>ONZH01009677.1:110000-465616 GCA_900303285.1 Rhinella marina
AGCCTCCTCCGTCAGTAGGCCATCACCTGGGGGAGCTCATCCCCTTAATACAATTAATACACTGTCGCCGCCGTGCATGTCGGCTTTTCATTAACTCCACTTGTAGCAGAATCTTTGATGAGCGGCCAAGATCCCCGTGAATCCGGACATGAGTAATGCTCCATGCAGGTGGACACTTGTGTAAGACTCCTCATACCAGACGAGGGAAGAATCGGGAACATTCGGAGAGCCTCCTATAGGTTTTCATTATCAGGATGACAGCTCTATCTGCTGTATCCTCAGCTCGGCCGACTGTAGTCATATATTACATTATATACAGTAATAGCTGCTCCAAATACACAGAAATCAAACAGGAGTCCTGCTGACACCCCAGAACACGGAGGAAACAGTCAAGCTGTCCAGTGTGTTATACAACTGATTAAACTTAGGGGCCCACAGGCTGAGGCTGCACTACCGAGAGCTGCTGAGGACATCTCCTGTTTTGAAGTGTAACAAGAGGATGAACATAAAATGCACAGCCTTTAGTTAAAGGGGTCGTACAGGATTAGTAAAACACGCTGCCTTCTTAGGCCCCATTCACACGACCGTATGTATTCCGTGATCTGTATAAAAACGGAAAGGAAGACATACGGAAAGTCTTCCATAGTGTTCCTCATTTTTGCGGACCCATTGACTTTAATGGGGCTACGGACGTGATTTTGCAGCCAAGTATAGGACACGGTTCATTTTTTTTGCGGGAGAACTTCCGCAATATACGGATGCGGAATGCATTCCGCATTTTTTTTTCTCCTATGGAAAAATTGAATGGTTCCGTATCTTATCCGCAGAAATGTACATACGGTCGTGTGAATGGGGCCTTATTGTGCCTCTCTTGTCCACAGGCTGTGGCTGGTACTGCAGATAAGATCCATTAACCCTTTTTTCATTTTTAGATTTTCTTTTGCCTCCCCACGTTCCAATAGACATCATTTCCTTTAATATAGCCATATGAGGACTTCTTTTTTGCAGGAGAAGTTGTATTTTTTAATGGCAACATTTAATTTACCATGCCTTGTACAGGAAAAAAAAATTTCTTTGTCGGGTTATATTGGAAAAAACTCCCACAATTCCGTCAAAGTTTTTTTGGGTTTTGATATTACAGTGTTTACTGTGTGCTAAAAATGACTTGACGTCCTTATTCTGTCGCTCATATGATTAAGGCAATACCAAATTTGTATTTTATTTTTTTTTTAATAATCTTTAAAAAAATGTTTTACATTTTTCTTTGCATCACCTTTTTCTGATGGCCATAACTTTTTTTTATTTCTGTCCACAGAGCTGTATAAGAGCTTGTTTTTTGCAGGACAAACTGTAGGTTTTATTGGTACCATTTTTGGGGTACATACAACTTTTTCATCACTGTTATTCAATTTTTTGTGGGAATAAGGTGACAAAAAAAGGCGAGTCGCACGTTTTTATTTTAAGTTACGGCATAACGGGAAAAATATTTTTAGATTTTAACAGTTCAGACATTTTTGGAATGCGGCAATATCTGTTTATTTTTGTATTGTTTCTATATTTTTTAGATGTAAAATTGGGAAAAAGTTTTGTCCCCAACATCAGAACCCCCCCCCCCCACCCACCAGTGATTGCAAAACCTGTCCTTTCTTCTGTGAAAGTTTGGTGAATACTTATCCGTCCCTCGCTCCCCTGATGCTGCGGTCTCCTGCACTCACACAGGCTGTGGGCTCTCCTGCCAGGGTCTGAACGGATGTGTTCCTTTGTCCTGCTGTTCAGCTGCATTTACTATTATACAGCTGAACAGGAAGAGAAGGGCGCACATCCAGACACGACCCATGCGGAACAGCCTGCACCCTGTGAGCAGCAGAGATGGCACGAGGAACAGTCCACAGGACAGAACAAAGGACGAATTTTGTAAAAAGCCCGGAGAAACCCTTTAAGGAAGGTTGCATTTTGATCTTATTTGAATCCTAACCAGGTTCCTACTGTCAGAAATCAGTGGAGGACATCAAAACGTAGCAGTAGTGCAGCCTCAGGCTTCAAGACTAACATCAGATGATCATAATCCTACACCATCAGATGATCATGAGCATTAAAATCACGCCTTAAAAGATGGCAGAGGGACCAGAATTAGTCCCTAGTTTACCGTCTAGTCCTGCCTCCGTACTTACGGCCGAGAATGGGCAGTCTCGTATCTCTCGAAGGCGTGGGACAGGTCGTGCTTGTTGTTCATGTAGCACTGAGTGCACAGGTCGTAGTCAAAGCAGACTTTACACTTCCAGCGCATTCCCCGAATCCCGTGCTTCTTGCAACAGTCGCAAATGATATTTGGATGCCGGACACCTGAGGAGAAGGATAACCTTTAGTGACCAGAAACAGGATATTATGACATAATATTCACTGTGCAGATGAGAAAGTACATGATGTCCGCGGGTCAATTACCTTTTACATAAATCAATGGAGCCTATCCGAAAACCCTAGAACAGGTTGTATTTGACTGGGGCCTATGACAGATCTTGTTGTCTGGCCACTAAAATAGTTGGTCCAAAACACTACCGTACTGAGATGTAGGCGCTGATGGAATATTCAATAGACAGGTTTTCCATGTCCACCAAAAGCAAAGCAATCCCAATGTTCTCATTATATACAGATGTTACCATGCCATGTTGGTGCATACCTGTCTGGGCATTATCATACAGCAGCAGGTCATGAGCTCCTTGGAATCCAGTGCGATAGTTTGTCCTCGTGCCATGATCCCACTGCACAACCACGGTTTTATCAGGCGTGGTCGGGCTGCCTTGCCGTCCAATTTCCACCACGGTACCCACGCTGCCCTCGCCGTTGTCCTGGTTTACCCATTTCCAGTCAACTCCTCGCACCACACGCATTCCCACTTGCATGGCTGCAGAGGTGTCCCAGTCCATCTCAAGCATCCAGTGGAATTATAGGGCACATTAGGAAGGGGGTGAGAAGACTGGAGATCAGCTTCTGGCACAAGGTCTATCTGTCACTGAGTAAAGAAAGAAACAAAGCAAAGGTAAGACAAAATCTCCAGTAGTCTGAAGCAATCCGATGGGGGTTGACAGTGGAATTACCTTCATGTCTACGGTAAGATTTGAACTAAGCCAAACACATTTGATGCATGTGGGCCAAAATCTGCAGATTTCAGAGGGACCAGCCAACCATCTGTGTATGGGGCCTCCCTCAAAGGAAGAAGTTAATGCAAAGAAGGATCGGGCTGTTGGATTTCAACGTGCTTAACTGTTTTTTTCTCAGGGAGATAAGCAGCCAGCTGAGGTGTCTGGCAGCGGCTTTCTCACCATTCAGATCACATGCACATGGTCAAGCCAATCACACACGTGTAGGAGGGTGGTCTGGTGAGACATCCAGCAGACAAGATAGGTCATCAGTATCTGATCGGTGGGGGTTTGACACTTGGGACCCCTGCCAATCAGCTGTTTGAGAAGGCACCGGCGCTCCCGAGCACCACGGCCTTCTCTTAGCTTTTCCTAGGTCAGTGACGTCACGTTCATCGGTCACGTGGCCTAGGAGCGGCTATTCAAGTGAATGGGGCTGAGCACGATACCAAGCACAGCCGCTGTATAATGGATGGCACTGTGCTTGGTCAGCTGAGAGAAGACCTCGGCGCTCACAGGAGCACCAGTACCTTCTCAAACAGCTGATCGGCGGGGGTCCCGGGTGTCGGACCCCCACTGATCAGATACTGATGACCTGTCCTGAAAATAGATCATCAGTAACTTCAGTTAACTCCCGGAAAACCCATTTAAGAGGCATACAGGCACAACCCTGGCCTTCTGTACGTCAGATTTACACCGCCTATGAGCCCACATAGATTTGAGCTATAAATTTACGCCAGTTTCTGCTGTTAATTACAGTGGACTTCAGGGCTTGCCAGTCTCACTAAGCCTCACCAACTTTTCCGACAAATTTGCAACTTTTTGAAACCACTTTAATAGCACACAGGGGTTAATAAACGCCCCACAATGAATACAAACCAAGAACACCATTTTTAGGCAGCAGGAGATTGGAAATGGCTGCACTGTCACATCTATGTCCTATTTGTAGTCGAGAAACAGACGCGTGAGCTTTTTTTTTTCCCTTCTGATTAGCAGGAGATCAACCTGACGACTGAAATGAAGCTGATATCACAGCTATTAGCTGCTCCAATAATTCGTTCATTTAAATGCATTACGCCGGTGCAGGGTTTGGCGTCAGTGGTTTTCAGATTCATCGGCAACACGCAAGGAAAATCAATCTCATTATTACACGAGCGGTAAGTCAGCTGCTAGAAAAGGATGATCCGTGTGAACCAACCCTGCAAATAATTCAATACCTCCTCCAATGGGTAGACTCCAGATACATTGTGCCCCCCGCAGTCTGCATAATGGGGTCTTCAGCTCTGGGAACCTAGGCCCCAATAACAATGAATGGCAGCTCAATTACATCTAGGACCTCAGGCCGCACGTTCAGGGGTAGATTGGCCATAGACCCTACAGGGAAAATTCCTGGGGGGCTGGATCCCAGGGGACTGCCCAAGCCCTGCTCACGGCCGGTTGGGTACATAGCAATCTGATGCTCTCGGCATTAACCCGCTAACTGTTTTGCCAGAGTGGAGCTCCAGCAGTGGGAAAAGTAGCTAACTGGAAGGGGGAGGGCTGCTTTAGATGCTGCTACCTTCTGAATGGTAGCAGCTAGAAACATGGTATTGTCTGAAAGCAGACATTCCAAGCTTTTAGACAATGTGTGTTGTTAGCAGAAAGTGGGCGTGGCTTAGAGGGGAAAAGGGTGTGTCATGTGACACCGTGAGAAAAAAATTGTGCTGGAATTTTGGAGCAAAAATCTGATGCAAAGTAAATCAACTAACAGGTTGTATCAATTTAGGCAACACAGTCTAAGGGCTCATGCACACGAACGTGTGCTGTCAGTGCCCATGCTTTGGACCGCAATTTGCGGTCCACAACGCACGGGCACTGACAGTGGGGCCGCCGCATTCGGATCGCGGACCCATTCACTTGAATGGGGTCCGTGATCCGCACCGCAAAAAAGTAGTGCATGCACTACTTTTTTTGCGGTGCGGAGGCTCGGCCAGAAACACCACGAAAGCACTCCGTAGTGCTTCCGTGGTGTTCCGATCCGTGCCTCTGTCCCGCATTTCTGGAATTGCAGACCCATTGAAGTGAATTGGTCCACAATCCATGATGCGGGCTGCACATGGCCGGTGCCCATGTATTGCGGACCCGGCGTATGCATGAGCCCTAAAGGTGAAGATTTACTGTTCAGCATCAGCCACTGGGATAAATGTGGCGCATTTTTAGGCGTCTAGTAAAGGTTTACAGTGTTCAACTCCTAAAACAAGATTAGTAAATCTGCCCAGCTGAGTTAAAAAAAAATAAAAAAACACCCCTTTCTGATGGAGGTGTCCCTTTAAAGGGGTTGTCTGCAATGTATTTTTTAAACCGGTGTGCCTGTGAAGAGAAACACACCTGCTTCCACCGCTCGTTTCCAGCTGACATGTTCCCAAATGGCACATAACTGAGCAATGACGTACCGCTTGGGGACATGTCACTGCTGAGGCCAGTTATTGGATGTAGTGGCGCATGTGACACCGTCTGTGCAGATGATGTCAGACAGGGACCAGAAGTACAGCGCAGACAGTCCAAGAGCTGGAAGCAAGTAGTGGGTAACAGGTAAGTAGGTCTCTCTCTTCACAGGTCTTGTTGGCTGGGGGCAGAGTTTAAAAGAAAAAAACCCAGAAAAACCCTTTAAGGTAAAATAAGCAAAAAAAACAAAACAAAAACAAAACATGGAATGATATGCTGGAGCCGCAGTTATTATGTTCACATATTATGCCGAGCGACCACTGCAGAGAGGTGAAATAATGCTCACTGAAGCAATGCGGCTTAGATAAACTCTAGTGCTCTGATAACAGGGATGTCATGTCAGAGATCTGTGCTGCCACTCATCATATTACACAGAGTTTCTCCATTATCTGAAAAAACACCAAGGGTTTTCTTCTCAATAAAACAAGCAAATAAAATGGAAGAGACGAAAACAGGGACGCTCAGCTGTCCAGACCCCTGCCTGTCCTGCTGTCAATTGTATCTGGGCCCACAGGAAGAAGATATAGCCGAGTAATGGTGAAGCAGGGACGTATTACACAGTTTCCATTTGAATCAATGGGTTGTCATAATGAATGGATGTGCTAGATCCTCCAGAGAAGATTCTGGCTAATACAAAATGATCTTGAGTGAAGAGGGTTTTCAGATTTGGGCTATCCCTACTTGTTTGAAGGGTCTCTTGACAATAAAATGATGAAATCCTACTGGGACCCGAGTGATCAGCTGTAATCTGTGGGTAAGCCTGGCGGTAAGTGTTCAATTTCTCTGCAGTGCCACCACTGGAGAGATTACGTACTGCACAGTGCCCATCAATGGGAGGCCAGTGTAATGTAGGACGGGACGGGACAGGTCCTCCAGAGCTAAAGACATTCTTTTTAACTGCTGTCCACTCCGGCCAAGAGATGTGGAGCTTCGGCAGAAGACAACACTCTATTAAAAAATTTGTCTGGGCAAGGACCAGCTTAAAGAGGACCGTTCACCACTCCTGACATGTCTGTTTTAATAGTTTCCTGCATTCCCCACATACTAACAATTCTGGAAAATCTATTCTTATGGCTCTATGTTGTGTCATTACTTTATTGCTACTAGAAGTAATGAATGAATTACTAGCAGTCTGCAGTAAGGGTACAGAGGGGAGGTAACCAGTTGGAGGTGTGTACCTGCACAGACTGACTCTATCCAATCAGTGCTGTCATTGTCAGACTGTGCAGGTACACACCCCCAACTGGTTACCTCCCCTCCGTTCCCTTACTGCAGACTGCTAGCAATTCATTCATAACTTCTAGTGCAAATAATAAAGGAATGGCACAACACAGAGCCATAAAAATAGATGTTCCAGAATTGTTAGTACATGGGGGATGGATGAATGGGGATGAAGCTATTAAAACAAGCATGTCAGGAGTGGTGAAAGGTCCTCTTTAACCCCTGCCAGTAACGTGTGCCCAAATAATAATAATAAAAAAAAAAAAAATGCACTCGCCTGTCCAAAACGCTCCCTTCTTCATGTCCGCACTGGACCAGCAATCACTGGCCTCAGTGACTGGACTCGTTAACTAACCACAGCGGTCACAGGATGAGCCACTTACGGTCCAGGGGAATGAAGGGGAATGAATGGGTGTTTCTTTAAAAAAAAAAAGAAAAGTCACTGAGCTTTCTCAGCGGCACAGCCAGGGAGGAGACACCCACAGAGAAACCCTGGCGTCTCCTCCCCCCTGTACCGATGCTCAGTACAGCAGGACATGCAAGGGGTGGCAGCATTAGCTAAGGGTACCCTGCAAGTAAAGGTACTTAATTAAACAAAAAAATAAAAAATAATAATTTGTGAAGTGCATGTAAAATAAAATCCATTCTGCCTATTAAAAGTATTGTGCTCAGGAGACTGCAGTGACCTGCGATGACTACCAGGCTGTGAAATGGGACTATGAATAACATCTAAAATTAACCTGTATAAAACAATAAAGAATGGTACCAAAAATAGCCGTGCATGGCCCCTAGAGCCTCCCAACAAAAATGCAAGAACTGGTTTTGCTTTTAATCCAGAAAAATAATAAAAAAATAAAATAAAAAAAAAGAAATAAAAACAATAAGAGGAAATTAGGTTGAATCCAATCCAGGGAGGAAAGTCTTCTCCGTAACCAAGACAGAAATCTAAACTACAGGTATTGCCCAGACAGACGCGGGGGGGGGGGGGGGGGAGAGATTAAGAAGGAAATTAGATCGAGACCTTGCAGACTGCGAACGTAAAGACCCAGTTCACACTTCACATCCACATTTTCAGGATAGGTCATCAATATGAGAACAGCTGGGTTCTGACTCCCAGCATCCCCGCCAATCAGCTCCTTGAGACATTGTGACACATAATACATTCTTCCTGAAGTGCCATGGGTTCTCGATAGCCCGCTAGATCTGCCAGGGAGAGGCATTATGCCAGGCACCATGGACACCTGTGGCCCTGAAGGTTTTCCTGGAGGGTCCTTTGTCCCTCTGGAGATGACATTTGAGGCTCGCAGTCAAGCTTTGAGTCAACCAAGAGGTGCATGCGCTGGATGACAATAGAGAACATAGGCCGTCTACAATGCCAGGGATTACATATTAGTGGCCTGCACTTATCCAGCAGCGGGTGGATGCCCTGTGGGGTTCAGGTTATTACCAAGACAATACAATGGCTGCAAATTAGATGGCATTATAGACACACACTGGTATGCCAAAAGTGGCTGAAGGGGTTTTCCAGGGAGATTTATTTTAAGAATATGAGTAAGAAGGGGGGGGGGGGTAAAAATAAAAAATGAATCCTTCACTCTCCTCCACCGATCCCGCGTCACTGATCCACCCCCCACCCCTGCTATTTGCTAGTCTAGTGAAGTAAATGAGGGATTGGGTCACAGACTCCTTATGGCCGAGCGCCACAGCTGGATCATATTAACTAATTAGAACCAAACCGTTTACTCAGTCTTTATTGATAATGGCCGCGTGGCTTTGTGGTCTTAACACGTGGCCATTAATCAACACCAAATAAACAATCTGGCTCTAATGAGTTGATATGATCCTGCTACGGCTTGCACAGCTGCACGGTATTCACCAGTAAGTTGCACCACGTGGCTGTACCCTTCTACTGCCAGAGGCCAAGGTAAGGCAGAAGACCAACACTATATGCTCCGATAAGACTCTGTCACTCCATGGTCTCTGAAGGAGGGGTAGTACTCAATTGTTTCCTGGAGACTGTAATAATCTCACTTAACCCCAGCTGCCATAAAGCAAACACACTCTGCTGTACGGCATATGCAGGAAGCATGTGTGTGCTTTCAATATGGCTGCCAACCACAGCAGCCCAACACCACCGCTACTGTAAGGCTGATCCCCCTTAGCACTGGGCGACATCAGCCCCCTCGTCTGACAGCAGGGGTACTGCTGTGCTGCCACGTCTGTGGTTGCCATGTGCGCCAAGTTCCAGTAGGGACCACCTTGACACGGTGAGTGGGCCTATGCATTCTGAATGTATATTAATTTCACCTCCATAAATTAGGCTTTGCAGCAATCGATCAATGCATGGTATGTGGCGGTGTGATCCATGTCTCTTTCTATACAGTTTGGTTCTTTATTACTGTGTGTTATATTTACTATTATTTTGTCAAGGTCTTTTATAACAGTTCTGTAGGTTTTGAGTAAAGAGCAGGAGCAGAGGAGATTATGAAGGGGCAGTGGTATCGGGGGTGTCAGACGGTGACCTTTGATAATATGTCAGTAGCTGGCGGTATTGACGTGTGGATTCACAAGGCCCGGCCATGTGTTGCACAGTTACATCACAGCAGACATTATGGCTGCACAGCGGAGCACACGTATGGAAACCTTTAATCCTCGCTTACAAAGGAGAAGCCAAAACAAGCATTAAAGGGATTCTCCGGATAATGCTGCTTTGCTGACACAGGCCATGGAGGGAGCAGCATTGGACTATTGAGACCAGACACAGCAAAATCATATGCAACTGAAGACAGAAGGGTTCAAAAATTAGATGCCAGGAATCGTACACGGTGTCCGAATTTTTTACGTTTTTTTTTTTTTTTTTTAATATATAAATTTGTGCCATATCCATTGTTGATTGTAATAGAATTGGGTTGTCCCCTATTAGGGCATATGGATATCACAGAGGAGTCTCCCCGATCAGGTCCCCCCCCCCAGCAACAAGCAGCTCCTCTTATTTTTTTTTTTACAGACTTAAATTTATCTCAATGGTCGTTATTTAATAACCCATTTGCATTGACGGCAAATCAGAGGTACCAAAGGGGTTGCCTGTGAAGAGACAACATACTTAAAGGAAATCTGTCACCAGGATAATCACTATCGAAGTAAAGTCATGGCCTAATAGCACTTACTACCTTATTTCCGGATGTGCCTTTGCTTCAGCAATAAATGTTTTCTATCTTCTGAAAATCCAATTTATTTGATATACAAATGAGCCAGTAAGGTGCCCAGAGGGATGTCACTCTTCCAGACACGCCTCCTGCTAGTGCCCAAGCCCACCCTCATGCTGGGAGCAAGGAAAAGGGGGCGGAGTTATGGCTTGAATGTGATGTAGCAGGAGGTGTGCCTAGGCTCCTTCCTGCAAGAGTGACGCCCCTCTGGGCACATTACTGCCTCATTTGCATACCAAATAAACTGGATTTTCAGAAGATAGAAAACTTCCATAGCTGAAGCAAAGGCACATCTGGAAATAAGGTACTAAGTGCTATTAGGCCAAGGCTTTACTTCAATAGTGATTATCCTGCTGACAGATTTCCTTTAAAGTGGTTGTGAAGAACATGATTAATATTATAGTACTGAGTATTATGGTACACTAAAGTACAAACATGGCTCCCAATGTTTACACTGCTAAGCATATGAATGTACGTGGGACTCCATAGGGAATACAATGCTGATGGTGGTGAGCCAAGATGCAGATAAAACACACAAAAGCACCATCAGCAAACAGGAAAACGATGTGAAGCAATGTACAACCTGCCTCCTCTTCTATGGACAAGCATAGAGCGTCTTGGGCCCGCCCTGAGTGCACTTAATTGATCACCTGCATGTGCATTAAAAGCACTTTTCCTCCAGAACGAAGGAGAGGATCACGAAGTAAAAAGGAATCATTACATTCAGCTCAGGTAGACCTACAAGACACTGAGCCTGGGGAACAGTGACTTCTCTGGTAACAGAATCCCTTTAAGGGCCAGAGCATGGACATCGGGGCCTAAGCATTAAAGGGGTATTCCAAATCTACAATGTAATAGCATATTGCTAGGTTCTGCCATCACTTTATAATCAGAGAGGACCTGAGCTCTGGGTCTGATCCGGTGAATGGAGGGGCCACAGCAATTGTATAGTGTATGGGGCCACATATTACCCGCAAAGTGGGGCGGCTGGGCCTTGATGTGCAGGGAAGACATGGAAGTGAAACAGCACTGCAGGCCTATTCATTGTCAGGGACAGCGGAGCTACACGAGGTCAGACCCCCATCACTAAAAAGTGAGAATACATAACTCAGTGATATGTAGAGATGAGCCAGCATGCTCGGGAGCAATTTTCGAGTAGTAGCATACGCATTTTATAATCTGTACGCTAATGCATATGCATCTTCTAATCTGTACACTAATGCGTACAAATTACAAGATGCGTACGCATTAGCGTACAGATTAGAAGATGCGTATGCTACTACTCGAAAATTGCTCCCGAGCATGCTCGCTCATCTCTAGTGATATGCCATCATTTTATACAGTAAGATCGCTCCCATACACTTGTATGGAAGCAATTCTTGCCATAGAGATGAATGTAATTACACCTACTCACCACTACTCCTGTGTCGACCAGCATGTAAACAGTGAAGAGGAGGCAGCGCTGATACGGCGCGCGCCTCCTCTTCAAACAGCTGATCGCCGGGGGTGCCGGGTGTCGGACCCCCGCCGATCTGACATTGATGATCTATCCTGAGGAGAGGTCATCAATATAGATGACTTGGAGAACCCGTTTAAGTCACTGGCCGTTCTGAGGCCCCAGGGTAGTATTGTGAGCCTGTACACCCACTCACTATTTCCCACTTGTCCACCTGGTGATCCTGCAATGATATGGCACCTGTCAGGCATATCATAGAAATCCATACGTGAGCTCACCACAAATTACATTATGCTTCACACGTGATGACATCACGCTGTCTTTATTAACGAGGTGTTCATTTCTATGTCGGCTCAATGCCGCTGCAAACACTGCAAACGTTGCAACAAGAAGGCCTCAGTTATTCTATTTATCGCCTGTTCTTGTATATGTATATATATATAATCAGTACATACAGGTATATACACACACACATACATGAAATGAACACTGCACACATCCTCCCCCTAGAAAGTCTATTTATTTTACGCACTTATATAGAGCTACTATATTCCGCATCGCTGTACAGACATTAGCATCACACTGTCCCCAATGGGCTCACCATCTAAGGTCCCTATCAGGATGTCTTTGGAGTGTGGGAGGAAACCGGAGAACCCGGAGGAACACAGGGAGAACATACAAACTCCATGATGATGTCGTCTTTGGTCGGATTCGAACCTAGGACCCCAGCACTGCAAGGTCCTAACCACTGAGCCACTAATTTACTCAGCCCTGCACTCCAGAATTTGGTCTTCAAAAAGTCACAAAATAGGACTATGCAACTTTTTAGCCTTTTTTTTTTGTTACGCAAACGTTTTGTGCATTTTTACACCACATTGGGTGACATTTGATAAATCTGGCGCAAATTATGGCAGCTGACAAGAATCCCCTCCTGATAAATCTCCCCCAAGGTCTCCAGGATGAGCGCCATTAGATAAGCAGTCACCTACCTGACATCACAAATTACAGCGTACATAGCCGACCACAAACGCACATGAACGCAAAGCAGTAAGTCAATATAACCCAAGTATTCACCCTGATAGGAACAACGGCATTAACCCTATAGCACCTCCAGAGCAGCACTCTCATTGCTCCAGCTGAAAACCATGGCAGATACTACTGCTCTGCTCCTCTCTTACCGTCCAGTTGTGATTGGTGAAGGCAGAAGAGGCGAGCAGATATTAATACGCCGCTGTTGTCAGGCTCCCCACATCAGGACGTGGAGTGTCAGGGACCGCAGCAGCAGCAGGGACGTGGAAACTCACGGGTCAGGTCAGGTCCTGTGACTCCACAACAAGATAATGCAGGACACGACAACAGCAAGCAACACCAACCTCAGATGTGGATCTGACTGCCAGCTGCAAGACAGCGAGGACACGGGAGGGAGACCCTCAGGACAGGTCATTGTATTGTCCCGTAGCTGGAAAAATAAAGGAGGAGCAGTGTATAGAGGCAGCAGACTGTGATGTGCCCGTGTACCCGGCGAGGGGCCCAGCACCAGCCTCCGGGCTGATACACAGATGTCACAGCATGACTGACTTACTGATACCCCTCCTCTCATTGCCAATGCAAATCCTGGAGAGCAGGCGGAGCAGAGAGGATGCTGCACCAGGAAACAGCAGGCTGCATGAGGGGTAGGGACGAGTTCACACAGGGGAAGTGGTGGCTTCACTGTCATAGTATATACAGTATATTACACTATAGACAGGACACTGTCACTATATACAGTATATTACACTATAGACAGGACACTGTCATAGTATATACAGTATATTACACTATAGACAGGACACTGTCACTATATACAGTATATTACACTATAGACAGGACACTGTCATAGTATATACAGTATATTACACTATAGACAGGACACTGTCATAGTATATACAGTATATTACACTATAGACAGGACACTGTCACTATATACAGTATATTACACTATAGACAGGACACTGTCACACTATATACAGTATATTACACTATAGACAGGACACTGTCACTATATACAGTATATTACACTTATAGACAGGACACTTGTCACACTATATACAGTATATTACACTACAGACAGGACACTGTCACACTATATACAGTATATTACACTATAGACAGGACACTGTCACACTATATACAGTATATTACACTATAGACAAGACACTGTCACACTATATACAGTATATTACACTATAGACAGGACACTGTCACTATATACAGTATATTACACTATATACAGTATATTACACTATAAACAGGACACTGTCATAGTATATACAGTATATTACACTATAGAACAGGACACTGTCACTATATACAGTATATTACACTATAGACAGGACACTGTCACACTATATACAGTATATTACACTATAGACAGGACACTGTCACTATATAAGTATATACACTATAACAGTATATTACACTATAGACAGGACACTTCACACTATATACAGTATATTACACTATAGACAGGACACTGTCACACTATATACAGTATATTACACTATAGACAGGACACACACTATATACAGTATATTACACTATAGACAGACAGGACACTGTCACACTATATACAGTATATTACACTATAGACAGGACACTGTCACTATATACAGTATATTACACTATAGACAGGACACTGTCACTATATACAGTATATTACACTATAGACAGTATATTACACTATAGACAGGACACTGTCACACTATATACAGTATATTACACTATAGACAGGACACTGTCACTGTATACAGTATATTACACTATAGACAGGACACTGTCCCACTATATACAGTATATTACACTATAGACAGGACACTGTCCCACTATATACAGTATATTACACTATAGACAGGACACTGTCCCACTATATACAGTATATTACACTATAGACAGGACACTGTCACTATATACAGTATATTACACTATAGACAGGACACTGTCACTGTATACAGTATATTACACTATAGACAGGACACTGTCACTATATACAGTATATTACACTATAGACAGTATATGTCACTATAGACAGGACACGGTCCACTATATACAGATATTCACTATATAACAGGACACTTCCCACTATAGACAGTATATTACACTATAGACAGGACACGTCCCACTATATACAGTATATTACACTATAGACAGGACACTGTCCCACTATATACAGTATATTACACTATAGACAGGACACTGTCCCACTATATACAGTATATTACACTATAGACAGGACACTGTCCCACTATATACAGTATATTACACTATAGACAGGACACTGTCACTATATACAGTATATTACACTATAGACAGGACACTGTCACACTATATACAGTATATTACACTATAGACAGGACACTGTCACTATATACAGTATATTACACTATAGACAGGACACTGTCACACTATATACAGTATATTACACTATAGACAGGACACTGTCACACTATATACAGTATATTACACTATAGACAGGACACTGTCACACTATATACAGTATATTACACTATAGACAGGACACTGTCAACTATATACAGTATATTACACTATAGACAGGACACTGTCACACTATATACAGTATATTACACTATAGACAGGACACTGTCACACTATATACAGTATATTACACTATAGACAGGACACTGTCACACTATATACAGTATATTACACTACAGACAGGACACTGTCACACTATATACAGTATATTACACTATAGACAGGACACTGTCACACTATATACAGTATATTACACTATAGACAGGACACTGTCACACTATATACAGTATATTACACTATAGACAGGACACGTCACACTATATACAGTATATTACACTATAGACAGGACACTGTCACACTATATACAGTATATTACACTATAGACAGGACACTGTCACACTATATACAGTATATTACACTATAGACAGGACACTGTCACTATATACAGTATATTACACTATAGACAGGACACTGTCACACTATATACAGTATATTACACTATAGACAGGACACTGTCACACTATATACAGTATATTACACTATAGACAGGACACTGTCACACTATATACAGTATATTACACTATAGACAGGACACTGTCACACTATATACAGTATATTACACTATAGACAGGACACTGTCACACTATATACAGTATATTACACTATAGACAGGACACTGTCACACTATATACAGTATATTACACTATAGACAGGACACTGTCACACTATATACAGTATATTACACTATAGACAGGACACTGTCACACTATATACAGTATATTACACTATAGACAGGACACTGTCACACTATATACAGTATATTACACTATAGACAGGACACTGTCACACTATATACAGTATATTACACTATAGACAGGACACTGTCACACTATATACAGTATATTACACTATAGACAGGACACTGTCACACTATATACAGTATATTACACTATAGACAGGACACTGTCACACTATATACAGTATATTACACTATAGACAGGACACTGTCCACTATATACATATATTACACTATAGACAGGACTGTCCCTATATACAGTATTACCTATAGACAAGACACTGTCACACTATATACAGTATATTACACTATAGACAGGACACTGTCCACTATATACAGTATATTACACTATAGACAAGACACTGTCCCACTATATACAGTATATTACACTATAGACAGGACACTGTCACATATACAGTATATTACACTATAGACAGGACACTGTCCCACTATATACAGTATATTACACTATAGACAAGACACTGTCACACTACAGTATATTACACTATAGACAAGACACTGTCACACTATATACAGTATATTACACTATAGACAGGACACTGTCACTATATACAGTATATTACACTATAGACAGGACACTGTCACACTATATACAGTATATTACACTATAGACAGGACACTGTCCCACTATATACAGTATATTACACTATAGACAGGACACTGTCCACACTATATACAGTATATTACACTATAGACAGGACACTGTCACACTATATACAGTATATTACACTATAGACAGGACACTGTCCCACTATATACAGTATATTACACTATAGACAGGACACTGTCCCACTATATACAGTATATTACACTATAGACAAGACACTGTCACACTACAGTATATTACACTATAGACAGGACACTGTCACACTATATACAGTATATTACACTATAGACAGACACTGTCACACTATATTACAGTATATTACACTATAGACAGGACACTGTCCCACTATATACAGTATATTACACTATAGACAGGACACTGTCCCACTATATACAGTATATTACACTATAGACAAGACACTGTTCACACTACAGTATATTACACTATAGACAGGACACTTTCACACTAATATACAGTATATTACACTATAGACAGGACACTGTCCCACTATATACAGTATATTACACTATAGACAGGATACTGTCCCACATATACAGTATATTACACTATAGACAAGGACACTGTCACACTATATACAGTATATTACACTATAGACAGGACACTGTCACTATATACAGTATATTACACTATAGACAGGACACTGTCACACTATATACAGTATATTACACTATAGACAGGACACTGTCCACTATATACAGTATATTACACTATAGACAGGACACTGTCCACACTATATACAGTATATTACACTATAGACAGGGACACTGTCACACTATATACAGTATATTACACTATAGACAGGACACTGGTCACACTATATACAGTATATTACACTATAGACAGGACACTGTCACTATATACAGTATATTACACTATAGACAGGACACGGTCACACTATATACAGTATATTACACTATAGACAGGACACTGTCACACTATATACAGTATATTACACTATAGACAGGACACTGTCACACTATATACAGTATATTACACTATAGACAGGACACGGTCACACTATATACAGTATATTACACTATAGACAGGACACTGTCACACTATATACAGTATATTACACTATAGACAGGACACTGTCACACTATATACAGTATATTACACTATAGACAGGACACTGTCCACTATATACAGTATATTACACTATAGACAGGACACTGTCACACTATATACAGTATATTACACTATAGACAGGACACTGTCACTATATACAGTATATTACACTATAGACAGGACACTGTCACACTATATACAGTATATTACACTATAGACAGGACACTGTCACACTATATACAGTATATTACACTATAGACAGGACACTGTCACACTATATACAGTATATTACACTATAGACAGGACACTGTCACACTATATAACAGTATATTACACTATAGACAGGACACTGTCACACAGTATATTACACTAAAGGACACTGTCCACTATACAGTATATTACACTATAGACAGGACACTGTCACTATATACAGTATATTACACTATAGACAGGACACTGTCCACTATATACAGTATATTACACTATAGACAGGACACTGTCCCACTATATACAGTATATTACACTATAGACAGGACACTGTCACACTATATACAGTATATTACACTACAGACAGGACACTGTCACACTATATACAGTATATTACACTATAGACAGGACACTGTCACTATATACAGTATATTACACTATAGACAGGACACTGTCCCACTATATACAGTATATTACACTATAGACAGGACACTGTCACACTATATACAGTATATTACACTATAGACAGGACACTGTCCCACTATATACAGTATATTACACTATAGACAGGACACTGTCCCACTATATACAGTATATTACACTATAGACAGGACACTGTCACACTATATACAGTATATTACACTATAGACAGGACACTGTCACACTATATACAGTATATAACACTCCAGACAGGACACTGTCACACTATATACAGTATATTACACTACAGACAGGACACTGTCACACTATATACAGTATATTACACTACAGACAGGACACTGTCACACTATATACAGTATATTACACTATACATAGGACACTGTCACACTATATACAGTATATTACACTATAGACAGGACACTGTCACTATATACAGTATATTACACTATAGACAGGACACTGTCCCACTATATACAGTATATTACACTATAGACAGGACACTGTCACACTATATACAGTATATTACACTATAGACAGGACACTGTCACACTATATACAGTATATTACACTATACATAGGACACTGTCACACTATATACAGTATATTACACTATAGACAGGACACTGTCACTATATACAGTATATTACACTATAGACAGGACACTGTCCCACTATATACAGTATATTACACTATAGACAGGACACTGTCACACTATATACAGTATATTACACTATAGACAGGACACTGTCACTATATACAGTATATTACATTATAGACAGGACACTGTCACACTATATACAGTATATTACACTATAGACAGGACACTGTCACACTATATACAGTATATTACACTATAGACAGGACACTGTCACACTATATACAGTATATTACACTATAGACAGGACACTGTCACACTATATACAGTATATTACACTATAGACAGGACACTGTCACACTATATACAGTATATTACACTATAGACAGGACACTGTCACACTATATACAGTATATTACACTATAGACAAGACACTGTCCCACTATATACAGTATATTACACTATAGACAGGACACTGTCAAACTATATACAGTATATTACACTATAGACAGGACACTGTCACTATATACAGTATATTACACTATAGACAGGACACTGTCCCACTATATACAGTATATTACACTATAGACAGGACACTGTCCCACTATATACAGTATATTACACTATAGACAGGACACTGTCACACTATATACAGTATATTACACTATAGACAGGACACTGTCACACTATATACAGTATATAACACTCCAGACAGGACACTGTCACACTATATACAGTATATTACACTACAGACAGGACACTGTCACACTATATACAGTATATTACACTATAGACAGGACACTGTCACACTATATACAGTATATTACACTATAGACAGGACACTGTCACACTATATACAGTATATTACACTACAGACAGGACACTGTCACACTATATACAGTATATTACACTACAGACAGGACACTGTCACACTATATACAGTATATTACACTATACATAGGACACTGTCACACTATATACAGTATATTACACTATAGACAGGACACGGTCACACTATATACAGTATATTACACTATAGACAGGACACTGTCACACTATATACAGTATATTACACTATAGATAGGACACTGTCACACTATATACAGTATATTACACTATAGACAGGACACTGTCCCACTATATACAGTATATTACACTACAGACAGGACACTGTCACACTATATACAGTATATTACACTATAGATAGGACACTGTCACACTATATACAGTATATTACACTATACATAGGACACTGTCACACTATATACAGTATATTACACTATAGACAGGACACTGTCACTATATACAGTATATTACACTATAGACAGGACACTGTCCCACTATATACAGTATATTACACTATAGACAGGACACTGTCACACTATATACAGTACACCCTCAGACTACATATGGTACACAATATACAGTACAATACTACACCACATACTTCAGACTTTGAACCTGTACGGTACACTACCACACGATATACTGTATACTATTTCACACTATTACACCATGTACAGTACAGGATCACACTGTCACTATGTGCAATGTACACTATTTACAGTACGCCACACAATCTATACTACATACAGTACACAATCACATTACATCCCACTATGTGCACTACATACAGTATATTACCACACTATACAGATAGAAAGAAGAAAATAAACATTTTTTTTTTCAGTGATTGCAAAAGAGTCAGAACAAAAATGGAAGCAATGTGGCACCCGGGGCTTACTACATGGCATTTCATTCCATGGGATGAAACAAAGAAGCCACGTCTACAGCAAACATATCCCCTTCTTCATCAGTGATCTCCAATCTGTTGCTCTTCTGCAGTGTTTTCCACCCAGAACATAAGGTTTAGGTGTTTTTGAGACTTGCCCAGGTTTTGGCCATCTTTGACCAGGCCCCATAGAAGCCACATTGGGTGGCATCATTGACCATCATGTTTTGGTACGAATACACGCACAGCCTGTAGAAAAAGGGACTGATGGGAGTTATCCATACAAGCTGCCAACAATCCGTGCTCTAGGAAGATGAAGATGGCTGCAGCTCTGAAGAGCGCTTCTCATGACAGAGGATCATTAGCGGACACGAGGTCCTCAGCTTCACTTGCTCTTTGTCGTCCCTTTGTGCAGTAATCTCTAAGCTGGCTCCTCAGTTGTTGAAAAACTGCAAATTTCACCTAAAATCTGCTAGGGCATGCTAGGAGTTGTAGTCTTACCATTCCAGAGAACTCAGGATGACGTAATGTATGTAAAGTGTCCTCACACTCCTTACTAATGTGAAGAAATCATCAGCACGTCCGGGAGCCTCAGGCCACTCATTATTATTAATGCATGCCAGCAGAGAAATGGGGTAAAATATGTAAAAAGAGCACAATTAACTCTTCCTCCACCCACGCTTTTTGTTCTATGGATTAAATCATTTGCAGTGACAGAGCTGGAAAATGTAGAATGATGAGACGGTGGCTTGCGGGTAGGGCTCCTCTGGTAGGTTCACTTACATGTAATTAGTGTAGCCACAAAACTTGGAAAACCACAACATTTCTAACACAATTTTGCTTAAATTGCAGTAAACTATACTGACCTGCGTGACCTTACTCTAGATGTGCTGACCGAGCATCGGGAAGGGACCGCTGTTTCCTGATAACTCTTCAGTGGAGGTGAGAGCTACTTTTACATGCAGCCATCACCTCTATTGTATGGAGATCAGTGATGGCTCGTCCTCATACAGGTTCACTGTTCCTGGGCAGCAGATACCCGTTTACAGAGCACGATCTGCTGCCCAGAAACAATGACTGAGGGATCTTTTCACCCGATCCGCGGCACCGATAAATACCTCCTCCCTGTTCCAATTGCTGTTCACAGGAGGTGAAAAAAAGCAAAATGTATACATTTCTAAATGAATCTTTTAAAAAAAAAAAAACTATATATCAATCTGCTCAGCTTCTCCTGCTATATAACACGCTGCATTTTGTGGTTGCCGATCCTTTTTAAAGGGGTTATGCTACTAATAATACTATCCACAGGATAAAGGATAAGTGTTGGATCACCGGGGATCTCTGAGACCCTCAGCGATCACAAGAATGGGGTCCACAACTGCCCTGAATGGAGCGGAGGTGCGCCTGTGTGTCCACTGTTCCATTCACTTTTATGGGACTGCCGAAAGCACCGTAGTTGACAGTCCCATAAAAGTGAATAAACCACCGCCCCATTCTCAAGGGACAATTTGGCGCCACTTGTAGACCCCTGTTTCTGTGATCTCTGGGGGTCCAACTACTGGGACAGGGAATAAGTGTTATGAGTGGCACAACCCCTTTAATACAAGTTCATAGTACTTATCTATAAACAGAGGATGGGCCCCATCTATGCCTACTGATTGAGCTGCAATACTATATGAAAAATAGTTGTAATAATTGGGTGACGTCTGGAAGCCATATAGTCCCAGAATATCCAGGCAGCTAACCATGGGCGGACTACTTCAGTATGCATGTCTTTTCCCTTACATCCTCCTAATGTACAGTACATTGTGGACCAATACATCTCCCGGCTAATTTCAGAGGATGACGTGGGCGGCCAGAGCTCATGAATATATTCAAATGTGCCCATATGTCACTGCAACTGCTCCTCTGTACGCCCTTCCTTGTAATGCCCACACAAAGAAGCAAGGAGTGAACAGATCCATGACTCGGGAACCTTGTTATATGCCCTACATGGGCACCCCAACCCAGCTGCTGTTAAACTACAACTCCCAGCATTCTCCATTCACTTCCATGGCAGATCCAAGAACAGCCAATCAAGTGTAGTGCATGCTGGGAGATGCAGTTTCACAATAGCTGGAGTGGCGGAGGTTGCTGACCCCTGCAACAGTCTAGTGTGGCTCTTGAGACCCCTCGGTATGCACCAGTGCCCTGTAATGCTTTACATCTCAGTAGTGCTGTAGGAAAATGAGCCTGGACATAGAAGTTATCCTAGATAACAGGCTCGAGCCCAAATAATACCTTTAAAATTAAAAAAATAAAATAAAATTCTGCTCTAACCTCATGTTCACACACAACAGCAGTGTGCCAAGCATCTAAATTATACGCATTTTACCACATATTGGCGCAGATATGAAATGCAGTTGTTGGCAGCACATTCGCATGTAAGAATGAGTTTCACCTGTAAAATAATATGAATGTCCAAAAAGAACTTAAAAAAATAAATAAAAATAAATAAATAATACATACAACAACAACGCTGCAAATCATTATAAAACGCTCAGGGTTTTGCTGCCCAAGAATCCAGCCTAAGGAAAGGACTAAACAAACAAAGTGCGCAGTTCATCTGGGACTTGCTGTCACACAGTAAAACTTTGCTGTGAGTCATGAGCATTTCAATCATCCGACAGATGAAAAAAAAATAATAATAAAATAATAATAATAATAATTATTATAACTGATCTGTCACAAGTGAATCACAGTCTTACATTGATCTAGATGCTAGAGACATTGATGGCCAACTGTAACCAAAAATCCAGCAGGTTTGGTCATGGTCGCATCACAAAACCAGTAATGTTGCAACAACGTTCACAATCATGACTTGTGACACCTTCTTTTTATTATCCAATATCTTAAAGGGGTTGACTAAATTAAATAAATACACCCCCAGCAGCTGTAAAGGTGACACACTTCGCGGGGGCCTCTTGAGTTGCGTTTCGGTCCAGCAGAGGTCATGCACACAGGTCACCGTGCAGCCAATCACTGGCCTCAGCATTATACGGCACGAGACTGCAGAGGCCAGTCACTGGCTGCAGTGGTGACGTGGTGTGCACAGATTGTCACTGCTTCAGCCAGAAAAACAAACACTGGAGTGGAGGACAGAGCACAGCACTGGAAGAAGCAGTGGAGAAGAGAGGTGACTAGGATACCTTCTGTTATGTTATCACATTTACCACTGCTGGGGACATATTATATAACCCGGACTATATCTTATGAGACCTTTCCTCCCAAACCTTTCTATTTGTTGTCACTTTTCTTCTTATTGGGTGTATTTTGTACATAAACCATTAAGGACTCTTGGCGCTGTATTTGCACTTTTCTGTGCATGTTGTAAACGCGCGAGTAATGACTCCGAAGGAGAATGATTAACAGCGCTGCGCGGATCCTGTGTGTACACTCTCCCTTCAGTTTACGGTATGTTTAGACCAAACATTTGTGTTGTGTGTACAGTCGAGCAGATGATTCCTCTATAGTTGTCACCAAGTAATGTAGTCTAACCAGCTCCTTCAAGAAATCAACATCACTACCAATTAAAATAAGAAATTAAAGTCACCATGCAGACGACCCCCTAGGATATGTGCGGCAGTCACCTGATGATCTTACTTCGTAATCATTGCTGTAATGGAATTCAGTTCTCCGTGCACAGATATCCTGGGAGGCGTGTGCTAGTACACCACAGCCAATCAGAAGGAGGGAGAGAGCAGCAGCCTGAACCTATAATCAGACAGGGCAATGTAGCCAAGCAGTAGTCACAGATCACAGCTAATGATGCAGAGAGAAAAAAAAGGAAGTGGCAAGAGCTGAGGGGAAGGAACGAACCTGTAGGCATCACACGATAAGATTTGAGCTCCAGACTGGAAAGTTGCTTTAAAATTGGAAATGAATCCCTTGCAGCGTTGCTGTATTATCTGCTTCAATTACAGCTCCCACTGGGGTCGTCACTCTGCTTTTCTAGATTCCATTTGTAGACACATTTACTGCTTCTCTTAGAGCAGCAAGGATTTGGATTTGCTGATTACCTATAGGGAATGATGAAGCAGCAGTTGCAACTGGGCCCCTTATATCTGGGGTCCCACAGGCCCCATTTTTTTCTGCATTTTGTCGACACCTATAGGAGTGGTGGATTTTTATGACAGGATCCCGACGATGTTTGGTATTATACAGGATAAATACTAGGAACACTGTCTGCAGTACAAGTCTATGGACATGGGGTGCACGGATGTAAACAATGGGCACCCACAGTCTAAAGACTCCCATAGACTTCAGTTTACTTTCATCTGAACCCACCGCGCTCGGCAAGTTCAGCCAATAACCTGATGTGTATGGGGAGCCATACTTGTAATTACACACAATTATTTGAATACTAGCTTTCATATGTATTCTCCAGAGTGTCTTGATCTGAATTATAGCATTTTGGTTTTAGCCGTTTTTGTAGCCTTTTTGGGGGCTCAGTGGCATATTTTATATATTAAAAAAAAAACACAACACCACAAAAGCACAGCATGATGCTCTAGGTATAGGACTACAGTATATACTGGCGTATAAGACTACTTTTTAACCCCTTAAAATAATGGCTACAGTGGGGGGTCGTCTTATACGCCGGATATACGGGGGCCGCACTGTGTGAGGTGTTTTTTTTTTACCCGTCAGCGCGTAGAGAGCCCTGCTCTTAGCATACTGAAGTAGCATACTATTCTCTATATTCTCAGGAGGATTTTGAAGGCTTTTAAAGGGAAACTGTCATGCCAGCAAGACCTGTTACAATATCGCAGCTTACAGTTATGATCACCAGGCACTTGCTCTCTTGTTTGTTTTGCAAAGTTTTAGCTTTACCGTACATGTTTGAAACAACCTTATGTTTATAAGTGACAGTTTTGCTGCTATATACAGTACCTGCATGTCATATGCATTTGAATTAAAATTAACATGTTGAAATCAAAGCAGACTTTTTTTCATTTGGGAGAGGGGTAGTCTTATACAGTGAGTATATACCAAATTCTATATTTTTAGGGCAGAAGTTGGGGGTCGTCTTATACGCCCAGTCGTCTTATACGCCGGCATATACGGTACATATTATTTCTCCTGGCGTTTTGAAGTTCTACAGTGAAGCCCAAATACAAAATGTTACAAAACTAAAAAATGCCACCAAAAACACATATGAAAATAGTCATTAAAAACTCGCTGCACTGTGTTTTACACTTTCATCTTTTTTAAACACAGATTAAAAAAAAAAGCCTATATCTGTTTACATTGGAAGGTTGGAGTACTTCTTGCTCATTAAAGTGGTTTTCCGGGAATAATATTGATGACCTATCCTTAGTATATGTCATCAATATCAGTTCGGTGGGGGTGCAACATCCAGGACCTCCTCCAATCGGCTGTTAGAAGAGGCCACATGGCCTAGTTGCAACTCAGCCCCATTCAGGTCTATGGAGCTAAGCCGCAATACCAAGCACTGCCACTATAATATGTACTTGGACTGGTAAGCGCCAGGGAGGCCGCTGCACTTACCAGAGCTCCGGTGAGCTCCACAGGGAAGCTGGGACTCATTATTTCCCGGATAACCCCTTTAAGTCTAGCATTATATGCCCAGCCATAGGGTGCTCCTTTAAAGAGGATCTTTCATCAGTTTGTACTTTCTAAAATCAATACTTTTTTTTTTTTACCGATACGCCGCTCCGTTGCCCCGCTGTGCCCCCTGTATGCTAATCAATAGCAACGGTACAGGGAGAAGGAGACGGCCATGTTTCTCAGGGGGGAGTCGTCTTCTCCCTGGCTGTAGCGCGGTCCAACTGCAGCGGAGAGCGTCACAGCCAGGAAGAAGGTGAGCGTTTTTTTTTCTCCATGGCTCTTTGCGACAACTGGACCGCGCTACAGCCAGGGAGAAGGAGACCCCCCCCCCCCCCCGAGAAACGTGGCTGTCTCCTCCTCCCTATACCAATGCTAGTGACTAGCATACAGGGCGCCAAAACAGAACTGGGGGCACAATGGGGCAACGGAGCCGCGTATCAGTAAGAAAATAAAATAAAAATAGTGAGGTATTGATTTTAGAAAATACAAACTGATGAAAGATACTCTTTAAGACTAACATGGTAAAATATAAAAATTCAGTAGAAAATATATATTTTTTTATTTTATACACACTATATCTACAGTATTTTCTCTACAGAAAAATGAATAGTGTGAGTGAATTGAGAAACGGATAGCTTTTGTTGGCTACTGAGTTAATTGGAAGGGGTTAATTAGATTCACTTCTCTGCTCCACTTTTTATTTAACCGACTTTTCAAATGCTCTGATTTCTTTTGGAGTAATACGATGTGACCTATTAACTATGTCTGTGTAATTGCTCCCCCTCCTTTGATCCTTTTTTATTCAGCACCCCCTGCACTGACTGCAGAGCAGGAACTTACACAGTCCTTCTAAATGCATCTCTTCACTGGCAATGCTCTGACTCACCATGTTGACAGACCCTACCCATCATACCTATTCATAAGGGGGGTCCAGGTATGATCAAGGAGGAACGGGGGGTTCTGTATACCCCAAAACTGGTCCTACACATAAGACAGATGTCAGCAAAATGTCTGTTTAGCTATTTTTCAGAGGGCATGCTTATTTCAATGGAGATGGGAGAGTAGGAGACCCCTCCAAAAACTAACATGCCAATCCACCTAAGTAACATTGCTGAAGTGGACGCACATGCTCAGATCAATCCTTCAACCGGCACCTTCTGTGCTGTGCTTCTGTGACAGTTACAGGGAGAGAGCTGCAGCAGAAAGGACTCACCCCCTGAGCTGTGATAGGGAGAGAGATGCAGCAGAAAAGATACAAACCCTGAGACAGAGCTGCAACAGAAAGGACACACCCCCTAAGAAAGGAAACGCCCCTGAGCTGCCAACGTCAAATAAATCTAGGAGACCAAATGGAGCAATGAATGTGGAGATCTCTGGATCCATGTCAAGTACAGGGCTGGTTCTAGCTTTGTTAGAAAAAGGTTACCATGTACTGTACGTGATGTCTGAATTTAATTTCTTGCAATTATTGTGAGATAATCCCTTTATGTTATAATTTCATCTGTCAAACTTCCATGTACTGCAGCGACATGACTTCTATCCTTATGTGTAAAGCCGATTCATACTCCATATACCTGAATGGTGTCTTATGATGTAGAATTTTACATCCCCCATCTCCTAGTGTCCTGCCTGTGTAATTTTCATCATCAGTTTTTTCCCCTTTAAGGATACACAGTGCTTTATAGACAGAAGAGTGTTATAGTGCCTGGAAATAGAATTTGGAAATATCAGTAAAATAAGACATACCTCTCCCATAACTAAATTCCCATTTTCTTGTGGCCCCCGCCTGTGATTGACAGGTGTCAGTATCTCTGCTGCCTGGCCAGGAATAAGCAGCTTTGGACTTTCTATGTGGCGGGGGCACGACTGTGCTGAGGCAGTTAATTTCTAGACAGAGGATAGTAGCAATCCCTTACTGAGATTAATAAATCCCTCTATAGGATTTAACAGGATTGTAAAATCCCCTGCCCGGCGATTGGCTAAATCAGGATTCAAGTGTTCAAAACCGAATTAAGAATGACTGCAAGCAAATGTCTTGGTGAAATGATTAGGGGGGGGGACCTTCTATAAATAGGCCGAGACAATAAGCCTCGCTAAGTATATTATCTAAGTCTCGGCACCTGGATAAGTCGAGGAGGTGCGGTCATACATATCCCAGGAAAAATATCACAGCTACCGTCCCAACTAACGGCTATGGGGCAAATTTATTTTATTCTGTCAACTGTTTTATGGGATAAAAACATTCTGCAGTTGTTTTTTATTAAAAATGTTGCTCCGCTTGACTTCTGCAGCCTGCGAGTATTCTCCTGCATTGTAGGCTGCTCATTCCAGTCAGTGTAAAATCCACCAGAGGAGCACTCCAACACCTTGATCCACTCTCTCTGCTCTCCTAAACGCAAATCTTACCGAACATCTTTATAATGGAAGAAAATAAACTGAAGACCTATCCTCAGGACAGGTCAGCGGTATCTGATATGTGGGAGCCCCACCCCCACCAATTAGCTGTTGTTTTGACGTAAAGATGTCAGGTAAGGCTGCCTTCAGCAAAGCTGTCCAGCAGGCTGTTCCGGCCAATGTTCTCCAGATCTAGGATAGCTGGACAGTGTTATGTGCCCGCTGGACCCCATTGACTATAATGAGATCCAACCACTCCCCAGCATAAATGCCGGGATCTGCTGCATCTGTTCTGAACGGATCCGGTTGTATTACGTCTACACTGGCCGGATCCAGCACTAAAACCATTGTAAGTCAATGGGCGCCAAAAACAGATCTGGCACTACTGACAGTATGAATAAGTCCGCATCTGTTCTGAAACTTTGCGTAATGGGTGTGTACCCATTCATTTCAATGGGGCTGCAAAAGATGCAGACAGCACACCGTGTACTGTCCGCATCCATGGTTCCATTCCGCGGACCCGCAAAAATATAGAGCATGTCCTATTCTTTTCCGCAGTCGTGGACAAGAATAGGCAGTTTCTATATGGCACCACCCATTTGCGGACTGCACGTGGCCAGTATCCATGTTTTGCAGACACGCAAAACACTTACGGTCGTGTGAATGCACCTTAGATTGTGTTTCATGCTAGAACTGTCCTGATCAGTATCCCACGACGCACACAACAACGTTGCTTGCGGCAACCAAACAGAACGCATTCTGGTGCACTCCTTTCCGTTCCGTTTTGTCTGCATTGACAATGAATGGGGACAAAACTGAAGCCTTTTCCTCCAGTTTTGAGATCCTTTGACGGAACTCAATACCGGAAAGGAAAATGCTGATGTGAAAGTAGCCTCAGCTCGGAAGCCAGACAGATGACCTGGGGCAGATTTATTAGTCCTATAGATTTATCACAGGGGCTCAGGCTGGATGATAAATGTGCTGCAGGGAGAGACTTTTCTTTAAATTGTGAACTATTGGCTTACACTGAGACAATGTGGTGCAATTTAGGCCCTAAATGATGCATATTATCCCCCACTACTTCCCTGCTAAGACACCGCAAAACTGCATCACATTTTGGCCCAAGTTACACCAGAATTTAGGTCCACTGACATTAGTAGATGTGGGCCACGCTGTTATGCCTACAGGGGTTTTCTTTTTGCAGCCTGTAGCCATTGAGACATATCTGCCTGCATTGTAACTATATACACAAAACACTGGCCTACGTTCTACCAACAGGTCTAAAGTGATGAATATGACTTCCCACCTTCTCTACTAGGGCTCATGCACATGGTTGTGTCCGTACTCTGTGTAACCCTAACAAACCTGGATTCTACACCATTAGGTCAGTGTAATTCGATCGATTCCAGGACTCTCAGGGGGACACACAGCATTATAACTCACTGTAATGCTGTGTGATTCTGTCAGAGGAGCAGAGTTCAGAACGGGAACTCACATTGCCACACGCAGCGAGTTTCTCACACTGAACTCGGTCATATAGTATGTATCTGGCCTAAGGGCGGACTCAGATGTTACAGCGACTTCTCTCTCATTCATTCTCATTCTCTCATTCTCATGTTGCAGAAATCTCTGTGCTTGCCACAAAACAAGCCCATTTAGATGAATGGAACAGACTTAATTGCAGAAATTTCAACAAGAAATCTGCCACGTGTGAACACATCTCTACTGCATTCATCTCTTATAAGGCAATTGTTGTATGGCAATTCCCATTTACCCTCTGCCCCTATAAACACAGAGGCATCCGCTCTGGACTGGGTGAGCTATTACCTGCAGGCCATTAGCTTTCTATAAATGGATGATCGTATTGTTAACCGTGAATGGATGAGCACTATGGCTCTAAGCAAAGGAAATTCATTAACGAAAATGTTCTCGCTCGGTCATTACTGCCAATTTCTCAATATTATTAGAAATAGATGACCAAGTCTTTCTTCTCGCTTTAGCCTCTCCGTGTCAGTCAAGATGTAACACAACCTGGCACCGACCACGAGGTAAAGCTACGAAGAGAAGACAAAGGCCCAATTAATGGTGTAAACTTCTCTTCCTAAAAGCCAATCATATAAGATCAATAATCCTGGTCTATGTGCCATAATGCGGCTTCCTGGAAGGTATGAAGAACCCTCAGGAGATAACGGCCTCTAGATGGTTCAAGTGAATAGGAAGGGAATGTGTTATTCAGAAGAGGTCAGGCAAGATTTTTATAAGTAATGTTTCTGGAGTACTAATCAACCAAGGACTCTCCAGAAGTTAGTTGTATTTTTCTAAGGCCTTAAAGGGGTATTCCGATTATACAAAGTTGTACGTAGTTTTCGCCTATCCACTGGATAGGTGATAACAGTTAGATCCTTGAGGGTTTGAACGTTGGGACTTCCACCGAACGGGCAGAGGGACCTGTGACGCCCGTATAAAGTGAGGGGTTGTCAAGCATGTACACTATAGCTCCATTCAAAGTCTAGGGGACTGATGAAGAAGGCCAAGCTGTGCATTATGAATGTTACCTATAGTTAAACTGGAATCTGTGAAGGGTTAACAATCTAAAGTACTGACTAGTGGTTATCACGTCTCTTTCGCCTCCTCATCCTCTCTGGAAAAATACAAATCAACTGTTCCCCAGTGCTACGTTTGCAAATAATATCCAACGTAAAATGGGGTTTCCAGGAAATAAATATCGACGCTCGATCCTCAGGATACGCCAGCAACATCAGGCCGCTGCAGCACCCTCACCGATCAGGCTGTAGAGCCCGGACGAGTGCAGCAGCCTCTTCATACAATTGCCAGTGTAGTGGCTGTGCTTGGTATTACAGCTCATCTACACTCACCGGCCACTTTATTAGGTACACCTGTCCAACTGCTCGTTAACACTTAATTTCTAATCAGCCAATCACATGGCGGCAACTCAGTGCATTTAGGCATGTAGACATGGTCAAGACAATCTCCTGCAGTTCAAACCGAGCATCAGTATGGGGAAGAAAGGTGATTTGAGTGCCTTTGAACGTGGCATGGTTGTTGGTGCCAGAAGGGCTGGTCTGAGTATTTCAGAAACTGCTGATCTACTGGGATTTTCACGCACAACCATCTCTAGGGTTTACAGAGAATGGTCCGAAAAAGAAAAAGCATCCAGTGAGCGGCAGTTCTGTGGGCGGAAATGCCTTGTTGATGCCAGAGGTCAGAGGAGAATGGGCAGACTGGTTCGAGCTGATAGAAAGGCAACAGTGACTCAAATTGCCACCCGTTACAACCAAGGTAGGCAGAAGAGCATCTCTGAACGCACAGTATGTCGAACTTTGAGGCAGATGGGCTACAGCAGCAGAAGACCACACCGGGTGCCACTCCTTTCAGCTAAGAACAGGAAACTGAGGCTACAATTTGCACAAGCTCATCGAAATTGGACAGTAGAAGATTGGAAAAACGTTGCCTGGTCTGATGAGTCTCGATTTCTGCTGCGACATTCGGATGGTAGGGTCAGAATTTGGCGTCAACAACATGAAAGCATGGATCCATCCTGCCTTGTATCAACGGTTCAAGCTGGTGGTGGTGGTGTCATGGTGTGGGGAATATTTTTCTTGCCACTCTTTGGGCCCCTTGGTACCAATTGAGCATCGTTGCAACGCCACAGCCTACCTGAGTATTGTTGCTGACCATGTCCATCCCTTTATGACCACAATGTACCCAACATCTGATGGCTACTTTCAGCAGGATAATGCGCCATGTCATAAAGCTGGAATCATCTCAGACTGGTTTCTTGAACATGACAATGAGTTCACTGTACTCAAATGGCCTCCACAGTCACCAGATCTCAATCCAATAGAGCATCTTTGGGATGTGGTGGAACGGGAGATTCGCATCATGGATGTGCAGCCGACAAATCTGCGGCAACTGTGTGATGCCATCATGTCAATATGGACCAAAATCTCTGAGGAATGCTTCCAGCACCTTGTTGAATCTATGCCACGAAGAATTGAGGCAGTTCTGAAGGCAAAAGGGGGTCCAACCCGTTACTAGCATGGTGTACCTAATAAAGTGGCCGGTGAGTGTATATATCCCTACTGTATTTATCCATCCAGACCACAAGGTTCACACTTGGCATGGTTTCCACATTCTATAAAATAATGCAGCACCAGATGTTCTCCACAAAGCGCTTCTAGAAACATATCGGAGAAATGCTGCAGTTTGGATTACGACACAATCAAGTTAAAAAGCAGGAGGTTGTAGTGACAAAGAGAGGGGGTGCAGATCTGAACCAAATGCGAGGTCAGTCTAGTACTGCTCACTGCAAGGGATTACTATCTGTGTACGTGTATCGTATGGACAGTGGCTAATGTTACACCAGGCAGAGATAGACGCCCTTATGTGACACACAGTGGGGCGAGACCACCTTGACAATGAAACTCAAGCAAAGTCCAAAAAACAATGTTTGACGTGCAGCTCTGAATCTCCATGTAAAGTATGTTGTCTAGTATTTCACGTGCTACGAGATACAGAAATGTCATCCATCTGCCCTTCACTGACTTTAAACTCTTCAGATTTAACCTGTTTTATATTATATTATATAGTATTATGTATATACTTCTAGCTCTTCCCAAGTCCTAGGAATACAGAAGATGGTTTGTGCAATGACAAGTCTGGAGAATATACTGCATAAGTTAAAGCAAATCTATCACGAGGACGCAGATATGCCAGCTGTTTGTACAGACTTCAGGCACTGAACCCCAGCCGCAGGGTAACACAATAAGAGGCCTACACGTGTCCCTGGGCCAAGGGGTGGGAGTTAGGGTGGCGGCGGCCCCTTCTCCATGAACGGCAGGGTTTTCTCCCTCTATAGGCAATGCAATGTTAGCAAACATGGGAGTGGGGTGTTACACATTTGCAGGAAAAGGGGGACCCACTTGGTCACTAAAGGATCAGGCGTGGGGCTAAATTAGAGAGCGAAATCTAATGGATTTGCGCACTTCATCATTAAAGGGGGTTTAGTTATGGCATAGGTAGGTCGGGTCCCACCTCTGTGACCCGGTCACATCTCAAGAATGGAGCCCCACCGTGAACAGAGAGCACACTGTGACTGCACATGCACAGCCATCTCTCCATTCACTGCTATGGGACTCCTGAAAATAGCCGAGACATATTCTGAAGTCTCATAGCGGTAAATGGAGGGGTGGTCACAAATGAGCTGCTCGCTCTCCATTCACTTGGGGGTCCTGTTTTTGAGAGAGGAGCAGGTCTCAAAGTTGAGACCCGCACCTATCGGATATTTATGGCATATCCTATCAATACGGCATGTGTGTACCAGATGGGAATATCTCTTTAATCCCATGCGGAGGCATGGACTTTAATCACTGTCAATCCTCAGGTCACTACCCCCCACCAATGAAGTCTCTGGTAGCCACAGACAACATGCAGTAGACTTCTGCTTCGTGGTACCAAGCAGCTAGCAACACCGGTCAGGGCAGGTGTAAGGCCACGTTCACATATGTGCTATGAATTGCGGCAGTCTGTTCCAGTGGAGGAACAGACTGTCAGATCACAGTATCCGGATACCATGTGCACTGCAGGGTCCCCATTCTCTTTAATGGGATCCCGCCAATTTCTGGTGCATAAAAATGCTGCGTGTAGTATTTTTTGTCCGGCGGAAAGCCAGCATGTATGATGGATACAGTGAATTGCTCCAATGGTACAGTCTGACAGAATTCAAAGCCTATATGTGAACCCAGCCTTAAGCCTCACTCACACGTCCGTGTCCGTCCTCTGATCCGTGAGCTGGTGGTCAGTGAGGCATCCGTGAAGGATCCATTTCGGGTCCGTGTTTTTGCCATCCGTGTTGAACAGCTGAAAAATAATTTTCAAAGCATCTCTTCTTAATGATCCGTAAAACATGGATGCAACACGGATGACATCCGTGAGGGATCCGTGGTTTTCACGGACTCATTGAATATAATGGGCTTGAGGGATCCGGGAACACGGATCAAGATAGGACATGCATCCGTGCTAAAAACACAGACCCACAGTGCTAAAACACTGATGTCTGAATACACACATTGAAATGAATGGGGACATGTGCTGTCCGTGGAGAACATGTACAGCACACGTCCGTGAAACACTGACGTGTGAATGAGGCTTTAGACAAAGGTGATCAGAAACAACCCAGATTGATAACAAGGACAGCAGAAGAGTATAACATCTTAGCACAATGCAGGAACCTAAGGGACCATATTGCTCAGGCGCTGAATGATGGGGACAGGGACCTTGCAAAAGCAACATGGTGGCATTGCTTGGAGCTTTGGCATATGCTGGTCATTTAAGTGGCTGCAGTCAGCATGCATATGTCAAGCAGAAGATAGAAGACACAGAAGAAGAGGACTGGTGGCAAGCAGGAGCCTGGGCATGGAGGATAACTGCAGAGCAATAGGTACAAGCGGGGTGCTGACCCGAGAGGGCTCACACAGCCGAGAACTGGGCCAGAGTGGGACATCAGAAGCTGGTATTTGTGTGACAGCAGCCAGTGACACCTGGATGAGAAGGGGAACACAAGCAAAGCTGGACCTATCAATAATATGTGTTGTGTTACGGCAAACCCAATCCTCTGGTTTTTCCTATGCTCAGACTTTGCTGATTTTCATACCATTGCCCAGTGACTGTTGCTTCACAACCATAATCCAGGGCTGGCTGCTAGGAGAACAGCTTGATCACTGTCCTGCCATACTTGTCATATCCTATTATAATCCCAGTAGTCTGAATTACTGACTCTACAGAAAACTGTACCATACAGGCAGCAAGGACAGCTACTACGGCATAAAGGAAGAGGGCCTCATCTTACTTCTCCATGGATAATGTGGACCTGCACAAGGCTCCCTCTACAGAAGGACCTCCACATTACAGAATATGTTGAGAAGAAAGCAGCTCAAGGAGCACAAGTACCTTTCTTTCTGCAGGAGATGGGTAGAAGAATCAACATGCCTATGATTGCTCTGCTACAAGCATGGCTGAACTAGTACCTGGACCTGGTCCCATTTTCTGCTATGTCCTATGGGCATCACTCATGTCTAAAGATATGGCAGCTAGTAGCACCCTCAACCTCTACGGTTGGTCCACACAAGTTTCCTCCCACGTGTGACACCCACGTCTGAACTTTTGTACTGTTTGCTCTGCTCTCAGTTGTAATGTCCTCACTTGCCTCTGCCGAGTTTACATGTGAGATTATACAAAAGAACTCCGCTGCATTACGATGGGCCTGAGTTTGCAGCTCATTTAGTGAGTAATAAGAGTGTCCATATAGATAATGATGACAAGCTTTAGATATTGGACAATCTGGTTTTCAAGTGTGCTAGAAACAATCTTCTCTGAGAAGTCTGGAACCCTCCGACATTGGAGGTCCAAGAGCAGGAAGACGTCTCACTGGGTGTCAGAGCTGGCAAGACATCTTCTGTGTAGGGTTGGGCCAATGTGTGCACAACATGCTTCTAAAACTGACTGGCAAGACAAGGTAATCCAAAGGTTCCTCAAGAAAATACCTATCACAAAAGCAGCCAGGATAAATGTTCTTAGACCGAGGATAAATCAACGAGTAGAAGGGTTACATTTTGGGCCTAAGATCGTCATGCTCCTGAAATCTCAAACCATGAAAAATGGATCAAAGGTTTAACCCGGCAAAAATAAATAACTGATGCATCTAAATCAGGAGAACATCCCATGTCCTCACCAGAAGTAGTCCTGCAAGACGCAATTCGAACAAACGTCTATCCATTTTTGTCTATGGGAACGCCATATATCGCCATCGCATTAGAGTGTTAAAGCATACATACACATCCAGATAACATTGTAGAATACGTTGCCATATATGAATAAGAGAGATAGCTCTATATCTGGCCATTATATGGCCTGTATATGTAATTTTTTTAGAAGTTTTCTCCTCTGCAGGCTTCATCCATAATCCTTATTGGTCCCCAAGCTAGTGGATGGAGACTAGACGTAATGATGTCTGGTCATAGACTACAAATAGGTACAGCAGATTCTGCTTCACAGCCCACTCACAAGCACCATATAAGACTTTACTGAAGTACTGAGCAGCACAGATGTGAGTAAAACACTTGGTGTGAGACAATACTTAAAAGGGGTTATCCAATAGTAGAAATACACCCCCCCAATAATGATCAGGGGCCAGGTAACTATTGTCTATAGGGGGGGGGGGAGGAGAGGTGTATTTCTTATTTAACTACTGAATGATGTTTTTCTCTGTCTGATTGTTTCTCTCTGCAGTTCCTCCTCCCATTCCCTTCTTCATAGACTTCTATTAGATGGTGTATTCCAATCCTTCAGTGAGCAGGCAGACCGTCTTGGTTTCACAAGAAAGATTTCTCACAAATTTCAGATGATCTTTAGAAAAGGAAATGGGAGAAAACATTTTTCTCTGATAAAAGTTTGCTATTTTTGCCTGCAGTATTCATTTTGCATAGCTGTGAGAAAAAAAACATCAACCATTTACGCTGGTCATACATTTTATTAGCTGAATCCTTGGTAGAAATGCGCAGATCTCAGCAGGACCAGCTAATTATCAAATGAACACGGCCAGTGTTACTCTGCTCCATGTCCTCCTGTTCTTGCCAAGCTACAATCACCAGGAAAGGAGGCAGATGACTGGAGAAGGCATGCATTCAGGGTTTTTCAGTAGTCTGTAACAATGGAGACATATAAGTCTGCACAGGAGCATTCTGGGAAAAAAATGGCAAGATGTCTTTATCTAAAACTATTTCCAAAACTGTTTCTTTTTTATCCTTTTCAGACATTGGAGAAATACATAAAATGTTATAAAGGTGAAGATCCTTTAAGAGTTATAGCAATTATGCTTCCCCAAAACAGGCCTGCAGTCTCCCTAAATCATAAACTTTCATTTAACAGAAAACTTAAACAATGGATATACTAAAAAGGATGAATACAAGATTACAATTTGTAAAACTATAAAGATATAGCAAGCTTTCCGTGCTAGATAGACATGGAATAAACATGGTTTATGTGTACTGTAGTTTATAGTGAAGAGAACTGTATAGTCATAGGCATTGGGACACCTACACAGGACGCCTTATGATAGCTTTCTAAATACACAGGCATTAACATAGAGTTGATCGATAAGTGGGACTGGCTCTGCAAGTCATAATGTCAAAGAAGTGCTGTACTTTTTGCTTTGTAAGTCACAATGGACCATAAGACACATCTAGGTTTTAGAGGGGTGAAATAAGAAAAAATTTCATCAGACCTCAGACCAGGAGCCCCCCCCACCAATGTTAATTAGACCTAGATTGTTCTAGAGGCTGCATTTTATACTCCTGTGGCTATGGCACTGAAAGCACCTGCATTAGGTGTGTCCCAATACGTTTGTCCATAAAGTGAATACACCAGGCTCATTCCATGTCTGAGAAGCAGAGGAAATTCTGCAGATTTGGAATACGAGTCTCTATCCTGTTCATTCCAGGTATAACGGGCACAAGAAACTCACTTTACTCATACTTTTTATATGTCCCACTGAACATTTCATAATGAAACCATGGAGTAAATTCTTCATTTTTACTTCTAAGCCTAATCTGCCCTTGGCAGGAGCTGCGGAATTTGCTAGAGAAGTCCCGGGAGCTGTGCCCTGATAACCGCTATTCACGCGGGGAGACGCACGTGTAACACACAGAAATACAGATGTGCTCCTCTTCTCATCCTACTACTAAATAGAGTGAAACCTCCATTAGGTCCCATTTGCAAAGGTAAAATCCACCTTTTATTCTGCAGGAGAAACTGCTGAGGTTTTTCAACTTGAATGGCGCAGACCCAACTGAGTTTCAGCGCCACTGAACAGTGTTAAACCACGAACAGACACCCGCCACGGCTTCAAGCAGCTTCTCTCTGGTCACCGCTCCAAGAAAGGAGATGTACTTCCATATCGTGGACACAGCTTTAAACCGCCAGGGGCAGAAATGGCAGCCTCTCATGAAAAAAAGGAAAAGCCTTTTCCACAAGGGAACCACCAGCTTGGAACTGCAGAATCTGCGCCGAAGTTCTGGCGTCAAAACAATGGGGCCTCTTTCCTTTCTTCTGCTCCATAAATAATGGAGGCGCCCGATCCATCCATGACAGACTCAAATGGTACCTGACAATCCCCCTGACTAGGACGCTGTTACCAGATACAACAGCCAGCATACCGCCATTTTCTCCACCATTTCTAATGGACTCTGCCTCAGACGCATGAAGAAGATATTGGCTTATGGTCATAAAAATGTATATACTAGCGAGAGAACATCCAGGACAGCTTAAAATATCCCAAAAATAATATAGTAATAAAATGCTAACGTGAACTTTTAGGCCTCATGCACACAACCCTATCCATTCTTTTGTCTGCAAATCACGGATCCGCAAATGATAGAAGCGGTCCACGTACCGTCCACACAAAGTCGGCATTTTGCAGACCTAATATATCTTTTTGTGGAACAGACATACAGATGTGGAAAGCACGCAGATGATCCATGTACTTCACGCATCTGTATGCCCAAAAAGATCGAAAGGGTCCTACACTTGGCTACAAAGTGCAAGCCACGTACGTCAACGGATCCGCCAAAATTGCGGATGACACACAGACCGCTTCCGTACTGTTCGGATCTGCGATTCGCAATCCAATCCCACTTTGTAGGCTGCAGAGATGATGTGCCTGTATAGTCCACAGGACTGCTGCGGTCAGTGACTGGCCTCTGCGGTTAGCGACTGGCTGCAGTAGAGTCCAGGGTATATAGGCATGTCCTGACAGGACGGATGTCGGCGGCACAGCTGGAAGCAGAGCGGATTAAATGGGTGATTGTATGCTCTTTTTCATGACTCCGACAACCCCTTTAATGACCAGGACAACCCCCTTAATGACCAAGTCAGGTTGTTATCACAAACATACAAAGAGGACCACTAGGATGTCCCATAACTTCCGAACCGATGGGGGTCAGACTGCTAGGGCTCCAAAAATCCTCAGAATGAAGGGATAGCAGAAACGAGTGCTGCGGCCTAGTCACTGATTTTCCTTGCCGAGGGACGCTCCTGTCCACCCACAGTGAAGGGAACCGAGCACTGCTCCAGTCACTGGATTGGAAACATGTTGTAGTTCCCTGCATGGTGGTGGTGGGACTTCTGTCCCTTTATTTTCCAGGGTCAATGGTCAACTTCCCTTTGTAAAGTACCTGTCACCTCACCTGACAATCTCTGTTATTCCTCCTGGAAATGTATGCCTCTCATAAAAGAGGGGTGTTCCTGCACAGTCGGATACTGATTGGACAATGTGAAAATGTTGTCAATTTACTCATAACTTTCTAGGAAGGATAATAGAGAGGAATGGCACAATGCAGCGTTGTGGAGGTGAGAAGAGGACTGCATGAGGCAGCAGATGTTGTGGATAGAAAATCATAATCAGATGAATGATAACGGCAGCCAGGGATGAGCTGTAAAGCAGATAACCACCACCCAGAAGTTATGACAGCAGAAGCAGATTAATGTCTGCATCTCACGGGAGGCCACGACTACTTGTATCTGGGCAGTGTCATGAAGTGCGTGAAGACACTTTACAGTCAATCAGATCACAGAAACATTCACAGCAAGCTGAACTTGTACAGGAAAGTGACCTGACTGATTGTGCTAGGGAAGAAAGAACAGCTAAATATGAAGCATTAGCAGAAGGACCCGGGTATATTTCATCTATTTCATTTAATGTTTCTGTGAGTCGTTGCAGAGAGAAAGTCAATGCAGCTGACAGAAGTTGATTTTTACCTTCATTTTTTCAATCCCCATTGGCTGCAGAGTGGGAGGGGGCATGACCTGATGGGTCGGGGGCGTGGTTTAGCAGGACCTGGGGGTGGGGTGCTTTTCAGTCCTTCTTTTGAGGGTGGCTGAATTACAGGTCAATGCCATGGTAATTTACAAGGAAACACAGTGGGTAGCAGTGGAAGAAAACATCGCTTCGCGCACGGGTATATTTAACCCTTTGAGCCCCGGAGGTTTTTTCAGTTTTGCATTTTCGTTTTGCGCTCCTTGCCTTGATACAGCCATAACTTTTTTATTTTTCTGTTCACATAGCTGTATGATGGCTTGTTTTTTGCGGGACAAGTTGTACTTTCCAACGCCACCATTCAATATTGCATATGGTGTAGTGGGAAGCGGGAAAAAAAAAAAATTCCAAATCGGGTGAAATTGCAAAAAACACACACACCACAGTTTTACTGTTTTTTTTTTTTTTTTTTTACGGCGTTCGATGTGCGTTAAAACTGACCAGTTACTTTGATTCTACTGGTCAGTACGAATCCGGCGATACCTAATATGTATATTTTTTCTTGCATTTTGATAAAAAAAATTATAAAGTTGGACATTTTTTTTTTCAGTTCTTGACCCCTATAACTTTTTGCTATTTATGTGTAGGGAGCTGTATGGGGGCTCATTTTTTGCGGGGTGATCTGAAATTTTTATTGATACGATTCTGGGGTGTGTATGACTTTTTGATAGCTTTTTTTTTTTAAATTAAATAAAAAGCGACAAAAAAAATGGCGAATTGGCCATTTTGACACTTCTTTCCGTATGGGAAATATTTTTTTTTTATTTTTATAATATGGGCGTTTTCGCACACGGCGATACCCATGATGTGTATTTACAGGCAAGGGCTCCATAGGAAAGCCTATGCAGCAGCCTCCCGTCATTGACGGGAGCTGCTACAGGCACGCTCCGGCTCCTCCGATCGCCACATGGGGGAGCCGGAGCAACACCAGAAGTGACCGCGGCACCTGAGGGGTTAAATGTCTGCAATCGGCATTAACGCTGGTCGCGGACGTTAGCCGCGGGTTCCTGCTAGTAGGGTGTGAAGGTCACCCGCGGCCATCACGCCCATCTTTAAACACGCGCCCAGCGCCGTACTATTACGGCGCTTGGCGCAAAGGGGTTAATCTATTTGATTTAATGTTTGTGTGTGTCATTGCAGAGAGAAAATCACCCTCCCTCCCACCCCTGCAGCTGACAGAAGTTGATTTTTACCTTCAATTTTTCAATCACTGTTGGCTGCAGAGTGGGAGGGGGCATGGCCTGACCGACCTGGGGTGGGAGTTTTAAGTCCTTCTTTTGAGGGTGGCCTGAATTACAGGTCGATGCCACGGTAATTTATGAGGACATGCAATGGGTAGCAGTGGAAGAAAACATATTTTATTACTACTGAACGGTCTTAGTCTAAAATTAGTCTAAAACATAAGATATATTTATGGTAACTGGAATACCCCTTTAACAGTGTCATCCACAGTGCTCTGTCCCTTTAAAGCAGTGAAGAGAAATTGCTAGGTTGTTATGAAAACCTGCACTAAACCTGTATGTGTCTGTGGAGAGTATGGCAGATGGGATTTGAAGAGAAAGGTTACCAGGCTAATATTGGTTAATACAGGGCATATTTGGGGAATTTCTCAGGAACGGTACGTCCTAGAGAGCTGAGATCCGGTTTAAAATCTTCCTGGACACCTGATGTACCGAATTTGGTAAAAATCGGTCCAGTAGTTTGGTCGCGCATAAAGAACAGACAGACAGAGAGGAAAAAAAAAATCTCTCATATACATAATCATGCATAGGTCAATGAGTGAAGCCTATGGGAGAAAAACTAAATAACAAAAACCTATAAAAACTGCCAGACCGCTTATAGAAAAATACGATTTTATTTCAAGAATATCAATACATTAAAAACATGTGCAGGGACAAAGGCGACATCCACTAGAGGTGACTACACAACAATAAATTCATACATGTCCTCAAGTAAATTATACAAATAAAGTGCAAGTGCAAAAATTGCAAAAGAACAAAGTATTAGGACAAACAATGATTACCCATTGTGTATCACCTCCGGGATGGCGCCAACCCCGACGCACGTTTCGGCGTACCTTCATCTGGGGGTGGCGTCATCACTGAAGGACACACATTTTATACACCATAGAACCAATGAAAATGCTCCACAGATTATCATCAGAACTAACTATATACACCCGAGACACAAACATACATATACATCTCTTACGGACCTCGTATGTTTGTGTCTCGGGTGTATATAGTTAGTTCTCATGATAATCTGTGGAGCATTTTTATTGGTTCTATGGTGTATAAACTGTGTGTCCCTCGGTGACGACGCCACCCCCAGACGAAGGTATGCCGAAACGCGCGTCGGGGGTTGGCACCATCCCGGAGGTGATACACAATGGGTAATCACTGTTTGTATAAAAGACACCTGTCCACAACCTCAAACAGTCAGACTCCAAACTCCACTATGGTGAAGACCAAAGAGCTGTCGAAGGACACCAGAAACAAAATTGTAGACCTGCACCAGGCTGGGAAGACTGAATCTGCAATAGGCAAGCAGCTTGGTGTGAAGAAATCAACTGTGGGATCAATAATTAGAAAATGGAAGACATACAAGACCACTGATAATCTTCCTCCATCAGGGGCTCCACGCTAGATCTCACCCCGTGGGGTCAAAATGATCACAAGAACTGTGAGCAAAAATCCCAGAACCACACGGGGGGACCTAGTGAATGACCTGCAGAAAACTGGGACCAACGTAACAAAGGCTACCGTCAGTAACACACTACGCCGCCAGGGACTCAGATCCTGCAGTGCCAGACGTGTCCCCCTGCTTAAGCCAGTACATATCCGGGCCCATCTGAAGTTTGCTAGAGAGCATTTGGATGTTCCAGAAGAGTATTGGGAGAATGTCATATGGTCAGATGAAACCAAAGTATAACTGTTTGGTAGAAACACAACTCGTTGAGTTTGGAGGAGAGTGAATGCTGAGTTGCATCCAAAGAACACCATACCTACTGTGAAGCATGGGGGTGGCAACATCATACTTTGGGGTTGTTTCTCTGCAAAGGGACCAGGACGACTGATCGGTGTACATGAAAGATTGAATGGGGCCATGTATCGTGAGATTTTGAGTGCAAACCTCCTTCCATCAGCAAGGGCATTGAAGATGAAACGTGGCTGGGTCTTTTAGCATGACAATGATCCCAAGCACACCGCCAGGACAACGAAGGAGTGGCTTTGTAAGAAGCATTTCAAGGTCCTGGAGTGGCCTAGCCAGTCTCCAGATCTCCACCCCATAGAAAACCTTTGGAGGGAGTTGAAAGTCCGTGTTGCCCAGCGACAGCCCCAAAACATCGCTGCTCTAGAGGAGATCTGCATGGAGGAATGTGCCAACATACCAGCAACAGTGTGTGCCAACCTTGTGAAGACTTACAGAAAACGTTTGACCTCTGTCATTACCAACAAAAGAGATATAACAAAGTATTGAGATGAACTTTTGTTATTGACCAAATACTTATTTTCCACCATAATTTGAAAAATAAATTCTTTAAAAATCAGACAATGTGATTTTCTGGATTTGTTTTCTCATTTTGTCTCTCATAGTTGAGGTCTACCTATGATGTCAATTACAGGCTGACCTCATCTTTTTAAGTGGGAGAACTTGCACAATTGGTGGCTGACTAAATACTTTTTTTTCCCCCACTGTAGAACATGTCCTAGACCAGGGATCAGCAACCTTCAGCAACTACAGCTCCCAGAATCCTCCTTTCACTTTTATAGGAGTTACAAGGACAGCCGAGAAAGTGTGCATGCTGGGAGTTGTAGTTTCACAACAGCCGGAGCCCTGAAGGTTGCTGTTCCCTGTCGTAGAACATGTCCTAGCCATTACTAAACATCCACTGAATCATAAGATGTATCTTTTATTAATATGCATTAAAAATCCTAATTACAATAATGGTGGCCGGTCCGGTAATTGTATAGGCCAATGTGTGACCCCATTGTGAATGTGACTGGTGAGGTTAACCGCTATGACTCCATTACATTTTTGGGTGTGCACGCGCCTGTTACTGTCACAATGGCATCACATAGCAAGATATACAAACTACTAGTCTTTTCAGGACTACATTGCACATACCGCAGACGTCGCTGGGGTGATCCGCCGGCTTATTTGCCTTCTACCCTCGAGTGCGTACATTGCTAAGGTAAGTTACTATGGTATTCTTTATGAGCACTGAGGACGCACACTTACCGGTGAGGTCGACCAGCGTTCTTCACGTAGCTGTACATTGGCATTTAGGGAAATCCTCCGCGCCACAAAAAACAGAACATGTCCTATTTTTTTTTACAGTGAGGACCATCTGTTGCAGATCACAGACCCATTCAAGTCAAGTTCATGAGCCCCAAGTCCGATTCCTTTTTTCCAGTTGCCCCCTCAGGACAGGGGATAATCATCAGGTCAGTGCTGGGACCCCCACTGATCACAAGATTGGGAGCCCCGTACCCCATGCAGACCTCTTGCCGCTCCATTAATTTCTATTAGAGTTCCGGAGATGGCCGAGTACGGCGCTCACCTACCTCCAGCACTCCCATAGAAATGAACGGAGATGTCACATGCATGTGTGACCGGCTGCTCCGGTCATTTTAGGGGAACAGCAAAGGGACTGCAGGGGATACGGGGCCCCCGTTCCCGTGATTGGTGGGGGTCCCCCTACCGATCTGATAGTGATCCCCTATCCCGTGGACCAACCGGAATACCCCTTTAAGTGGATATTTGGTCATTACAGGGGAGTACTGAGGCCTAACATTGACCCAAACACAATTCTCCCTCTCATTCCCATAGGTCCCCCCTTTATGCTGCCTGTATGTACAGCCCCCAAATGAATGACATTTACCTACTTTTTACTATATACTTCTAACGCTAGCAAAAAAAACCCCCAAAAAACGTATGTTTGATATTCTCCGAGCTGACATAATAGTTCAAGGATGATGACGACGAAACAGCTTTAAATAAAATCCGTAAAAATCTCATTCCTTTTCAATGTGACTTTTATCAGTGAAGGCGCTGCCTCTGGTAATGCAGAAATCTCCAGACTAAAGGGAGTAATAACAGTAACGTTACTCCAGTGAGGACATCGGCTCTGCCCATACATTCTACACAGCGAGGACCCAGAAGAGAGTGAAATGTGAAGCGCAATCGTCACAACTACAGGAACATCCTTTATTAAGTCGTCTCGACTGCTCTAGGTGCACATAGAGGACCCCCCCGACCGATCCAGCGCTGCCGCCGCTCCGATTGTCCCCGCAGAGCTCTGTGTTCATGACTGCTGTATACCGCTGAGGTCAGAGACTGGCGGCAGTGCTCACGTGCAGTGCACGGGCACATAACGACAATCAGATTTTTCCAAAAAAATGTGCAGGGCGCGGGCAACAGGAGGACCACTCCCTGACTACTAGCGGCCTTGGAGTCCTTTCCAGAGAACAGAACGAGCTGCGTCCAGAAACTCTGTACAGAGCCGATCGGTGACCACTAACTAAAGGGGCTGTCCCATTAGAGCTGGCCCATATGGCCAAAAAAAAAAAAATCTTGATTTTTTTTAAAAATTTTGGACGATTCACGATTTAAATCTCGATTTTCTTATGTTAGTAAAAATATTAAAAAAAAATAAATAAAAAAAGCCTACTGTGCCCTCATCAGACCTCAGATCAGCCCATTGTGCCCCATCAGACCTCAGATCAGCCCATTGTGCCCCATCAGACCCCACATCAGCCCACCGTGCCCCCTCCAGACCTCAGAGCAGCCACCATCATAATAATAAAAAATAAAAAAAATCTCTCTCACCTGTCCTCCGCTGCGGCTCCGCTCCGGCGCCCCTCTTCTTCTCCCGGCGCTGCACTGTCACCTGACTGCGTGCAGCGTCAGGTCAGAGTGCGCGCACTACGTCCTGACGCTGTACGCGGTCAGGACAGTGCAGCGCAGCCCCGGAAAAGAAGAGGAGCGCCGGACACCGGAGCGGAGCCGCGGCGCAGGACAAGTGAGTTTTTTTTTTTTTTTTATATGTCAGGCGCCATTTTAGGAAAATCGAATTCAAGATTTTCCTAAAAAATAAAATCGTGAGGCTTGCAATTGTTCTGTTTTAGTAACTACGAGAAAATATAAATCCAGATGTTACCAGTTGGGGGGGGGGGGGGTGTCCCTGCAGTCTGACACTGGCAGTACTGACTAAATGGTGTCAGACTTTGGAGGGACACACCCAAACTGGTAACACTCAGCTGGACCTTCACTGCAAACTGCTGGCAATTCATTCATAACTTCTAGCAGGAATAATACAGGAATGGCACATCATAAAGTAAAAAGAATCTTGTGACCAGTAGGGGCCTAAGCGGTCAGTCCCCCATTGATCAGACACTTATAGACCCTTTAAGATGAACAGAGCTCCTAGTATACAGCCACCTCTGAAAAAAATGTGGGCGTGTCCTCTGTCCCGGCAGCTCTTGAGTGTGGCTCTCACTTAGTAGTGCAGCAGAAGGTTACAGCCCAGGACCTACCATAAGAACATTTTAGCAGTGTACATAAAATATGTTTTAATATCTATTTAATAACTTCTGTGACTTTTTGATGTACAGGCCCGAATCCGGAGGCTGCACTACTGAGATATTCCAATGACATTTGTGGTGTCTGTCAGGGAGACCTAATGTGGCTCCAGCTCACTAAACACATACACGGCTGACACCATCCAGTCACAGCACCATGGGGATTTGGATGACAACACTGCCCCGAACAGAAATCAGAAGGGGGGGGCATCAGAATGTCTCAGTAGTGCAGCCTCAGGCTTTGTGCCTGTAAGGCCTCGTTCACATTTCCGTTTTTCACTGACGTGTGCTGTCCTCATTTTCTGCTGACAGCACACGCACCAACTGATTTAATGTGTCTGTTCACATTTCAGTATTTTTTTACTGGCTGTGGCGGACATACACTACTTTGATCTATGATGCGGACCAAGCAAGCCCATTGAAGTCTAGGGGTCCGTGAAAATCACTGACACGCATCCATGTTGCGTCTGGTTTTTCACTGAAGACTAATAGGAGATTATTTGGAAATTCATTTTCAGCTGAGCAACGTCAGTGAATTACGGATGACACACGGATGGTAAAAACGGGCACACGGACCAACCACGTATACTTCACGGATGAAACACGTACACTTTTTTTACGGACATGACATTGACACGGAAATGTGAACAAGGCCTAACTGTGAACCCATCTAATCAGAAGACACGGATCACTTTTCATTTCGGCAGCAGCAGACATGAATGCACAGCCCTACATCACAAGCAGGAGATCAGGGGGTGCCTGGCGGCCGCTTATCCTGCTTCCCCAGTAAACATACCTGCCGGGCAGATCCAAGGGTGTCAGATCACAGGGGGTGACTGATGTCAGGCAGGGGCTGGACAGAAGTGGTTTCTTCCAGCTCTTCTCACCGTTATCTCATGTTTACGTCACAACAGTATTAACCTGTTCACGACCAATGTCATCCACAGCACCTCTTATGCATATACTGATCTTGATAACCGCTTTGTAACCAGGGATGTCTCCAGTCATACAATGCAACCAATGAAGATCACTCCAAAAATTAATCCTCCGCTCCACCATGTATAATGCTGCCCTATACCTGTACTAGATGCGTTAGTTATAGCTCCCCTGAACGAGGGTCCCCCCCCTTCCTGCTCCACATTGACTTGTATGCCGCATCTGCACGTGGGTGACAACAAAGACGGACGCCACTACAGCTCCCCAGGGGTTGTCATCAGCTCTCTCAGGCAATACCAGTGATGGCTAACCTCTGGCACTCCAACTGTAGTGAAACTACTACTCCAAGCATGCTCTACTCATTTCTATGGAGTTCCAAAAACAGCCAAGCAAGAGTGCATGCTGGGAGTTGTAGTTTTACCACAGCTGGAGTGCCAGAGGTTAGCCATCACGGGCTATACGTTTGGTTATGTAGCGATATACGGGCAGGAGCCGCATGGTAGTATAACAAGCTGGAAAGTTGGGCGAGAGACAGTTTGGGAGCTATTGTCACCCAACTTTCCGAGGAACAGATATGACCCCAGGACTAGATTTGGGGGGATGGCTGCAGAAAGTAAAGGCTCGGCCAAATGACCCAATCATTCACTGAAATGCGACAATATACGCAAAAACTGTAGAGACGCAATCATACAATACTACTTAAGCCGCGATCGCATTATGTATCACCCCCACCACCCCCCTTGGTCACAAAAACAACCATTTATCAGTGCGATCACTAATTACCAGTCGTATTAACAATCACTGCATCTGTAACCAGGTTTACCTCTTACTAGCTAGGGTGCCATTGTAAGTAGGGGTTAATAATATATGGTAGCATCACACACACTCGCAGCTGGTATTTTGGGGGTGCCAATACTTATCTTAAAGGCACAGTTCCTGTCAAGGTGATAATGGGCTCACTGTACTCCTCTTAAAGGGCTGCTACCTGCAATGGCGATGAAAGCAGCAATGGACCCCATGAGAGTTGGAAGAAGACTGCAAAAAAGTGCCACTGTCACCTGACCGTGTCTCGCGCCACCGATGCCAGGGCGAAGTGCAGTAAAGCGGAAGGAGCAATGGTCACTTACCGGGTGTGGAGGAGGCAGACGTTGTGCCGCCGGTCTCCCCGTGCCGTCCCCGGTGCGCGTCTCCTCACAGCCGCATTTCCCTTTCCACTTACATCGTTCTCTCTGACAGAACAGACAGCGAAAGCCCGTGTGCGCAGGGGCTGACGGGAGTCGTAGTGCGGTCACTCGCTGACGGTTATGAAGCTGGGCGCGGGGAGACTACAATTCCCGGCGTGCCGTGCGGCGGGGCGGTCTGTAAACAGCAGCGAGGGTTTGGGGCTCCCCTAGTGCTCTGTGCAGTGCTGACATAGGAAAGCCGAGGGTGAATGGTGACTAGTGTGGGAGGACTGTCGTCCTGACAGAGCTACTGTTCCTTCAATCTAGTATACATGCAGAAGCCCCTCCTGCTCATGTACAGTGCCTGGGGGTCTGGTGCTATAGTACACAGACAGGGGGGCGCCTAGCCTTTCTGCGCCCAACCCTGTTATGGCAATTTTTATTAACCTAACCCCTTCCCTCCAGCCTATTAAAGACATACTTGGAAAACATTACATACAGCGCCACATACTGTGTCCACTGTGCTTTCCAATACTATATTAGAGAAACATAATCCCCTTCTGCTGTCCCCCTCTTGCCCCCACCTGGTGGTGCCTGAGGCAATCGCCTCACTGGTGGTGCACCCACAGCATTGCTGGTGGTCTGTAACAGTGGTTCTCAACCTTTTCACGCCAAGTACCCTTTTAGGGCTCATGCACACAACCGTTGGATGTTTCACAGTCCTTAAAACACGGATACCGGCCGCGTGCATTCCGTATTTAGCAGAACTGAACAGCAAAATTCTAATAGAACAGTCCTGTCCTTTGTCCATAATGAGGACAATAATAGGACATGTTCTATTTTTTTGCAGAACAGCCATATGGACATGTAAAGACACGGGGTCATTTCCGTTTTTTTGCAGCCCCATTGAAGTGAGTGCTTCTGCATACGGGCCATGAAAAAAAAAAACGGAAAGGACACAAAAAATGCATTCCTGTGCATGAGCTCACCCCCAAGAAAGCGAACAGTGATAATTGCTAACCAAATAAGTATATTCTCCCCCACTGTCATAAACTCTGTTCTAAGCCTCTGTCAGCAGTTCCTTCAGATTTGACAGCATAGCGTAGCATGCAGCACTGATCTGCCTATCGTAATGACAGACATCAGATTATGATCCATGATGGGTGACTGTTATTTTTTAAATTACCCTCCTCGCTATCAAACATACAGGAGAATACAGCACCACATACCTCTTTCATCCAGTGATGTTCTCTTCTCCATTGGGAGCAGACCACCATGACAACTTCTTTCAGTCATGTATCTGCAGAGTTTGTTACACAGATATCTTATGCCCCTTTCACACGAGCGGGAGACTCGCATGTCTCCCGCAACGCATCTACAGGGCTGGACTCGGCATGGACCTCATGCGACATAGCATTATATGCGATCCCTGTCAGTGCCGAGTCCAGCCCTGTAGATGCGTTGCGGGAGACATGCGAGTCTCCCGCTCGTGTGAAAGGGGCATTAGGTTCCTAATTTTCCATCATCCTCCCCACCTTCAGAACACCCAACCCTGCTACTTTGTCCACTTTGCAGACTGATATTATGCTTCAGAAACATAATCCCCCCAAAATACTAGTGCCACATAGATAGTGTCATAAAAATAATTGTGACCAGCAAATAGTGTCCCTGACGTTAATGGTGTCGTAAACACAGTGTCCCCCAAAATACAGTGATACCTCAAGATACAATGGCCTCAGGATACAGTATTTTCAACATACAATGGTCTTTTCTGACCCATCGTAAGTTGAAACCAGACTCAACATACAATGTCTCAGACTGAGATCCAACCAATCAAGACCACTTCTCTGGTAAAATAGCGTTATTAGTTATGAGCTATTCCTGACTGTTATATGTAAGGAATTGTTTTATCTGTCTTAGTTATCTGCTTATTTTTATTAAATCTTCATTTTCTCTTATCTTGGATGACATTTTGGGGCTTTGGAACCGATTACTCAACTTACAATGGTTTCAATATACAATGGTCGTCAGAGGCGTAGCTAAAGGCTCATGGGCCCTGGTGCAACAGTTCAGCTTGGGCCCCCCTTCCCTTAGTGCTCTGTGTGTCTTCTTATGTGGCACAAGGGTCTTTGGGCCCCCTCAGGCTCCTGGGCCCGGTAGCGACTGCTACCTCTGCACCCCCTATAACTACGCCCCTGATGGTCGTCCTGGAACCAATTAATATTGTAACTTGAGGGACCACTGCAATGCTACTAAGCTGATACTGTGCCAAGGGGCCCCCTAGTGGTAATACGTAATAAAGTTCCCCATGGTCCCCCAGTAGTAATAATGCCCCAGTAGAACCATTGTCCCCATAGTGCTCCACTCTATAGTGGCCCAACAGCATGCTGCCAAAGAAAAATAACCGCAAGTACTTTCCTGCATGTCGTGGTCAGGATGCTCTGCAGGACACAGGCTTCTTGTGGATTGCATCCTGAGCTGTGTACAGCCGGGCATAGGTGGAGCAGCATCCTCGCCATCCTGAGCGCAGACGTGCAGTTGAATATCAAGAGGTCCTAGCGACCAGCAATAAAACACTGGCAGATACTAGGGCAGTCTAGCGTACCCCCTCATCCTGCAGTGAGTACCCCTTGGGGTATGAGTACTGCAGGTTGGGAACCTCTGCTCTATACAGTGAACGCTGGTGAATTGCTTGAATAGGAAACCATAGGAAGCGCTTCCTTGAAGAGTGATGGTGCTGAGCTGTGAGGCCGCTCCAATAATAACACGCAAGACGACAGGAAGGAACAGTTATCTGCAGATTAATATTATTGTAAGGCAAAAACTGAATATGCGTTATTATAAAAAAAAAAAAAATATTTCCAAATCCAGGGCCTGGCGGCTTCAGAAAACATAGAAATATTACATGCCGGGTGGCCATCAGTACCAGATTTACATCTCAAGAGCCTGCAGGATGCTGGTTTTCCAGAAACAGCTCCTCGTCTGTCTATGGACTGTGTCTGGTATTGCTGCTCCTACCCAAGAGCTCGACTGCAGTACCAGAAACAGCCTGTGGAAAAGAGTGGTTTCTAGTCCTGTCAAGTTTATCCTTAGGCTCTCAATGTCCTTTCTGCCTCCAACGGCCTTGTATATGTCGGCATAGCATTTTTTTGTTGTATGGAATAGCACAGTCTGTTGCGCTATTCCACATACAGATAATAAAACAGTATACCGTGCTGTATACATTTTTTACTATGGGCAACTAAGGGTGAAGGATGGCACTGGATACCTACATAGTAGGATCCATCATCCATCTGATGTATACACAAGGAAATCCTCCTGACATATACAGTATTGATGATCTATCCTCATCAGTGGGACTTCAACACCTGGCACCGACACCAATCCCAAGGAAAAAGCTGCAGTACTCGCCACTGTCTCTGCAAACATCTGATTAGCAGAGTGTTGAGAGTCAGACCACCATCGTTCATGGAGGTTCCTGAGGATAGGTCATCAATAGAGATGAGCGAACGTGCTCGTAACGAGCACTGTACCTCTTGGCTCCCCTGCGCTCGCATGGGCGCAGGCAGCCGCTTCCGTCGGGTGAGGAGGACAGAAGCGGCTGCCTACGCCCATGCGCAGGGGAGCCGAGCGGTACAGTGCTCGTTACGAGCACGTTCTCTCATCTCTAGTCATCAATATTTTTCTCCCAGACAAGGGAGGACTGTAAACTTAAACTGGCCCTGGAAAAAAAAAAAGCCTAACAGTGTCCCCACGTTGTAGGCAAGTCGTACAATAGTCCCCGTAGTCGTACAATAGTCCCCGTAGTCGTACAATAGTACGGGGCGGTACAAACAACTTAATGGACCCAAACCAGCATGGCTTTACTGAGGGCCGATCATGTCAGACTAATCTCATTGATTTCTTTGACTATGTAACTAAAGTGCTGGATGAAGGTGGTGCTGTGGATATCGCCTACCTGGATTTCAGTAAAGCTTTCGATACGGTTCCCCATAAAGAGCTGATAGAGAAGTTATCAAACATTGGACTTAACCCCTGGATAGTTCAGTGGATCTGCAGTTGGCTGAAGGATAGATACCAGAGGGTTGTTGTTAATGAAGTGTATTCTGAGGAGAAGCTGGTTACAAGTGGGGTGCCACAAGGATCTGTTCTGGGTCCTGCTCTGTTTAACATGTTTGGAAGTGACATAAGGGACGGCTTGGTAGGGAAGGTTTGCTTGTTTGCTGATGACACAAAAGTGTGTAATAGGGTTGATGTTCCAGGAGGTGTCTGTAATATGGAGAATGATTTCTCTTTATTAGATAAGTGGTCAAAACAATGGAAACTGCAGTTCAATGTTTCCAAATGTAAAATAATGCACTTGGGGAGAAGAAACCCTCTATCTGAGTATCGTATTGGCAGTTCTGTGCTAACAAAGACCTCAGAAGAGAAGGATTTGGGGGTAGTCATCTCTGACAGCCTCAAAATGAGTAACCAATGTAGCCAGGCGGTAGGGAAAGCAAATCGTATGCTTGGCTGCATAGCTAGAGGTATAACAAGCAGAAAGAGGGAGATTGTGATCCCTCTGTATAGAGCTCTAGTGAGACCACATCTGGAATACTGTGTTCAATTCTGGAGACCTCACCTGCAAAAGGATATTGCTAAAATAGAACGTGTCCAAAGAAGAGCTACAAAAATGGTGGAAGGTCTAAAGCATAGAACTTATCAAGAAAGACTCCGAGTTCTTAATATGTATAGTCTGGAGGAAAGAAGAGAAAGGGGGGACATGATTGAAACCTTTAAATATGTTAAAGGACTGAATAAAGTTCAGGAGGGAAGGGTTATTAATAAGAAACAGAACACAAGAACAAGGGGGCACAATCTGAGGTTAGTTGGGGGAAAAATCAAGAACAACATTAGAAAATATTATTTCACTAAAAGAGTAGTAGAAGCTTGGAACAAACTTCCAGCAGAGGTGGTTGATACATCCACAGTAACTGAATTTAAACATGCCTGGGATAAACATGTATCTATCCTAAGATAACAATAAAAGGATAATAAAAGGGCAGACTAGATGGACCAGGTGGTCTTTTTCTGCCATCAATCTTCTATGTTTCTAAGTCCAAATTGACAGAAGGCAGAGCAACAAAAGCCACAAGTAAGCAGGGACAACAAAGATAGGCGGGGCCAGCAACACTGTAGAGCAGCACAAAATACCTCCCCTGCAGAACTAATTACCATACAGCAGCACAACATACCACCCCTGCAGAACCAAATACCATAGAGTAGCATAAAATACTTCTCTATGACCTTACTGAGGACAGTGATAGTTTAATTCAGGAGGGCACCTGCTGGCCAGGTACATAAGTACCTTATGCTCCTGCCATAATAATTAATGCTGAGAGCATCAGATTGTTATCTATCTGGCCAGCGGCCGTGAGGGCTCAGGTGCCCCCCTGGGCATTGGCTCACTTGGAAATTTCCCTGTAGGGTATATGGCCAGTCCCCTGCTCCCAGACCAAGTTTCAGTTTGCTTCCCTGATCAAGCTTAATTGTGAGTGGTTTTATTACAAAGTGGAAGTATTTAGGAAGCACAGCAACTCGGCCACGAACTGAAGACCACATAAATTTACAGAGTGGGGTCACCAAGTGCTGAGGCGCATAGTGCATAAAAGTCACCAACACTCTGCTGACCCAATACCTGCAGAATCCGAACCTCCTCTGACATTAACACCTGCACAAAAACCGGGTGCCGGGAGCTTCATGGCATGGGTTTCCATGGTTGAGCATCTGCATGCAAGCCTTACATTACCAAGCACAATGCCAAGTGTTGCACGGAGTGGTGTAAAACATGCAACCACTGGACCCTGGAGCAGTGGAAACTTGCTCTGTGGAGTGATGAATCAACACTTCTCTATCTGGCAGTCTGATGGAAGAGTCTGGAATTGGTGAATGCCAGGAGAACATTGCCTGCCTTTACTGGGCCAACTGTAAAGTTAGGTGGTGGAGGGATAATGCTGTGGGGTTGTTTTTCAGAGATTGGCCTTCACCCCATAGTTCTTCAGCATACCAAGACATTTTGGACAATTGTATGCTTCCAACTTTTTGTGAACAATTCGAAGGCCCTTTTCTGTTCCAACATGGGTGTGTCCCAGAGCACAAAGCTAGGTCCATAAAGAGTCTGGTGTGGAAGAATTTGACTGACCTCAGCCCCATCAAACACCTTCGGGATGAACTACAACAGAGATTGGGAACCAGATCCTCTCATCCAACACGTGTCTGACCTCACAAATGATCTTCTGAATGAATGTGCAAAAAATACCCACAGACACTGTAGAAGGAAGTGTTGGCCCTGTAATATATGTGTGTATGTATATGCATGCATGCCCCTTTAATCAGGCATGCATGTATATATATATATATATATATATATATGTCCCCACATTGGGGTCTCTGTCCCCATATACGTGTTTGGGCCTCAGATGGCCCCACAGTCCCCTTTGTGTCCCATTCATGCCCCCTTCAGTCCCATAGTGCCTGATACATATAGATGTATGTATATATATGCCCCATATTTATATATATACATCTATGTGTATATAAATGTCCCCCTGTTTATAATGTTGCCCCCTTTCCTCATATATACACCCCTAATATCCCACAAATGTATATAGATACATGTGCATGATTCCCAGTCATGAACATGTATCTAAGATACATGCATTCAGCCAGGTGCCCCCCCCCATAGCCCCAACAATCGCCCATCTGCTGGGGACAGATGGAGACCTGATGACTGGTCCAGTCTCAGGTACTTCAAAGGGACAGAAGATCGGTCGATCTTCTGTCCCTTCTGTTAATTACCCTCAGCGCTGCTGGGGGTGATTAACAAGACAGGGAAACAAAAGGTTTCCCTGTCTCTGTCCTCCTCCCTCCTCCGGCGCTGTAATTACAGCGCCGGAGATACGAGGGTGACTCACAGGCAGGAGGATCAAAGAGATCCTCCGCCTGTGAATTCCTGTGCGCTCGTGCTGGCGCAGTGACGTCATTTCACTGCGCCAGACCACGTGCGCACAGGGCTGCCGGCGTGCGCTCGCAAGCGCGCACACCGGCAGCGCGGGAACACGGGAGCGCGGGCGATCGGGTTTAAAAACCCCGATCGCCCTGTGCTCGGCAGTTGAGCCGTGCCACCCCACCTGGAAGGAAGAATCATCCCTTGGACGAACGAGCAACCCCCTGGAGACGAGCATTATACTCCTAAAGGACTGGCTAAGTACCCCCCCTGAACCACCAACGATTTAACCCCTTTGTCACCTCTGCCCTGTGGACCCCTGCACTATTTAACCCCTTTGTCACCTCTGCCCTGTGGACCCCTGCCCCACTGTTAACCCCTGATTGCCCTGCTACCCCTGGCCCTGCTGTACCCCTGCCCTGCTGCTGAACCCCTGCCCTACTGCTGCCCTGATTCCCTGTGGTACCCTGCCCTGTGGTACCCCTGCCCTGACATTACCCCTGTAACCCCCTGGACCCTACCATATCCCTACCTCACCCCAGAAATACCATTAACCCCTTCCCTGCCAATCTTATTGTACTGTAATTTAACCCTTTGTTGCCAGGGACAGTAAATTATAGGTGAGGGTGGGTTGCTATATTGTGTAACATTGTGAGTGTGTGTATTTAGAATTGTGGGTGGAATTAATTGTGGGAAGTGTGCAGTGTAGCCAGTGTATAGTAATATTGTATGCGGATATATATGTATATATATTTATATACGTCAATATAAATATATATATATATATAGTCTTAAATAATTAGACGGTAGACATTGTTTTGTAATAAAGCTTTTATTGTTTAAAACACAGTTTACATTGTCTTTGTAGTCGCCGCTATAGCTTAGGCGTGAAGGGAATAGAACAGTGTGGGAAATAAATAGGCGGAGCTAGCGTCAGCCGGTTACGCCTATTTATGCATATTAATTAATAATATTCAACAAAATATTATTAATTAATTAACCCTATAACAGACACCATCCAAAATCTTGAAGAAAGTCTTCCCAAAAGAGTGGGAGCTGTTTTATCTGCAAAAGTGGTGGTGGGGGGCAACTCCATCTTACTGACTATGGATTTAGAATGGGATGTTTTAATTTGTAATGTGTAGGTGTCACTATATTTTTGTCCAGTTATATTTAGATTTTCAGATTTTTGGCCATAGCCCCCTTAAGATTAGAAGGTGAATGCACTGGTGGCTAGTCTCCACCAGTGGCTACAGAACCTGTTGTATTGCTATGCAATGGAGCAAATAAATTGGGGCGCTAACTGACTAATACAGTACTGTAAATGTATTTTATTAGGGACACTATAGACTCATTTATGACCCCGTGATATGTGGACCCTGGGGGATACCCAGCAGATATATAGAGGGCACTTTGGGTACCTGACTATGTATTTGGCTTACAGACTGGCTCTTTTATGGTGGCACTGTTTAATGACAGCTCTGTTATGGGGCACTGCAGCAGGTCAGCCCTGGTGTAGGGTATTATGACCGGCACTGTAATAATAAAAAAAATTGGCAACACCTTGAGGTGCACATAGCTCTGTCGCTTATATCTGCCTTCAAAATTCGGAAACATGTACACTCACCTCTTTTTGATGTGGCAAGCCACGTGAAGGACATTCCCAATATCAGCATCCACTATATATCCCCATCAGTTATTAACATAAGCAGCACTGAACATTGAGGGTCTCTACTGATGCTGGGGTGGTTTCCCATCTCTGTGTGGATCTCCAGATGTTAAGAAACCACAACTCCCAGCATGACCTGTCACCTCTCCTGGCATGTTTTTGCGATCCCCATGTAATAATACTCATGGAGCATCTTTTCATATAACTCCTGTTGTACCATTCCTCCCAGAAACTGGTTAATAACTCACCAGCATTCTGCAATAAAGGTCCATCAGTATCTGATCAGTGGGGGTCCGACACCCAGGACCCCAGCTGATCCGCTGTTTGAGAAGGCACTGGCGCTCCCCTGAGTGCAGCGGCCTTCTATTAGCTTTTCCTAGACCAGTGACGTCACGTTCATCGGTCACGTGGCCTAGGAGCGGCTCAGCCCCATTCAAATGAATGGGGCTGAGCACAATACCAAGCACAGCTACTATACAATGTACGGCGCTGTGCTTGGTAAGCTGTGAGAAGGTAGCGACACTCACAGGAGTACCGGTGCCTTCTCAAACAGCTGATCAGCAGGGATCCCGGGTGTCAGACCCCCACCGATCAGATACTGATGACCTAGGATAGGTTATCACTAGTAAAATCCTGGAAAACCCCTTTAACCAATCAGTGGGGACACACCCCCAACTGATAAAACCTATCTGCACCTTTATTGCAAACTGCTGGCAATTCATTTATAACCTTCTAGTAGGAATAATAGAGAAATGACACAACATAGAGTTACAGTATATGAAAAGATTCTCCAGAATTGTTATTACATGGGGAATGAGACATGTCAGGAGTGGTGACAGGCTCTGTTATATAACAATTACATCCTTAAACTAGTTTTACATTGTAATAGACACACTTCATTTAATGGAGATATGCAATTTTATTTCAGTATAATATTCAAAGAGATTATGCCGTATTTCTCTCTGACAGTATTACAAACACAGCAAAGTATTTTTTTGCTTGCACTGTGATTATTTAGTTTTTCAAGTACAATCTCATTTTATGATTTCCTGACAAATTGTTTTTACTGCCTACAATAAATGTGCAAAAACTGGAAACGATATGAATTGTTAGTCATTCTCCTAGTACTGAAATCCTGTGGAAATGTTCAATACTTCTCCACTAGAGAGCGCTATCTCTATTGAATATATCGAATGCTAATCGAAAGAAAACCCCCAAACCCCCAAACAGATGACGTTCCGTATGGCATCCGTGTTTCCGTTTTTTTTGCGGATCCATTGTAACAATGCCTATCCTTGTCAGCAAAACGGACAAGAATAGGACATGTTCTATCTTTTTTGCAGGACGGAAATACGGACATACGGAAACGGAATGCACACGGAGTACCTTCCGTTTTTTTTGCGGACCCATTGAAATGAATGGTTCCGCATATGGTCCGCAAAAAAAACGAACGGACACGGAAACAAAATACGGTCGTGTGAATGAAGCCTTATCTTACTTACACAGTCATGCTGTATGAAGAATGAGCTCACAGCGCCCTCTCAGTCCAAAAGAGCCTATTTCACTAAACTAAGTCCAAGTACAAGCTCTAGTCCAAGGTGAAGTATGTTGTTATAGCTTTTGTGTGCTTTCTTAGTGCATTGCATCAATCCCCTTTATATTGCTATTTCTCTACTTGCTCCTTTTACAAGCAGGAATAATTCCAGTTTTCCTTTATGGTTTCTGTAATCTGTGAAGCAGAGAGGAGAGGGGCTGGTGTGATGATCTCTCCTCCAAACATTGATGGTGTTCGATTGGCATTACCCCAATTTTTTGGTAATGCACTGCGCTGAAATACAAAATAATGTTATTCATGCTATGTAATGTGTGTGTCTATGCATGATGTAGGCACAGCCAGGGTTAATCATCCTGACCCAGTCGGTTTAAGGTGTGGGCTGGCTCCACCCTTAGTTACAGAGAGTTCTAGTTAGGGCTCATGACCACGAATGTATTTTCATTCCATGTCAATTCCGTTTTTTTTTGAGGACCGTATGCAGAACCATTTATTTCAATGGATCTACAAAAAAAACCCGGAAGTGCTCATGCACACGACCATATGTATTTTGCGGTCCGCAAAAACGGATCCGCAAAAAATATGGATGACGTCCGTGTGCATTCCATATTTTGCGGAACGGAACACCTGCGGACAATAATAGGACATGTTTTATTTTTTTGCGGAACAGAAATATGAACGCACAGAAACAGAATGCACACAGAGTAACTTCCGTTTTTTTTTTTTTGCGATCCCATTGAAATCAATGGTTCCGCATATGGGCCACAAAAAAAAAAAAAAAACAGAATGAACACGGAAAGAAATTACTTTCATGTGTATGAGCCCTTACTCCGTGTGCATTCTGTTTCCTCATGTCCGTTCTGAAAAAAAATAGAACATGTCCTATTATTATCCGCATGAAGCCCAAAGATAGGACTGTTCTATTAGGTTCCATTATGCAAAATACAGAATGCACACGGACGTCATCCATAAGCTATGCCACAGCATACAGAAGTACAAAGGAGGGTTCATACACCCTTATGGACGCCCTGCTGTGGCTCATACAACCCAGAACCGTAATGCGATCATAAGTGGTTTATTTTGGAGAGGGTGGTGGGATCCACGCCGGAGCTTCTCTTTGTAAGCTGGGTATACACAGCCATGACTATATCCTAGATAAGAAAGCATCTGTGCTCGATGATATTTTATGTATACAGGCCTCATTACAAAATCCTCAGTGCTTTAGTCATAAACAAATTAGGATAATGAAGAAGCAGCATGCTCAGCGCTAATTAGCTGGTAATGAAGAGATGTTTCGTTCCAACAGCAAGGTACGATTGTGAAACTCATTACCCAGAGAGAGCACATTTCCTCCTTGTACACGCTATGTAACATTTACTGAGACTATAAGGTTCACACACTTCCTTATAGTAAATTGGCATCAGATCCAAAGGTTTCCTTTACATTTCTCTCCACCTAACACGCTGCAAACAATCTCAACCATCATGTGAACCAGGAAGGAATCACATTTTAAACGTTCTACCCCAATAACGACTTCTATGGCATATAGGATATACCATGTCTGATGAATGGTTGTCTAGATGATGGCACTGCCATCCAGAATGAGGGTGTATAGTCTTCTCCTCACTATAATAGAGAGTGAGTACATGTAGTCCCATGACCATGGGGCATCCCATTCTTAGGATCAATGATGGTCCAGCTTATTAATAAGCCATACATATATATGGAAAATAGGTAAAACCTGTCCGACCAAGGTCATATACATGATATAAGGAGCCAGGTACCTGCTAAGAAGATCCATTAGCGAAGTCACCCAGTCCACACTGGTTTCTTCCCACTACCTTATGAGAAGCATGGACCGTCTCAAAGCTCACCCTTAGGTAGAGTAGGCTCTTTTCAGTGTTGATGTTGGTTCCTTCACAAAAATTTAAAGTGTAACTGTCTGCATTATGATAATCTTCTCAACATGGCTCCTATGCCAGTCCTTTGAGGCCAAAACTGCCTTCCCACACTTGCTTTAGCCAGCAGCTTCCTGCCAGCCAATCAGATTGGAATACTGAGAGACACGCCTCTTCACTTTGAGGCCTGATACTATCTACAAACAAGCATGTACAGTGGAGGACCGCCCCTCTGTCTTCTGTTTACACTGAGTTGGAGACAGAAAAGCCCTAGCAATGGTATTTTAAGAGACTAATTGAAAGGGATAGGGGACATTAATAAACAGTTATTATAAGGTAATTACAGATCTTTTGGCAATTATTGACAAACTCAAGTATACATGCCTAGCTCTAATAAACTAGCAGTTACACTTTAAATCCCTGGATCCCAGATATATGATCTGGATCTAGGCAAAGGTAAGGATTTCTTAGACCATAGTAAGACTGGCAATGTAACACATACACTCTGTCAGGGACTTGAAGTACAATTTGTGTGGTTCCATGGAGGAGCAGTGGAAACCACTTTGTTTGGGACATTATATGGCAGTTGTTTTATTACATAGGTTCAATATACAACATACAAGAACTTTTTCTCCTAATTCAGGTTGGCATGAATTGTTCCCTTACTAGTGCAGGAGGACCCACTTCTAATTTGTCCCTATTTCTTCTTATCTCTTGTGGAAATTAGAGTCTTGTAAAGACACATGTCCAAGGAGTTAGGCAGCTTTTGCTGGGGGACTTCAAATGAGCCTACATTTAAGTTATATATGGCCTTGGATTGAGAAAATCTAAACGTGGCCTCATATTGTAGATGGGTCTAAATAGGCAGCAGTTGGGGCCAAAACAAGTCCCACTGAAATGGATGTGAAGCACGTCCGCGAAAGCATGACACTGCTTCATTCACTTCTATGGGGCTGGCGAAAATAGCCATGTGGGCACTCCCATAGAAATGAGTAGAGGGCGGCTGTGCAGAGGTGGGAAATGCACCTATCAGACATTGGGGGCATATCCTAGCGATATTCCCCCAATGTCTGAGCTGAGACAACCCTGTAATGCTCCAGAGGCCAAGACCACTCTTCCCTCTCTCCTTGTGTAATATTATGCAGGTTATAACTTAATGATGAAATGAGATTTATCACACGTGTCATGGTGTAGAAATATTGCAGTGTGAGAGAATTCTCCACCCTGGGCTGGGGTCCAAAAGAGTAAATAACATCAATATTAATATTCCTCCTGACCAGAAACAAACTTTGACATGGTGGCATCCACTTCCAAAATACAGTGTTGACCTTGAAGGCAGGGCAGAAGACTGCAGCATCATGTCATTGTAATTTGCTGCCTGACACCTTGCTGACCGGCCAACTCTTTGTCAATTACACAATATCAGCAGTTTCTTAAGAAGGTGAGCTGCTGTATCCGTGCGTACAGAAGGAAGAGTTAAAGTCTTAAGGCAGGCCTTCACTATAGCTTGAATGACCTTGCAGTTCCCAGTGTCAGACCAGTGGCTTTGCGGGGTTAAAGGGGTTGATTTATTAAGGCAACCCCTCTGCATATGACCTATTAGGGGAGGGGTGTCAAACTCGTTTTCACTGAGGGCCACATCAACATTATGATTGCCTTCAAAGGGCCGTTTAGCATCGAAGCTCAGAATGCAAGATGGCACCTGCTCCCAGTGCTGGCGCCATCCCCTCTGGCTGCCTTCCAGTATATTCTGTATACTTTACTGCCCTATTCAAATCAGCCTCCCAGAGACCTTACACCGGGGGCTCACTTTTTATAATTCTTTAGTCATGAGCTCTTCTTGAAGCTCACTCTCTTGACATGGCCACTGGAAGAAGTTTCCCTCACACACTAGAGACCAGACAATCTAGTGAGGACTCGCCTATGAGGTTCAACTCTTTCAAGTCTTCTATAGATGCTCATTCAGGCACCAGAGAGAAGTGCAGACAAGCTTTAGGCCGGGCAACCATCGCTTCTGGTTTCTCCACAGCAGGACTCTCATAGACACGATGACAAGAGCGTCTTGCTGTTGTGAAGAAACCAGAAGAGACAGCCTGAAGATTGTTTGCATTTCTCTCTGGTGCCTGGCCGACCCAATCACAGAGTGAGCATCTATTGAAGCCTCACGAGAGTTGCACCTCATAGGCGAGTCCTCAATAGATTTTCTGGTCTCTAGTGTGTGAAGGAAGTGTCTTGCAGGAGCCACTGCACGTCCTGATTTTTTGGGCATTTGGACTTCACGCAGGCCACATATAATGAGGTGGCCAGATTCAGCCGGTGGGCCTTCAGTTTGCCATCAGACACCCGGGACCCCCACCGATCAGCAGTTTGAGAGGCAGCGGCGCTCGCAGTAGCCAATGACGTCATAACTATTATCACTGGCCTGGGCACGGCTCAGCCCAATTGAAGGGATAATAGTAGTGATGTCACTGGGCCTGCGGGAAATAGCGAGAAGGTGGCTGTGCTACTGTGAGTGCCACTGCCTTCTCAGACAGCTGATCGGGAGGGTTCCTGGTTTTCAGATCCCCGCCGATCAGATGCTGAGGATCCATCCAAAGGATAGATCATGAGTAATCAAAAGGTGTAGAACCCCATTAAAAATAACTTGTGAAATGCAGTCTTTAGTAAATGATCCCCACGTGGTATGGTCATGGCCAGTACTTTCAGCCTCTAAAGTTAGAAGTTGCGGTTATGTGGTTGGATCAGAAATGTGGTTATGTGGTTGGATCATCCAAATCTGATCTTGTGTACATCATAAACAGTCCAGTGCAAACACATTTCTGTATGGTCAATGACCCAAGGACGCAAGACAAAGGACTGTGTTTATATGGTAACCAGTATATGTGATGGGAGGGGAGGGACGCTGTTACTGGTAAACAGGTTCCACTTGTATTTGTAGGTCGGATAGTTATTTACAGTGACCCTAGTGCATTTCTGTTTTTACATATAACATAAGATTCCTTATCTAGAACAACCATTTCGTGGAGCAGTGCTATCCGTCACACATCTCCTCCTGCTGCAGCCAGCCCCATCTTACTCTACATTAATCATGTGCAGCAGAGTTTTTCTACAGCTCACGATGCAATACTGAGTTTGGTGTCATCTGCTAACAGTTCAATTGAATAAAGCAAAATACAGGACTAAGCCTGATATCCCCCCCCCCTCTAATGAGCCCCTAAAACTCAACCTTTATTGATTCCTTATAAAATAAAAAAATAACTCATGAAATAAAGAGAAAACAGGTGCATTAAAAAACATTTGCATCCGCATTCTATTAATCTGCAATATCGGAGGCTCAGTGATAACCTCACTATCTATATATCCCACATTTTGTATCTAGCTGCTAGGCTCCAGAATCCCAGTCTATTATACATTAGGGCGCAGTGCAATTAAAATAGCAGTTAATAAGCGCTACTGTCCGTCTAATGTTTTGCTAGCTAAGCAGAGTCATCAGGGGACTACAGATAATAGTGAGATTGGCTTATTAGAATGAGGCTGGCAAAACATCAGTTTAAGGCTACTTTCACACTAGCGGCAGTGGATTCACCCACCGGAACAGCCTGCCGGATACGTGCTGCCGCTGGTGCACGTGTGGGGCCGGAACTACGCTCCGGCCCCATTTACTATAATGAAGGCGGGCTGAGTATCCGGATGCAGCACGGCAAACTTGCCGAGAGGCGGCCAGACCAAAACTATGAGCGTAGTTCCGGCCCCACACGTGCACCAGCGGCAGCACGGATCCAGCAGGCTGTTCACCCGCCGGAACAGCCTGCCAGAATCCACTGCCGCTAGTGTGAAAGTAGCCTTAGTCCTGTATGTTACATTATTCCATATATATTTACTTTTCCTCCATTCAATTTTTTAAATTATTATTTTTTGTCTATTTGATACTTTCTGTCAGACGTCCCATATCACACCTCAGACCAGACCCCATTAGACCTCTCAGACCCCCCCATATCAGACCTCAGATCAGACCCCCATTAGACCTCCAGAACCCCCCAAAATCATGGACACATCTATTTTTTAACCGACACAGGAACAAAATTGCCTATTTTTACAGACTGTCCAGGAATTTCTTGACAGTTGCCAACCCTGAGCCCCATTTACAGGGGGCAAATACAGCCGGAACGAAGCAGGAAGCGCCATTGCTGCTTCCTGATCTGTATACATGGCGCCCATTGAGTGCTGGTTATGCAGCAATGGAGAGAGAATGGATGGCAAAAACCCATCCCTTACTCCTCTGTGGGGAGCCCAACTGTTACTGACAGTGGGCTGCCTGCTCCCACAGCTGCATGACTAGCATGTACAGTACCTGCAAATGGTTTGCTATGATATGTTATGTAATATTATGCTATGTTAATGTACACCCAGCATGACCTGGTATAGTTGTCAGGAACAGGGTTAACCACCCTTTTCCTCCTCTCTTTGCAGAAGTGGACTATAGTCTAGTGAGTGAGGAGGGAGGAAGCAAGTCCTTGTTCTCCTTCTTCTCAGTCCTCAGGATCCAGAGACTAAAAGATCTCTGTGAAAATTACTGCTTCTGCTACAGAAAGAGCAAGAGAGAGAAAGAAAGACAAGAACCTGAAATCTGCACGGCCAAGCATAGGAGTCAGCATGGTAATCTGCAATTACAGCTAACCAGACTTTGCTGCTTGTAAGGGATTACAGTTATGACACCCATCACACTTAATCATATCTGATGATGGCATGGTCAGACATGCTTCTAAAACCTGTGTCCCACAGTGGACATGACAGCCACAGTTGCCAGTTTACAGTTGCCAGGCAAAGATTCTAGAGAGAGACTTTAGCAAGATAGCATGCCAAGAGGGCCATTACTTGCCACTTTGCCATCCTCCATACCTCGCCATCTGGGAAAAGGATTTGCACTGTGTACAGATTATTGTTGGATATATTACAACTCTTATTTTGCACTCAAGTAAATAGAGATGTTTATTCTACCTCTGACCTGGTTTCCTGACTCTTATCACACCATACGCTGGCCATTGTACCTCTACCCATATAACCACCAACATCATGGACACCCCAAGCTACTATCAGGCAGAAGCCCCAACTACAGGGAGTGCCCTGAAGGAAGAAAGGGTACACCCTCTTCTCATTGCACCGGCCCTAGGGAGCAAGGGTCTGAGGGAAAGCACTGTGACACATTCTATGGTGAGAGCCACTACCACTCCCATCCTCCTCTCCACCTCCTCAAAGGTTCTGTTCAGAGAGCTCTGAACAGGCAGCTGTGATCTCTGCAAGGATTTTATGAGGGCTCATGGTCAAGGCCATAAGTGTGCAAAACACTTAAGGGGTGTGAAAGAGCCCTTATAAATATTCTTTCATAGATCACAGAGATCCACAATTCGTGGATACGCAAAATACAGATCCAGGCCGAGTGCAAGCCACCATTTTTAACTTCTGTAAGAATGTCCTATTTTGCAGACAAGAATAGGACTTGTTCTGTTTTTGTAAGGCCGCGTAACGGATGTGTGGATGCAGACAGCACAAAAAAGTTGCTGTCCGCATCTTTTGTGGCCCCATTGAGATGAATGAGTCAGCATCCTATCCGCAAAAACTGTGGATCGGATGCGGACCGAAACTACGGCTGGGTGCATGAGCACTAAACGTCTGTGCAGAGATGAGGGCCGACCTCCTGGACATATATAGTCAACGGGTTGTCAGAAAAGAATTCATGTCTCCTGCGGTGGTTCTGAAGAGTACAGTAATTGTACAATTGTCAGATTAAGGCCAATATCGGAGGTCCAGGCAGCCGGGTACTTTGTGATATGCTTATCGTTTCTGTCACGCGAGGTCGGCGTCGCGCTCCCTCTACACGACATCGCCGGACCTCTCCGCCCCCCTAGAGACGAGCAATAGGGAATTGAAGTGCTGGTCTTGTCAGCCAGCACTTCATGAGTTAATTCTCTGTTTGGGTTTAGCCATGTGGTGCTGATCACACCACATGGCTACTTTACATATTGTTTGGACAGCTTGCTCCGCCTCAGGTCATGTGATGCTGGGCACATCACATGATCCTGGGCGGGCTATTTAAAGATGGCAACTGCCTCACTCAGATGCCTGTGATTAGTCTTCTGAGATCAGTGCTTTGTGTTGGACCTTGCTGTTGATTATTGGTATATTGGATTTTGGCTTCGGACTTAGACTACGCTTTTGCAATTCCCCTCGGTATTTGACGTGACCTCCTGTTCTTGACTTGGCTTGCTGACTATTCTGCTATTGTGTTTGTTCTGTCTGTGTTCGAATTTCCCTGTGTTCCCTTCCCTTCCCTGTGCACGTACTCAGCATAGGGACTGTCTCCAAGTTACGGTTTTGCCGCCTAGGGCATCTACTGTAAGTAGGCAGGGAAAGAGGTGGGGTTCAGACAGGGCACACTATCCCTTGTTTCCCTGTCGTGACAGAATCACAGGCTGTACCTATGGAGCCGTTGCGAGTACTCACGGACCAGATGAGTAACATGGCTCAGATGATCCAGGATTTGGCCGAGAGACTCCAACATCAGGAGCAGCTACGGACAGCACCCGCAGTCGTTCCCTCCATGCCAAACCCCAATATTGAACCCCATGTAAAATTGCCCGATCGGTTTTCTGGGGACCGAAGGACTTTCCATTCCTTTAAGGAAAGTTGTAAATTATATTTCCGTTTACGCTCACACTCCTCGGGTTCTGAGCAGCAGCGGGTGGGAATAATTATTTCCTTGCTGCAAGGTGATCCGCAGGAGTGGGCTTTCTCATTGCCACCTGACTCCCCTTGTCTATTGTCTGTGGAGGCTTTTTTCCAGGCCCTAGGTCTTTTATATGAAGAACCTGACTTGGCCGCTGTAGCTGAAACTCAGCTCAGAGACATTCGGCAGGGTAACCACGCAGTTGAGGATTACTATGCTGAGTTCAGAAAATGGTGTGTGTCCTCTAAATGGAATGACCCTGCTTTGAGAAGCCAGTTTAGGGTGGGACTGTCTGACCATCTGAAGGATTTACTAGTTAGTTATCCTACTCCTGACACCTTAGAGGCGACTATGACCTTAGTTATCAAACTTGACCGACGGTTTAGGGAGAGACAAAAGGAACGTTCTGTTGCCCCTCAAGTTGTCGTGTTGTCCGAAGTTCCTCTTCAGAGCCCGTCTCCTATTAAGGTCCAGGAGGAGCCTATGCAGTTGGGAGTTACTATGAGGGATCAGAGACGCCTGAGAGGGGCCTGTTTTTACTGCGGTGAGATGAACCACTGGCTCCAGCAGTGTCCAAGACTTCTGCTCTCAAAAAGGTCTGTTCCTGGAAGTAAGGTACCCCCTGCGGTGGTAAGAAAGAAAATCTTGTTACCTATTTCCATTTCTTATAACCAATTCAAGAGGTCCGGTGAAGCATTTGTGGATTCAGGTTCTGCTGCTAATTTTATTGATTATGATTTTGTGCAATCTGTGGGTGTGCCTATAATTCCTTTAAGGGAGGTAATTCAAATTATCGCACTGGATTCCACTCCATTGAATAATGGGAGAGTGGAGTTTTGTACTCCTGAGGTTGTATTAACTGTAGGAATTACCCATACCGAGACTTGTTCCTTCCTTGTATTAAAGGATTTACCTGCCGACCTTGTTTTAGGTCTGCCATGGTTACAGGACCACAACCCTGTGATCAACTGGTCGGTAGGTGAATTGGAAAAATGGGGAATGAATTGTGACAAATGTTGTAGATCAGTATTGCTGTTTGGAGGTACCACTGAGTCTCTTTCCTTGCCCAAGTATATCAGCGATTTTTCGGACGTTTTTTCCATGTCCGAGACTGAGTTCCTCCCTCCTCACCGGCAATATGATTGCGCCATCGACCTTATTGAGGGATCCAAATATCCCAAAGGTCGCATTTATAATCTCTCTACTCCTGAACGTCAGTCCATGAGGGATTATCTCAAAGAGAGTCTGGCCAAGGGTCACATCCGGCCTTCAGTTTCTCCCATGGGAGCAGGTTTTTTCTTTGTTGGTAAAAGGGATGGAGGATTGAGGCTCTGTATCGATTACAGGGAGCTCAATAAAATCACTGTTAAAAACAGATACCCGTTGCCCCTTATTCCTGACTTGCTGAATCAGGTCCAGGGGGCCTGTTGGTTCACCAAGCTGGATTTGAAGGGGGCATACAACCTAATCAGGATTCGTGAGGGGGACGAATGGAAAACTGCTTTTAATACCCCGGAGGGTCATTATGAGTACTTGGTAATGCCTTTTGGGTTAAGTAACGCTCCGGCAATTTTCCAAAACTTTGTCAATGACATTTTTAGACCATTTATTGGGAAATTTGTAATTGTCTATATTGATGACATCCTGATTTTTTCTGCAGACTGGGAGAGTCACGTATCTCACACCAGGCAAGTGCTGGAGGTGTTGCGTGAAAACAAGTTGTTCGTTAAAGGGGAAAAGTGTACCTTTGGTGTTCAGGAAGTGGCCTTTTTGGGATACATTCTCACCCCTTTTTCTTTCAAAATGGACCCAGTTAAAGTACAGGCCATTGTGGATTGGGTGCGACCTTCCTCTTTGAAGGCGCTCCAGCGATTTCTGGGGTTTGCTAATTTTTATCGTAAATTTGTCAAAAATTTTTCTGTGGTAGCCAAACCCATTACGGATTTGACTCGCAAGGGGGCTGATCTGGTCAATTGGCCCCCTGCAGCTATTGAGGCCTTTGAAAGGTTAAAGCAGTGTTTTATTAATGCTCCTGTGTTGGTCCAGCCTGATCAAAGTAAGCCTTTTGTAGTTGAGGTGGATGCGTCTGAGGATGGTGTGGGGGCTGTACTGTCCCAGGGGTCTTCCACCTTAACTAATCTTATGCCATGCGCCTTCTTCTCCCGCAAGTTCTCTCCTGCCGAGAGGAATTATGATATTGGGAATAGGGAGTTACTTGCAATCAAGTGGGCATTTGAGGAATGGCGTCATTTTTTAGAAGGGGCATTTCACCGCATTACGGTCCTCACGGATCATAAGAATTTAATGTTTCTAGAATCGGCTAAGCGATTGAATCCTAGACAGGCGAGGTGGGCTTTGTTCTTTACTCGTTTTGATTTTTGTGTTACCTTCAGACCCGGGAGCAAGAACGTTAAGGCCGATGCCTTATCCCGAAGTTTCCAGGCGTATCAGCCTCCTGACGTCCCTCCTGAGCCCATCCTGCCAGCTGATATCATTGTGGCCGCTACCTCATCTGACCTCGCTTCTGAAATCTCGGCAGGACAACATCTTGCTCCTATTGGTACCCCCAATGACAAATTGTTTGTGCCGGCTCATTTGCGGTTGCGACTGCTGGGTGAGTGCCATAATTCTGTTTTGTGTGGACATCCTGGCATCAATGCCACCAAGGAGTTGGTCTGTAGGCAGTATTGGTGGCCGTCAATCTCCAGAGATGTTCAGGCTTTTGTAACTGCGTGTAACACTTGTGCCAGGTCCAAGAATTCCAAGACATGACCTATGGGTGAGTAACATCCTTTACCCATACCTAGTAGACCTTGGTCACATCTGTCCATGGACTTTATCACGGATTTGCCGTGCTCTGAGGGTAAAACCGTGATATTTGTGGTGGTTGACAGATTCAGCAAAATGTGTAATTTTATTCCTTTGTGTAAATTACCCTCTGCGAAGGTCTTGGCGTCCGTGTTTATTGATAATATTGTCAAACTGCATGGTGTTCCTGAGAATATCGTTTCTGATAGGGGAGTACAGTTTGTGTCTAGGTTCTGGAGGGCGTTCTGTAATAAGATTGGTATTTCTTTGTCCTTTTCATCAGCCTTTCTTCCGGAGACCAACGGTCAGACTGAACGTCTAAACCAATCCGTTGAGCAATATCTCAGATGTTATGTTTCTGATAAACAGCATGTGTGGGCCAGATTCCTGTCTCTGGCTGAATTTGCAATTAATAATCGTGTTAATTCATCCTCTGGGATGTCGCCGTTTTTCTGCAATATGGGTTTTCATCCACGCTTTGGCTCCTGTTCCCCATCTGCGTCGGTTGTCCCAGAGGTCAATGATTTTTCTCAAGAACTGTGCACAGTTTGGGCACAGGTTCAGTCGAACCTGGAAAAGGCCCAAGGAGTTCAAAAAGCTAAGGCTGATAGAAAACGTTCTAAGGGTGTGAATTTTAAGGGGATAAGGTATGGTTATCGACTAAAAATCTCAACATGAGGGTACCATCCTACAAGTTTGCACCTCGCTTCATTGGTCCTTACAGGATCACCAAGGTGATCAATCCGGTTTCTTTTAGGTTATGTTTACCCGACTCCCTTCGTGCTCATAATGTTTTTCATGTGTCTTTGCTCAAACGTTATGTTGCTCCCGTTGGTCCTGTGGAACAGTCTCCTCCTCCGGTTGAGGTAGCAGGACAAATGGAGCATGAGATTGCCAGAATTGTGGATGTGAGAAGGGTCCGGAATTCCTTCCAGTACCTCGAACATTGGAAGGGGTTCGGGCCTGAGGACAGGTCTTGGGTACCGTTGACGAGGATGCATGCAGACTCGCTCATCCGAAAGTTCCATCTGCAGCATCCCGATAAGCCTGCTCCCGCTGGTAAGGGTCCGGTGGCCCCTCGTGAAGGGGGGGGTACTGTCACGCGAGGTCGGCGTCGCGCTCCCTCTGCACGACATCGCCGGACCTCTCCGCCCCCCTAGAGACGAGCAATAGGGAAATAGTCTTGTCAGCCAGCACTTCATGAGTTTATTCTCTGTTTGGGTTTAGCCATGTGGTGCTGATCACACCACATGGCTACTTTACATATTGTTTGGACAGCTTGCTCCGCCTCAGGTCATGTGATGCTGGGCACATCACATGATCCTGGGCGGGCTATTTAAAGATGGCAACTGCCTCACTCAGATGCCTGTGATTAGTCTTCTGAGATCAGTGCTTTGTGTTGGACCTTGCTGTTGATTATTGGTATATTGGATTTTGGCTTCGGACTTAGACTACGCTTTTGCAATTCCCCTCGGTATTTGACGTGACCTCCTGTTCTTGACTTGGCTTGCTGACTATTCTGCTATTGTGTTTGTTCTGTCTGTGTTCGAATTTCCCTGTGTTCCCTTCCCTTCCCTGTGCACGTACTCAGCATAGGGACTGTCTCCAAGTTACGGTTTTGCCGCCTAGGGCATCTACTGTAAGTAGGCAGGGAAAGAGGTGGGGTTCAGACAGGGCACACTATCCCTTGTTTCCCTGTCGTGACAGTTTCACAGGCTTCTATCAGAAAGAGATTGACAACCCCATTAGTAATTTTATATTTATCACCTATCCACAAGAATGGTAGTAAATGTGTAATCGCTGGGGGGCCCATTGCAGGGACCCCGCTGACCACAATAACAATGGTCCAGATCTCCCGTTCCTCCTCTTGATCTTCACTGAGGTGAAGAGGGCTTTAAATTGAGCAGTGGTCAAGCATCTATTGGACTGATGGAGTTAGTCATGTACAGCAATCATACATTTATTTATCATTTATCACATGAGAATTGGGGCCCCATACCCCACAGGACCCCCCAAAATAAATGGAGGGCATGGACCTGATGGAAATAGCTTGGTAAATATAGTGGGTGTACGCATGCATGACCTGCTGCTCTGTTCATTTCGGGGGCCCTGCAGGGTAAGAAGCCTCCATTCACATGACCAATGGAAGGCCCAGTGGTAGGACCCCCACCAATGAAATATTATTCCCCCCTGGATAGGGGATAGCTTGAAATTACCATAATATCTCTTTAAAGGTCTGGTGGTAAAGATCTGTGGTGAGATACAGAGTGAGCCAAGAAAGCTTCCAACTCTCCATTGAGTCTGCAGGGGCTGCTGGCAACTACACCAAGCGAGACAGGAGTCTTTACAACCCATATGCCGTAAATGTCTGTAATCGGAAACGCCTTTTATGCATGCTTCTTGAATTCAGTTGGATAGATCTTAAAGGGGTTGACTATTTCATTTTAAGTTTGTACATGTGAATGGTAATATGCATTAATTTGGCATATACTAATACATCTAATGGGGTTTTCCTAGATTTTGATATTATGACCTATCCTCAGGATAGGCCATCAATATCAGATCAGCTGGGTCCGATTCCTGGCACCTCTACTGAACCTAAGCCAGTGATGTCAGGTTCATTGGTCACATAGGGAGTGCCATATAATGCACATTACAATTCACATGTATAAACTTGAAATACTGTGGTCAACCCCTTTAAGTTGGCACCTTGAGAATGTTGTGAATGGCCAGCAGTGACCGGGAGTGGATGAATTTTGCAGTAGACTGGGATTAAGTAGAGTTTGTTGATTTGCCAAGTAATTCAAAGTCTGCTTCTTCTGCACTTCAGCAGAGGCCCTCCAAGTGCTATCCTCACTTTCATGCAAATTCTGCTTTTCCTAAGCAAAAGAGCTTCACCTACCTATGTGTAAATGTAAACCTATGCAGGCGATTAAACATTGTGGATGTAAATGAGCAGACATTCAGGATACATGGGCAGACACTCGGACGTTCTAGACGTGGAGGTAACACATGATGCAGGTGGATGGTGGGACCCTATAAAGATGGCACTTAATATCATTGCTCTGGGATTCATCCTGTTTGTCACACATGTTGTGTCCAGCTATGAAGACGACGTTGGCTCTGAGTTTGTATCTAGGGGTGATTATACACTAGGAGGATTATTCAGTCTCCACGCTTCTGGGAAATACCAGAGCACTGACTACATGCCTGTTGTACAGAACTGCTCCAGGTAAGATAACGCAGCTGTCAGTAGAGTTATTGTTTATTGCTCCAATGCATCAAATATTTAAAAAAAAAAGCAAATTTGATTAAGAGAGCTTCTACAGTTTTGTGTTTCCAGCTATTATGAAGATCTATGTATCTCTATTGTTACACTTGAATTGGACAAAGTGTAAATACAATTGCTCTGTAGCATTCAAGCCTCCCCCCCAACAGACCTATCTATCACAGTCAATGGCTACACACTTTCCCTGGTCAACCAAGTCCACTGCCTTGGGTTAACCTTTAATTCTGCTCTGTCCTTCAAACCACACATCCAAGCCCTTTCTACCTCCTGACACCTCCAGCTCAAAAATATATCTTGGATCTGCACATTCATCAACCAGGAGTCTGCAAAAATGCTTTTATATGCCCTATCATCTCCCACCTAGACTACTGTAACATCCTCCTCTGTGGTCGCCCACTTAGCACTCTTTCTCCCGTGTATTCCCCTACTCTGAAACTCTTTACCGCAACATATTGCACTCTCAACCTACAGTAACCCTGCTGCCGCTATATTCTGGAGTGTAATACAGGAAGTAACTCGGAATAAGTAATGTAATGCATGTACACAGTGTTACAAACAGCAGAATAGTGAGTGTAGCTTTGGAGTATAGTATGGGAAGTAATTTAAGATTAGTACAGGTTAAGTAATGTAATATATGTACAGTGACTAAACCAGCAGAATAGTGAGTGCAGCTCTGGAGTATAATACAGGCTGTAACTCAGGATCAGTACCAGATAATGCTACTTTCACACCAGTGTTTTTGCTGGATCTGGCAGGGTTCAGCAAAAACGCTTCCGTTACTGATAATACAACCATCTGCCTCCGTTATGAACGGATCTTGTTGTATTATATTTAATATAGCCAAGATGGATCCATCATGAACTCCATCGAAAGTCACTGGAGGACGAATCCGTTTTCTATTGTGTCAGAGTGTGTCAGAGAAGACGGATCCGTCCCCATTGACTTGCATTGAGGGTCATGACGGATCCGTTTTGCTCCTCATCCCAGGACGGAAAGCAAACGGCAGCATGCTGTGGATTGCTGTCTGGTATGAGAATGGAATACATTTTGGAGCATTCTGTTCTGTTCAGTTACATTTTGTTCCCATTGACAATGATGGGGACAAAACGGAAGTGTTTTTTCCCAGTATCGACACCCTATGACGGATCCCAATACCGGAAAATAGAAACGCTAGTGCGAAAGTAGCCTAAGTAATGTATGTGGCCGTTAACTCCACCAGTAGTATAGTGAGTCCAGCTCTGGAGTATAATACATGATGTAACTTAGGATCATTACAAGACAAGTAATGTAATGTATATACATAGCAACTCCACCACCAGAACTGTGAATGCAGCTGTGGGGTATAATACAGGCAATATCAGACTGGGGTGCCTAGGGCCCACCAGTAAAATTTATTTTGGGGGCCCATCGTACGGATACACTCAAATTTTACCTGATCACACAGCAGCAAGATGCCACCAGATGATTGAATATGGGGGTCCCTGTAGGAACTTTGAGAAGGTAGGTCCTGGGGAGAAGAGGACACTGGAAGCTTTCCTCTGTATCTAGAAGTCATCTCAGCTCTGATCGTGTCTATAATAATAAACTGGGGAGTTTCTTTAGTAACCTATAAGTTTTTTTATATGAACATAGGCTGGTTGAGGTGCTGGACATTAAATATATGTATGTAGTGCAGTAAGTATACTGTGTTATGTGCCACTTGTGCAGGGGGTGGGAGACTAGGGGCCCACCTTGCTGAGGGGCCCATCAAGGGATTCACCTGTACTCCTGTGGGCCAGTCTGAGCCTGAATACAGGATTTAACTAAATTTATTATATATACTTGATTATAAATTAGTAAGGGGCTTTTTTAGAACGTACAATAGCATAGATAATAATGTTCAATTCTAACCTGATTTTTTTGCCTTTCTGTAGTTTACAAGTCAATTTTGCAGGATATCTGTTCTTTCAAGTCATGAAATTCGCAGTGGAGGAGATAAACAATAGTAGCAATCTTCTACCCAACATAACTTTGGGATATAACGTCTTTGACACTTGCTATGTATATAACAACATCCAGCCAGCTCTGAATTTCATGTCACAGGACTATGTCATCAATCCTGCCAATAGTTTTACACAGTACATTCCCAATGTGATCGCTGTGATTGGCCCAGATAGCAATGATGCTGCCGAGACCACTGCCAACCTGTTTAATCTACTGCTTCTTCCACAAGTAAGTGACGGATCATAAATGTGATGTAGCATCTTATCCTACAGATATTGCTGCTTGAACCTCTCTATGTAGAAAGCATTAAGCTGACGCCTAACTCTATACATATCCAGTAGTAAAATAGCGCCCTCTGCTGGCTATAAAGTAGAAAACCCTTATAGAGATAAATTTATTGCTAGCTGACTACATTTTTGTATTTTTGTATTACAACATACTTATAAGCCGACTGAAGTATGTAAGGGAACTGCAGAAATAACAATTACCAAATATATTGCTACTATAGGAAACATTGGCTTTTCAATTCCAGATAACTGCAACGGAATAGAAAAAAACGGAATGGACACAGGAAAGAAAATATGTTCGTGTGCATGAGTCCTTAGGCTGAGAGCACAGTTTTTTTCCTGATACAGAGCTCCAAACACAGACATATATGATGTTCACATCAACCTCAAAAGGTTCTTTTGGGAGTAGAGATGAGCGAGCATGCTCGTCCGAGCTTGGTGCTCGTTCGAGTATTACGGTACTCGTAAGTACTCGCTGCTCGGACGAGTATCTCGCCATGCTCGAGGAAATGGCATCTCCCGCATTTTGACTTTTTGGCGCCTATAAACTCAGCCAATCACAAGCCAGGAGACTCTGCGGTACACCCAGGATCACGTGGGGCCCTTACATGTCGATAGCAGGGGTTGGCTGGCCTGATCAGGTGACCCTGGAATATACTAGTGACTGCCCGCGGTGCTCGGCTCAGATGCTGTCTGGATGTCGTTAGGGACAGAGCTGCTGCGTTTCAGGGAGAGTGTTAGGGCCTGGATTTAGTTCTCTGTTAGGCAGGAGTGATCTCAAAAGAACCCAACAGCCCTTCTAAGGGCTACAAGACATTTTTTTTGTCTCCTGGCTGGGCTGGCTGGCTGGCACTAGTAGTGCAGCTATCGCCATATATAACCCTTTTTTTTTATTGTTTTAACTCAGTGATACAAATCCATTTCATACAGCAGTGTGGAACCATTCTGTGTGTCACAGTTCAGCTGTCCACTCACCACAAACCACAATCCGTATTTTCTGTCCAGGTGACCCATACTGTACGTCACGTAATCAAATACGGTCTTTTGCTTTCACTGATACAGCTACATTACAAAAATCTCTGTGCGACATTTGTCTGGGTTGCAGTCAAAATAGCCACAGTCAGCAGGGGCTGAGTTTGCTCTCTGATAGTTTCTGCACGTCACGTTAAAAAAAAAAATATATATAAAAAAATATATATAAAAAATATATATAAAAAAATAGTTTTTTTGTTGTTTTATCTCAGTGATACAAATCCATTTCATACAGCTGTGTGGAACCATTCTGTGTGTCACAGTTCAGCTGTCCATTCACCACAAACCACAATCCGTATTTTCTGTCCAGGTGACACATTCTGTACGTCACTTAATTAAAAAAGGTATTTTGCTCTCGCTGATACAGCTACATTACAAAAATCTCTGTGCGACATTTGTCTGGGTTGCACTTAAGCAGACCAAGTCTGCCTAATCTAATAGTTTCAGTGTAATTGCTCCATACTGCACGGTACGTAATAAAATACGTAATTTTGCTCTAACTTATCCACCTATATACAAAAACCACAATCCGTGTTTTCTGTCCAGGTGACTCATACTGTACGTCACGTAATTAAAAAAGGTCTTTTGCTCTCACTGATACAGCTACATTACAAAAATCTCTGTGCGACATTTGTCTGGGTTGCAGTCAAAATAGCTACAGTCAGCAGGGGCTGAGTTTGCTCTCTGATAGTTTCTGCACGTCACGTTAAAAAAAAAAAAGTTTTTTTGTTGTTTTATCTCAGTGATACAAATCAATTTCATACAGCTGTGTGGAACCATTCTGTGTGTCACAGTTCAGCTGTCCAGTCACCACAATCCGTATTTTCTGTCCAGGTGACACATTCTGTACATCACTTAATTAACCACTTCCAGTCTGCCCATTGACTATAAACGTCCTGGTAGTGGATCTCTATCTCTGACAAGCTGTCAAAGCCATCACAAATGCTTGTACTATCTCCCTCTCATTACTGCCGGTCACAGAGCAGATTACAACCACATATGGGGTGTTTCTGCAAACTTCAGAATCAGGAAAATAAATATTCAGGTTTGATTTGCGGTTTTCCCTTGCTATCTTATAGGAAAAATGAATTAAAAATTGAAAATCTGCAAAAAAATATATATTTATTTTTAAATTTCACCTTCCTTCTGTTTTAATTCTTGTGGGAAATCTAAAGGGTTAACAAACTTTGTAAAAATCAGTTTGGATTACATTGGGGGCTGTAGTTTCTAAAATATGTTAATTTATGGGAGGTTTCTATTATTTAAGCCCCTCAAAGTCACTTTAGAACTGCAAAGGTCCTTTAAAATTAAAGGGGTTGTCTCACCTGATTAAGTCATAGTTATTGTGTATATGATGTTATTTGCAGTCACTTTGTAATGTACTTCTATTTTCTATATGGCTTCTCTTTCCCATTTTTTTTCATTATTGGTCCCTTTAGACCCTGCTCGTCTCTAGGGGTTACGGCCACCGCTGGAATGTACTTGCGGTGGCCGCGCTTGCGCACTTGGAGAGAAATATCCGGCCTTTCAGGTGGCCGGGAATAGCAGGAACGAGCGTACATAGAGGCCAGTGCATGTGCATTTACTCCCGTCCCCGGCCACCTCTTATGTATTCTTGGATTAGCTCCAACACCTCGTTCTTCCTATAGAACAGCTTCAGGGCAGGAGCTGCAGCCCTGAAGCTGTTCTGCACAGTAATGCCAGGAGGATAAATAGTATAACAGGTTTGGGGCTTGCACAAATAGCCCCGAACCTGTAATATACAGATCGCAAGTGCCGGCTGTCATCTTGTGAAAGATGACTGTAGGAAAGCTTCAGGTCTGACCTGAAAGTTTCCTACAGCGGCTGGCAGAGCGATCGTATCTGTCTCCTGGTAACCTTATCAGGAGACAGACATCACAGCTTGCTGAGACCCACTGTTATCTCTATATGCAAATATATAGAGATAACCGTGTGCAGTGAGCTACGGTGCCTGTGTGAGCGCGCACACTCAGACAAGGGTTGCTGTCAGTCAGAAGGAGAAGTCCCGCCCCTCTCCAGCTCAGAAAGAAGCCTACAGAGGAGCAGAGATGCCGGGAAGGCAGAAGGTGAGACAACCCCTTTAACTATTGGAAAATTTCATGAAAATCTTAAAAATTACATCCAAAATTCGAAGCTTTCTAACGTCCTCAAAAAATAAAATTACATTTCCAAAATGATGCCAACATAAAGTGGACATATGGTGAATGTTCATTAATAACAATTTTATTAGATATCCCTATGCAACTTAAAAGCAGAGAATGTAATATTTTAAAAATTTTGATTTATTTTCAAAATTTTCAGTAAATTTAGGATTTTTTATAAATAAAGGTAAAATATATTGACTCAAATTTACCATTAACACAAAGTACAATGTGTCACAAGAAAACAATCTAAGAATGGCTTGGATAAGTAAAAGCGTTCCAAAGTTATTACCACATGAAGTGACACATGTCAGATTTGCAAAATTAGGCCTGGTCAGGAAGGGGGTAAATGGCCAGGATGGGAAGTGGTTAAAAAAGGTCTTTTACTGTCACTGATACAGCTACATTACAAAAATCTCTGTGCGACATTTGTCTGGGTTGCACTTAAGCAGACCAAGTCTGCCTAATCTAATAGTTTCAGTGTAATTGCGCCGTACTGCACGGTACGTAATAACATACGTAATTTTGCTCTAACTTATCCACCTATATACAAACCACAATCCGTATTTTCTGTCCAGGTGACACATTCTGTACGTCACTTAATTAAAAAAGGTATTTTGCTCTCGCTGATACAGCTACATTACAAAAATCTCTGTGCGACATTTGTCTGGGTTGCACTTAAGCAGACCAAGTCTGCCTAATCTAATAGTTTCAGTGTAATTGCTCCATACTGCACGGTACGTAATAAAATACGTAATTTTGCTCTAACTTATCCACCTATATACAAAAACCACAATCCGTGTTTTCTGTCCAGGTGACCCATACTGTACGTCACGTAATTAAAAAAGGTCTTTTGCTCTCACTGATACAGCTACATTACAAAAATCTCTGTGCGACATTTGTCTGGGTTGCACTTAAAGGGAACCTGTCATCTCCGAAACACCCCCTAAACTAGAGTAAGCGGTGTATAGTGTAAGTGATGCTGAATCCGAATATGTAAGTTTTATCTTCATACTCACTTCCATTCTGATGCTGTGCTCCCACAAACCAGCAGTAAAATACATTCACAGGACTCTTCTTTGAGTCCTCTCCATTATGTGAGTGAGCACTGGAGTCCAGTGAGTGCATTTTACTGCTGATTTGTGGGAGCATAGCGTCGGAATGGAAGTGAGTATGAAGATAAAACTTACATATTCAGATTCAGCATCACTTACACTATACACCGCTTACTCTAGTTCAGGGGGTGTTTCGGAGATGACAGGTTCCCTTTAAGCAGACCAAGTCTGCCTAATCTAATAGTTTCAGTGTAATTGCTCCATACTGCACGGTACGTAATAACATACGTAATTTTGCTCTAACTTATCCACCTATATATTTTCTTGTTCAGATTGAACAAGTTTGTGGGTTTCAGTACAGCAGGCCCATTTTTTTGTTTTTTTTTTATATATAATACACTTATATACAGAAAATGTTGAACCCCAGGGCTAAGGGTCGAGGACGAGGGCGTGGGCGTGGGCATTTAATTACTGCAGGGGGCAGAGGCCGTGGTCCTGGGCAGGGTGAGACAGTACCTGGTGATGAGGGAGCAGGGGAACGCCGCAGAGCTACACTCTCTAGCTTCATGTCTCAACTTACAGGGACACGTGGTAGAGGACTGTTGAAACCACAACAGTGCGAACAGCTGATGTCGTGGATCGCAGACAATGCTTCAAGTAATTTGTCCACCAGTCAGTCTTCCATGCAGTCCACCCACGTTACCCAAGGGAGCACTCCTCTGGCTCCTCCACCTCAATCTCCTTCCCCCCAGTCTGCCCCCTCCCAGGAAAATTTGGAATGCGATCCGGCATACTCTAAGGAACTGTTTTCTGGACCCTTGCCAGAGTCACAAACCACTTCTCAGGTTGCTGCTGACCTCTTTCCCGATGCCCAAGTTTTCCAACTGTCGCAGTCTGTGGGTGATGACATTGTTGACTTAGTGGAAGAAGTGTGTAAAGAGGTGTCGGACGATGAGGAGACACGGTTGTCAGACAGTGGTGAAGTTGGTGTCAGGGCAGGAAGTCCGAGGGGGGAGCAGACTGAGGAATCGGAGGATGACGAGGTGACTGACCCAAGCTGGGTTGATAAGCCGAGTGAAGGTGGTGCTTCTGAGGCGGAGGCGAGTGCTGCACCCAGAACAGGTTGGAAGAGGCAGTGGTGTGGCCAGAGGGAGAAGCAGGGCCAGAGCTGGTGCATCAGCAGCAACTGTTTCACATAGTGAAGCTCCCGTGGCGAGGCCTAGATGTTCGCAAGTCTGGAGGTTCTTTAAAGAAAGTGAGGATGACCGACGGACTGTGATGTGCAACCTGTGCCACACCAGGATCAGCAGGGGTGCCACCACTACTAGCCTAACCACCACCAGCATGCGCAGGCATATGAGTGCTAAACACCCCACTCAATGGAACCAAGGCCGTTCATCTCCTGCGGGTCACACCACTGCTCCTTCCCCTGTGTCACTCGCTGCCTCTGCTAGTCAACCTCCTGCCCAGGACCCCGGCACGAGCGCCTCCCACCGGAAAACCACATCTTTGCCTCCACGATCCTCCACAGCGTCCACCAATGTGTCCCAGCGCAGCGTTCAGCTGTCTTTACAGCAGACGCTGGAGCGCAAGAGGAAATACAGTTCCACCCACCCACATGCCCAAGCCCTCAACGTCCACATCTCCAAATTGCTGAGCCTGGAGATGCTGCCCTATAGGCTGGTAGAGACCGAGGCCTTTTGCAATCTCATGGCGGTGGCTGCTCCTCGGTATTCGGTCCCCAGCCGCCACTATTTTTCCCGATGTGCCGTCCCAGCCCTACACCAGCACGTGTCACAGAACATCATCCGTGCCCTGACCAACGCTGTTTCTGAGAAGGTCCACCTAACCGTGGACAAGTGCTGCCGGGCTGACGGCACATTGGGTTAACTTGGTGGAGGCTGGGAAAAACTCACTGCTCAGCATGAAGTCGGATGCTTTGCACTTGTCACAGAGATGGTGGAGGAAGATACGTCGCTTGATAGCCAGAGCACCCTCCGGTCTGTTTCTCAGCGCGTATCGGAGGAGGGGGATGAGGATGAGGAGGAGAATGTCGGCGAGACAGAAGAGGGTACCAGTGCTCAGTCCTTAATTCTTGAGCGTGTATGGGCTGAAGAGGAGGACTTGGAGGAGGAGGAAGAGAAAATGGAGAGTCAGGCCAGTGAGGACAGGGAATTCTTGCGTGTTGGGACTCTGGCGCACATGGCAGACTTCATGTTAGGCTGCCTATCCCGTGACCCTCGCGTTAGAAGCATTTTTTCAAACACCGATTACTGGGTGTTCACTCTCCTGGACCCACGGTACAAGCAGAACCTTTCCACTCTCATCCCTGTAGAGGAAAGGAGTATGAGAGTGAATCAATATCAACAGGCCCTGGTGCACAAGCTGAAACAATCCTTCCCATCTGACGCCGCTAGCGGCAGAGGGCACGGTTCTGTGGGCCAAGTAGCGGGGGAGAGGAGGTGAGCAGGCAGCTTGTCCAGCACTGGCAGGGGAACGCTCTCCAAGGCCTTTGCCAGTTTTATGTCACCCCAGCAAGACACTGTCACCTGTCCCCAGTCTAGGCAGAGTAGGGGGGAGCTGTACAGAAAGATGGTGAGGGAGTACCTAGCTGACCATACCAACGTCCGTAGCGATCACTCTGCTCCATACAACTACTGGGTTTCAAAGCTGGACACGTGGCCTGAACTGGCGCTGTACGCCTTGGAGGTGCTGGCCTGCCCTGCCGCTAGCATGCTGTCAGAGCGGGTATTCAGTGCAGCTGGGGGCGTCATCACCGATAAGCGTACACGCCTGTCAACTGACAGCGCTGTCAGGCTGACGCTTATTAAAATGAACAAAGCCTGGATTTCACCGGAATTCAAATCTCCTCCGGGGGAAAGCAGCTAAAGATTAACATTACTTATGTATCCGATTCCTCTTCTCTACTCCTCCTCCTCCTTGTCGTCTTTGCCTAACGCTGACCCAAAAAACGCCATTTTTTAGAGGTCCAACTGGCACTCTTTTACCACAATTTTTCCAGAGATCCACCTACAGGCCCTCTCTGTAAACAATTTTTCCGGAGGTCCACCTACAGGCCCTCTCTCCAAACAATTTTTCCGGAGGTCCACCTACAGGCCCTCTCTGTAAACAATTTTTCCCAGAGGTCCACCTACAGGCCCTCTCTCCAAACAATTTTTCCGGAGGTCCACCTACAGGCCCTCTCTCTAAACAATTTTTCTTTGCACCTATTTGGGTTCTTCCCTAACATGTGATGGGTATGTGCCTCGCCTTTCTTGGTCTGGGTGAGCACAATTGCCATGAGGGTAACCACCAGGCTGTTGCCTGAGAATTTGGGTTAATGGTGGGATTAGGCAGCCTCAGAGGCATCCATGCATGCTGCCCCTGCTATTTCCTGTCCATTTCCGTGGTGTTTCCATCATTTTCTGATGTTTCCAGGTTTTTACCCAGCCTTCCCTAGGCAGAGCCTTGGTCCCCTGCAAAAAATGCTTGAGTCTCCCATTGACTTCAATGGGGTTCGTTACTCGAAACGAGCACCCGAGCATCGGGAAAAGTTCGTCTCGAATAATGAGCACCCGAGCATCGGGAAAAGTTCGTCTAGAATAACGAGCACCTGAGCATTTTAGTGCTCGCTCATCTCTATTTGGGAGCCATCTTTAGAAGTCATGCAGATTTCATGGGAATAATAGGTCTGTCACTGCCCTGCATTTTGTGGTGAAAGGTCCTCTTTAAAGATGGCACATCCTCCAGAGCAGATCGGGCACCATGGCGCCTGCTTCTTCATATAGCAGGCACCTGTGGCTAATGTCCATGATGGGTGGTAATGCCAAATATGACCATGGCATCTCAGATTTCTAAAACCCGGGAATGCACGCTTCTGGTTCAGGCACGCTTTTCACTGTTGGAGATCGAGGAAAGCGCCCTGTTGTAATAGTGAGCCGGAGCCTGTACTAGGCTTTCAGATTTATTAGCATATACCAGTTCAGGCCATTAGGTGGCAGCACTGAACTTTGATATAGTGATTTCTATACAGAATAATGGACCATTTTCCATTATTCTGTACAAGTTGCAATCTAATGATTGCAAGTTGTGGTCCACTTGGGGACCTAACAAAAAGTAAAAAAAAAGTTTTGAAAAATATAAAAAAAAAAATCAAATCACCCTCTTTTCCCTAAAATCAAAATAAACTATTTAAAAAAAATATCATGGGCATCGCTGTATGCGAAAACAACCATACTATTAAAATTAGAGATGAGCGAACGTGCTCGTAACGAGCACTGTAGCGCTCGGCTCCCCTGCGCTCGCATGGGCGCAGCCATCCGGATCTGTCGGGCGAGCGCAGGGGAGCCGAGCGCTACAGTGCTCGTTACAAGCACGTTCGCTCATCTCTAATTAAAATCTAAAAAAGTTAGCCTATATGTTGAATGGCATAATGAAAAAAATAAAATAAAAATGTCTGATTCGCCATTTTTTCATCACTTTATCTTCCAAAAAATTTTTATAAAAAGTGATCGAAAAGTCATACGCCCCCCTAAGTGGATATGCCCCCATTGTCTGATAGGTGCAGTTCCACCTCTGGGACCCGCAACATTGATTTTCCAAGATTTTTTCAAACAAAACAATAATAAAACAGTATCTAATAAACTCACATCCTCACAGATTTTGAAAAACTGGCAAAGGGCAGGGAGCTCATGCGAGATGCTCTCTCCTTTACTTTCTGGGGCCGTTCTCGAGATAGTTACGGGTCTCAAGTCAATGCCATCAAAGTCTGAGATGACACAACCTCTTTAAAGGGGTTCTTGGCCATTTTGTTTCTCCTAATGATTGCTCCCTAGACAAAACGAATCATTATAGCTAATGAAAGTCATTTGGGAATATATTTATAATAAAGTAATATTTAAGTATTTTCATTTTCTTAATTCCCGGAGAACCCCTTTAACAGTGCTGCATACTGTTTAAGCTCTGTCTAGCAGGCTTACAGAATTGTATTATTAAAGGGAATCTGTCACCAGGTGCCACTCTGTGCACCCTTCCTCCACTGACTTCCAATGCCAACCTTTGCTTCTCATTCATGATTGACAGGGCCAGGCAAGATGACCATGCAGGAACCTGGATAAACAGTGAATTTCCTGGTGACAGATTCCCTTTAAACTCCATCTGGGGGGAATTTATTAATGCTGCATGCCGATTTTCTGGCATAGAAAAGTTGTAACATTTGGAGAGTCGACAGGAGGGACGGGGCCGATGCAGGGTGACGGATTCATCAATACTGGCATCAGAAAACTGTTGTAATTTACACCAGAAATCTAAGCCACCTCAAAGCTGGCATAGATTTAATTATCTAGTGCACATTCTTACAGAAATACACAAAATTACGCCTCTTAGAAATTTTGGCAAACCTTACTCCAGCATATTTTTTTTATTAAGTCTGGAGCCAGTCTTAGTACATTTCCCCCAATGTCTCATACTCTGTCTCAGTGAAACGGTGCTCCAGCACTCCAGATATAGTGGGAGATTTATCATTTGAGATCGTTTGCTCTTGGATTGTGTGGTTGCACCAAATTTATGAAAAGGTGCACAGTTTTCATGTATTTGGTGACTTATCCTTAAAAAATACACCAGGAGGCTGCCTGGCGTAGGATGCGACTTTTCTGTGACATTTTAAGTGTCGCAGATAGTAAATGTGCCATAATCCACCACATCTCACTATTCTGCCTTAAACATAGACCACTTTGGAAAATGTCTCCTAAAGTCACACAATTGGCACGCAAAAAATCAGTTGTATCTGGTTTGATAAATGTCCCTCATAGTGAGAAAATGTAAAGCACCAGATTTTAGACCTGTGTAGAATAAATGAAAGAGAATTAATGTTTCAAAAGGTTTTCCAAGATCTTTTTACTGAAGACCTATCCTCTGGATAGGTCACCAGTATCTGATCGGTAGGGATCCGGTAATTGGGACTCCCGCCAAGCAGCTTTTCAAAAAGGCAACGGCGATCGCAGTAGGGCCTCAGCTTTCTCTCACCAAGCACATCTCCACATGACCAATGAATGTGATGTCACATGGCCTATGGAAAGCTGTGAGAAGGTCGCGGTGCTACTGCTAGCCCCGGTACCTTCTCAAACAGCTGATTGGCAGGGTCCTGGCTGTCGGACCCGCACGGTCAAATACTGATGACCTATTCAGAGGATAGGTCATCAGTATAAGGATCTCGGAAAACCCCTTGAACGGTGAACATGCAACTTAAAGGGGTTGTCTGGTTTTTTGGACTTTTTACATTTTTTTTTTTAGCAGTGTGTTGTACTTATTGAAAAAAATCATACTCACCTACTCCCCTTTACTCCATTCTGGCTCCATCTCTGTTCAGCAATCTTCCAGTCCATACTTTAAAGGATTCACATGGCTACTGCAGCCAATGAATGGCCTTATGCATAACATCCCCAAGCGGCATGTGACCCAGTAGTTACGTGCTGTTTGGGGACACATTTCAGTTGAGGAAGTCATTGGCTGCAGCTGTGCACATGTCACGAGTGGTCTTGCGTCTGGAATCACACGTTCTGCGCGGCTTTCTAAGTGACAGGTTTGACAGGCTATTCCCTGTGGTTTGGGTGCTGTTCACCACACCCCTTTCCCTCAGCTGTTGCCGCTTGGCAATTAGCTGTCTCCTACTTACCTCTTCCTCTCCCAGTATCCCTTGCGGTTTATATCTGCTACATCCCTGGTTGAGAGTGGTGTGGATCTCGGCTGAGATCCTGTTGCTGTGTTCTACTTAAAGTTAAGTGTTTTCCCTTCCTTTGGTTATTCCTGTTTGAGTCTCCTGTTCCTCCTTTCGCTTGGAGGAACGGGTTACTCTCTTGTGTCATTAGACTGCAGGGTGTTCTAGGGTTTACTCAGATTAGGTTCCTGTGTATGAGCTTTCCTACCACCCGGGTTAGTTCATACTGGTAGCCAGTTAGGGCCTAGTCTTAGGGTCCCCTGCAGGAGGTGACCAGTTCCCTGGTTTTGTCTGTTCCCATCCCTCATACGCTCGGTGTGGCTTTTCCCCCCACACCCGAGCGTGACATTATAAACCGCCACTAACAAAAATTTATGTCATTTTTGTGCTGACATGGATGCTATTGCTACACTGGCTGAACGGCTGCAGGGACTCAGCTTGGAGGTGGCTGACATCCGCAACCAGATTCAGAGACCACAGGCTGGTGGTTCTGGGGGTGCTGAGTGTCAGGCCTGTTTGGAGCCTAAGGTCCCCCTCCCGGATAGATTTTCTGGGGAATGTGATAATTTTGTTCTATTTAGGGAGGCGTGCAAATTGTATTTCAGACTGCGTCCACATTCTTCTGGTAATGAGGAACAGAAGGTTGGTGTGGTCATCTCGCTGCTTAAAGGGGATGCGCAGTCATGGGCCTTTTCTCTACCGGCCGGATCGCTGTCTCTCCGGTCGGTAGATGAATTTTTCAAGACCCTAGGGATTATCTATGATGACCCGGATCGTATCTCCCTGGCAGAGACCCAGATACGTAACCTTTGTCAGGGTGAGCGGCCGGTTGAGACTTATTGCTCTGAGTTTCGGAGGTGGGCGACCAATACTGAATGGAACGATCCGGCTTTACGTAGCCAATTCTGTCAAGGTTTGTCTGAAAGGCTGAAGGACGCTTTGGCCTTTCAGGAAACCCCTGTGTCTTTGGAAGCCGCTATGTCTCTTGCTGTGCGCATGGATAGGCGCCTGAGAGAGCGATCTAGGGGCCCCCGCTCTCAGGACGTACATAGTGTATCAGCATAGTATATCACATAGTGTACCAGCTTCTTATGACACTTTGGGTGAATATTCCCCTAGGTTGATGTCTGGGGATGAACCTATGCAATTAGGGGGAGCCACTTCTGTAGCCACCGGCAATCATCTTGGTAATAAAAAGGGTGTGTGTTTTTTCTGTGGTCAGAAAGGACACTTTATCAATGTATGTCCATGCTTCCTATCTCTAAAGGAGAGAAAAGAAAAGGGGGCGTTGAATTCTCATCTCACTCTTGGTGGAGTGGGTAGGGAGACTGAAAATGTGCATTTGACTTCATCCTGCAGTACCCGTTTTCTCCTGACTGCCGAGGTGGCGCTAGAATCTAAGGTTGTGAAAATTGAGGTGTTTATTGACAGCGGGGCAGTGGTGAACTTGATTGATGCTCAGTTTGTCCGTATGCATGGATTGTCACCAAGTTCTTTGGATAAGAGGATTTCTGTGTTTGCCATTGATTCTGCACCTCTCTCTCAGAAGTGTTTGTCCCAGATGGTGCATGATATCAAATTAAGAGTGGGTGAATTTCATCAGGAGCTTATTTCATGTTTTGTGTTGGAAGGTCTTCCTGCTCCTGTGGTGTTGGGTTTACCGTGGTTAAGCAAACATAATCCGTCCATTGACTGGCATACTAGACAAATTGTGGATTGGGGCGATTATTGTGTTGACAATTACCTTAATACATCTTTTTCTGCTTTAACCACTAAGACTCTTCCTTCTTTTATATCGGATTTCTCTGATGTATTTTCTGAAGGTGGATGTCAGGATTTACCCCCTCACCGGGAATACGATTGTCCTATCAATCTTATCCCTGGAACAAGATTGCCTAAATCTAGGCTGTATAACCTTTCTGGACCTGAGAGAACGGCCATGAAGGAATATATTGCTGAGAGTTTGGCCAAAGGACATATTAGGCCTTCCAAATCTCCTGTGGCAGCAGGGTTCTTTTTTGTTAAAAAAAAGGACGGATCCCTTAGGCCATGTCTGGATTTCCGTGAACTCAATAGGATTACTGTCCGTGATCCGTACCCTCTTCCTTTGATTCCTGACTTGTTTAACCAGATTGTGGATGCCAAGGTGTTCTCCAAGTTGGACTTAAGGGGGGCATATAATCTGGTCAGGATCAAGGAAGGGGATGAATGGAAGACGGCCTTTAACACTCCTGAGGGCCACTTTGAGAACCTGGTCATGCCTTTTGGGTTGACCAATGCTCCTGCTGTCTTCCAGCATTTTGTTAATGACATTTTTCATCATCTTGTGGGGAGGTTTGTAGTCGTGTATTTGGATGACATACTAATCTATTCTCCAGATATTGTGACACATCAGGATCATGTGAGGCAGGTGTTGCAAATCTTAAGAGATAACAAGTTGTATGAAAAATTAGAGAAATGTGCTTTTGCTGTACATGAGGTGCAATTCTTAGGATACCTGCAGTCATCTTCAGGTTTTCGTATGGATCCAGAGAAGGTCTGTGCTGTTCTGAACTGGGACCGACCTGAAAATCTGAAGGCTCTTATGCGATTTTTGGGGTTCACCAACTATTACCGAAAATTTATTAAGAACTATTCGACTATAGTTAAACCCTTAACTGACATGACTAAGAAAGGGACGGATGTCTCTGTGTGGTCTGATGCAGCATTGCAAGCCTTCTCTGCTGTAAAGGAGTGCTTTTCCTCTGCCCCTATATTGGTGCAGCCAGATGTGTCACAACCTTTCATTGTGGAGGTTGACGCATCCGATGTGGGGGTAGGAGCTGTGTTATCACAGGGCCCGTCACCTGGTAAATGGCGCCCATGTGCTTTTTTTTCGAAGAAACTCTCTGTGGCGGAGAGAAATTATGATGTGGGTAACCGAGAGTTACTGGCCATTAAGTTGGCTTTTGAGGAATGGCGTCATTGGTTGGAAGGGGCGAATCATCCAATCACGGTATTCACTGATCACAAAAATCTGGCTTACCTGGAGTCAGCTAGACGACTTAATCCGAGGCAGGCCAGATGGTCTTTGTTCTTCACCAGATTCAATTTCATTGTCACATACCGTCCTGGGGTTAAGAATGTGAAGGCGGATGCCTTGTCACGTAGTTTTCCCGGGGGTGGTGATTTTGAAGATCCTAGCCCTATACTGTCTGAAGGAGTGGTGATATCCGCTCTTTACCCTGATCTTGAGGCTAAAGTGCTTGAGGCCCAGGGAGATGCGCCGGAGTCTTGCCCTCCCGGGAAGTTGTTTGTTCCTTCTGATTTGCGTTATAAGGTTTTTGAGGAGCATCATTCTTCGGTGCTTGCGGGACACCCTGGGAGTAAATCCACTGTCGACCTCATCTCTCGTAGATTCTGGTGGCCAGGTCTGCGTAAGTGTGTTGAGGAATATGTGTCAGCCTGTAGTGTCTGCGCACGCTCTAAGGTGACACATACTCGTCCCTCTGGACCCCTACTTCCATTACCCATCCCGTCCAGACCATGGACTCACCTATCCATGGACTTCATCACTGATCTGCCTGAGTCGTCTGGTAAGACAGTTATTCTGGTGGTTGTAGATCGTTTTAGTAAAATGGCGCACTTTATTGCATTACCCGGACTCCCCAATGCTAAAACTCTTGCACAAGTGTTTGTTGACAATATTGTGAAACTTCATGGCATTCCCACTGACGTTGTCTCTGATCGTGGGACTCAGTTTGTGTCCAGATTCTGGAGGGCGTTCTGTACTCGGCTCGGGGTACAACTGTCTTTCTCCTCTGCCTTTCATCCCCAGACGAATGGACAGACTGAGCGTACCAATCAGAATCTGGAGACTTATTTGAGATGCTTTGTCTCTGAGAACCAGGAGGAGTGGTCCTCGTTTTTGTCTCTGGCTGAGTTTGCCATAAATAATCGCAGACAGGACTCCACTGGTAAGTCACCATTTTTTGGTGCATATGGCTGTCACCCGCAGTTTGGCACATTTTGTGGTTCTGATACTTCTGGTATTCCTGAGGAAGAACGTTTTTCGTCATCATTGTCTTCCATATGGCGAAAAATTCAAAGTAACTTGATAAATATGGGTAACAAGTACAAACGTGTGGCTGACAGGAGACGCATGAATGGTCCGGACCTAAATGTGGGTGATTCTGTGTGGCTGTCTACTAGGAACATTAAGTTGAAAGTTCCTTCATGGAAGTTGGGTCCAAGATTTGTTGGCCCATATAAAATCACGGCCATTATTAATCCTGTAGCATTTCGTCTTGAACTTCCGCAGGCCCTGAAAATCCATAATGTGTTTCACAGATGTTTGTTGAAGAGGTATGTTGAACCTCTGGAGCCATCTCCCTTGCCACCCGCGCCTGTCTTGGTGGATGGTAATTTGGAATTTCAGATTGTCAAGATCATTGATTCTCGAGTTCTTCGTGGGACCCTTCAATATCTGGTTCATTGGAAGGGTTATGGTCCTGAGGAGAGGTCATGGGTACCGGCATCTGACGTGAATGCCAGTCGTTTGGTAAAAGCCTTTCACAGGTGTCACCCTGATAAAATTGGTCCTGGGTGCCCGGAGTTCACCCGTAAAAGGGGGGGTAATGTCACGAGTGGTCTTGCGTCTGGAATCAGACGTTCTGCGCGGCTTTCTAAGTGACAGGTTTGACAGGCTATTCCCTGTGGTTTGGGTGCTGTTCACCACACCCCTTTCCCTCAGCTGTTGCCGCTTGGCAATTAGCTGTCTCCTACTTACCTCTTCCTCTCCCAGTATCCCTTGCGGTTTATATCTGCTACATCCCTGGTTGAGAGTGGTGTGGATCTCGGCTGAGATCCTGTTGCTGTGTTCTACTTAAAGTTAAGTGTTTTCCCTTCCTTTGGTTATTCCTGTTTGAGTCTCCTGTTCCTCCTTTCGCTTGGAGGAACGGGTTACTCTCTTGTGTCATTAGACTGCAGGGTGTTCTAGGGTTTACTCAGATTAGGTTCCTGTGTATGAGCTTTCCTACCACCCGGGTTAGTTCATACTGGTAGCCAGCTAGGGCCTAGTCTTAGGGTCCCCTGCAGGAGGTGACCAGTTCCGTGGTTTTGTCTGTTCCCATCCCTCATACGCTCGGTGTGGCTTTTCCCCCCACACCCGAGCGTGACAGCACATGAACCTGTCCATCTGGAAGTTTACAGACCAGAAGATCTCTTGAAAATTTATGGAGCAGTGGGGAGTAGGTGAGTATGATATTTTCACTGGTACAACATGCTGCTTGAAAAAGTTAAAAAGGCCAAAAAGCTGGACCACCCCTTTATGCTAGTGTTTAGTTAGAAACCAATTTGATATTTTGGACAACCGGAGCTCTAGCTGTAAACACCATTCCTGTTATATCCAGACACAAAACCCTCAAATCTATCATAATTATATTGTGCTCTCCTGCCAGCACAAAAATACTACTCCAAAAATAGCATAACAACCTCTTCGCCTACATTCCAAGATGACAGCAAATCCCCCAGAACTTCTAGACCATAGGCTGTTGGCCAAGTGTCTTTTGTCGAGACAGGGCAGAGCTGGGAAATAATTCACTGAAATTATTTGTTTTTGTACATTTATAGATCAACATTTTTGCCTCCAGTAAGAGGATGAGTGAACTGAGCCTGCCATCCTGCTTCCAGACCATTCCCAGCAGAAGAGTGCAGCAGCAAGCGATCACAGACATCCTCAACTATTTTAATTGGACTTGGATTGCCGTGCTGGGAAGCCTAGATGAATATGGATTTGAAGGAATGCAGCAGTTTCTAGAATTCACATCAGATACGAATATTTGCGTTGCCTACAAAGGCTTCATACCTATTAAAGTATGGGGCAAAGAGGCGGAGTGGAAAAATTCCATACTTGACATTATCTCCAATATCACTCTTACTAATGTCAATGTGGTCTTAGTGTTCTCCATAGACATTGTTGTTCTCGATTTTTTCAAAGAGGTGGTGAAACTGAATGTTCCCTCAAAGATCTGGCTGGCCACCGAGACTTGGTCTTTGTCTACAGACATTTATAATTTACCAAATTTGAAGAATTTAGGGATGGTTCTTGGTATTGCTCTAAAATATGTGAACATCCCAGGTTTTGATGAATATCTAAAAAATGTACACCAGCAAAACAGGAGCAGTTTGGGAAAGCCAATGGTAAATGAAAGCTGCAACCAGAACTGTGATAACTGCTTTAATACATCTCTGAGTAATTTTATGGGCACCTCAGATAAAAGGGTCAGCTTCAGCATCTACACAGCAGTGTACGCCGTGGCACACGCACTACATAAAGTGCTTGGTTGTAACAAAGTAGACTGCGACAGGAAAGAAGTCTACCCATGGCAAGTAGGTGGCACCTCCGATATTTTACCACCCATCTGGAAGTCTTTACCCCGGACGTTTTTTTGTGGGTTTATTTGTGTTTTTATTTGGGGGTGGTGCACCGTAAATCCTAAATGTTTTCCACATTGGCTGTTTTTTTAAGCATTTGAACAATCTGCACACATAAATACAGCCATAGGCAGAAACATCGGACTGGCTCAGCATCGGACTGGCCCACCAGAGTACCAGAGGATCCTCTGATGGGCCCAGTCTCTAATACCATAGTGGGACCCAAAGGTCCAGAGGAAAAAAAACATTTTGGAGGCATACACTTGCCCCTAGTGCCTATTTCTTTTAATCAAAACCTGTTAGACATTATTGATGATATAGGAGTTGGGCCCCAAGAATCATTTCCTCTGGTGGGCCCAAGGAACCCCAGTCCCACCCTGACAAACCCATTTCCTTTTCTTACGTTTTTTGCAGAAGTAATTGTGTCTTTTTAATCATTTTAGATCACTGAAGCTCTGGGACAAGTGAACTTTTCATTGCTGAACAGTGAAATAAACTTCAATAGATATGGTGATTCTTCTACGGGGTATGACATTGTCTTCTGGAATTGGTTGGGTGGAACGTCGTTTCAGACTGTTGGGACCTATACTGGTTCAGGATACCTTAATATCAAGTTGGACAAGATCAACTGGCAAACAGAAAACAATGCGGTTAGTTAGTCTAATGTATGTATAAGATGATGACCACACCCAACAGAATGCTAATACTTTGCGTAGGTTGTTGATAGTTGACACTAAATTGAAGCCCATACAATCTCTGATTGCCTAAAGCTTATACAGCGCCCAGTTCTTGGTGATTTAGTGTTGTATCCAGTTCATGGTGACCTACCAACACTATGGCCAGTCCGTGTCATCTCGAGTGTATACAGTGACCTAGTGGTATAAAAGTTAGCGATCATTGGTAGCTGGAATTTGGATGCCTTGAATAGGTGTATGGCATCTGGAGATCTCCATATTGCTTGGCCATGTTGGTCTGCAATGATGGTCATATTGAAGGACCTGTCAGCAGGAGCAACCAAAATAAACCAGGCATACTGCTGTCAAAGTTGATCCTGCTGATTAATACAATATACCTGGATATCCAGATGTCTTCCATTTTTTACGCAAGCCCCATTCACTTCTATAGAGTGAAGGCTGCGTGAAAAACGTACAATATAAAATATGCTGCAATGTTTCCTGAATGCAGAGATGATGGATGAAAAACTATGCTCATGTACTATACAGAGACCCATTGAAATAAATGGATCATGATTCAGTCTGGATGCTGTCTATTCGCAACATGCATTGCATCCAGATAAAAAACTTGTGTGAAAGATCCCTTATTTGTCTTGCAATTGAACAAGACAAGATAATATCCATTCTATAAAACCAAAATTTGGAGGGTACTATTTCTTCTTGGCGAGGGAGCGGCTTAGTCGACGTGAGAAGACTTGTAGGCCAAACATGTTCATCTGGAATTCTGGGAAGAAAGGGTAAAACCAAAATGGATGCAAAGACATTGAAACAACAGCTGGAGGATTTCAGACTTAGAATAAGGCCAGGATCTGATCACTGTCATAACATGATGCCAGTTACAGGGGAGCACCCAGGAATTTTTTCTAGGGGGGGTCCGAAAAGGAAAAGGGGGTGTGGCGTCTTGTGGGCAGGGCTATTTTTGCGACACGCCCATATATCAAACACACTACTGCAAGAGGAAAGTGCGGCGCGGCGAAAATAGGCCCCGCCCGTTATTATAAGCCCCCTCCCATATCTAATAGGCCACTCCCAACAAACACTACAGCTGAAATATGGTTGAGGCCCAGTTCTATACATCATATGGAGAGGGGAGGACGTGCCCTGGCTGCACTGCCTGCTTTACATTATACAATATGCAACAGCAGGCTACAGCCAGGAAGATCCTCCGCTCTCCTCCCTCCCCAGATCCTGCTCAAAGCCTGTGCGTCCCCCCCACCATCTGCCACCTGTAAATGGCAGAGGGAGGAGCCGGAGCATCTCCTCTCCTACACAGCGCCCCATACCTCTTACATCCAGTGATGTCACCTTTGTTGTAGACGTTCTCTTTCCTCATCTTCTCCATTCGGACCAGACCGCCATGAAGATTTTTCAGCCATCTCTCGTCTCTGCAGAGATACAAACAGACATTAGTTTCCCACATTTCCATCATCTTTACATCTTCTGAACACCTCATCCTGCCACCCCCAATACTGTGCCCGCTGTGCTCCCCCAATACTATACTGCAGAAACTGTCCCCTGAAAAATACTACTACCACACAGATAGTGCCCCCTACAACAGTTATTGGCACACAGTGCTCTAAAAAATAACTGCACCTACACTAATGATATTATGCCAGGGTGCCCCCCAAAAGTAACAGTGCTCCCCAAAATCCCACCAATAGAAATAATTATCTGCTAGACCACACTTAGTAGTAATGATGTCCCCATAGTGCCCATACTAGACATCATGTTCCCCATAGCCCCCCAGTAGTAGTAAAGCTCACAGTAACACCCCAGCTTAGTGCCCGCAGTTGAGCTAATGTCCCCATAATGTATACCAGTATAAAATACCCCTATATAGTGCCCCAGTAAATGCCCTCATAGTGCTCCTCTCCCCCATAGTGTTCCCCATAATATGCCCCTTCTTACTGCCCTTCACATCCCTTATAGTGCTCCTCTCCCCCATAACGTGCCAGTAAAAATTGCCCACTTAGTGCCAGATGCCACAGTGCCCCCTATAATTTACCAGTAAATAATGCCCCTTTAGAGCCACCAGATGCCCCCATAGTGCCTGCAAATGATGCCCCTATAGTGCTGCTCTGCCCTATAGTACCTCCCATAATGTGACAGAAAAAAATTACCCCTTAGTGCCAGATGCCATAGTGCCCCCCCATAATGTGGCAGTAAAAAAGTGACTCTTTAGAGCCACCAGATGCCCCCAAATGAGGCCCCTATAGTGCCACCACATGCCCCATAGTGCCAATCTCCTCTGTCGTGCCCCCTATAATGTGCCAGTAAACAAAATGCCCCTTTAGAGCCACCAGATGCCCCCATAGTGCCCCCAAATTATACCAATATAGTGCCAAATGCCAGTAAAGAAATGGCACAGTACAGGGCAGGGGGAACGGTACTGGACAGGGAGGCAAAGTACAGGGCAGAAAGCATGGTACAGGGCAGGAGGCACAGTACAGGGCAGGGGGCACGGTAGAGGACAGGGAGGCATGGTACAGGCCAGGGGGGCACGGTACAGGGCAGGGGGGCACGGTACAGGGCAGGGGGGCACAGTACAGGGCAGGAGGGCATGGTACAGGGCAGGGGGCAAGGTACAGGGCAGGGGGCAAGGTACAGGGCAGGGGGCAAGGTACAGGGCAGGAAACACGGTACAGGGCAGGAGGCACGTTACAGGGAAGGAGGCACGTTACAGGGCAGGGGGCACGGTACAGGGCAGGGGGCAATGTACAGGGCAGAAAGCATGGTACAGGGCAGGGGGCAAGGTACAGGGCAGAAAGCATGGTACAGGGCAGGAGGCACGGTACAGGGCAGGGGGCACGGTAGAGGACAGGGAGGCACGGTACAGGCCAGGGGGGCACGGTACAGGCCAGGGGGGCACGGTACAGGGCAGGAGGGCACGGTACAGGCCAGGGGGGCACAGTACAGGTCAGGGGGGCACGGTACAGGCCAGGGGGGCACGGTACAGGGCAGGAGGGCACGGTACAGGGCAGGAGGGCACGGTACAGGGCAGGGGGCAAGGTACAGGGCAGAAAGCATGGTACAGGGCAGGGGGCAAGGTACAGGGCAGGGGGCACGGTACAGGGCAGGAGGCACGTTACAGGGAAGGAGGCACGTTACAGGGCAGGGGGCACGGTACAGGGCAGGGGGCACGGTAGAGGACAGGGAGGCATGGTACAGGGCAGGAGGCACGGTACAGGGCAGAGGGCACAGTACAGGGCAGAGGGCACGGTACAGGGCAGAGGGCACGGTAGAGGACAGGGAGGCACGGTACAGGCCAGGGGGGCATGGTACAGGCCAGGGGGGCACGGTACAGGCCAGGGGGGGCACAATAGAGGGCAGGGGGGGCACAATAGAGGGCAGGGGGGCACAATACAGGGCAGGGGGGCACAATACAAGGCAGGGGGCACAATACAAGGCAGGGGGCACAATACAGGGCAGGGGGGGCACAATACAGGGCAGGGGGGGGCACAATACAGGGCAGGGAGGGCACAATACAAGGCAGGGAGGGCACAATACAAGGCAGGGAGGGCACAATACAAGGCAGGGAGGGCACAATACAGGGCAGGGGAGGGCACAATACAGGGCAGGGGGGGCACAATACAGGGCAGGGGGGGCACAATACAGGGCAGGGGGGGGGGCACAGACTGAGTGAGACTTACCATTTTTTCTTGCTCCAGCAGGAGGTCGGTCGGCCGGCTGGATGGCTGTGCTGGGCCGGCTGGAGCGAGGTGTGATGGCGGGACCGGCCGGGGGAACTCGGGGAAGGACTGGCAGAGTCACATGGGCTCTGCAGCGCCGGGCTCTGTGCTTGAAATTATTGGTGGAGAAGCAGCTTCCGCTCTCTGCTTCTCCACCAATCATATAGAAGATTGTAGCAGCGCAGAGGAGAGGTAGGAGAAAAACCTCTCTCCCCTCTCCTCCATAGCGCTGCCGCCTGCCGCCGCCCGCAGTAAGGATCAGGGCCGCGCCACCTGTGGCGATTGCGGTGCGGCCCTGAAGCATTAAGAAAATAAAAAATTTCTTTATCGCTCTAGGGGGGTCCAGACCCGCTGGACCCCCCCTGTGGGTGCGCCCCTGGCCAGTTATAAAAACTGATAGGTCACATATGATCCAACCTAAGGCCTCATACACATAACCCTGTGTATTTAGCGGACAGCAAACTGCGGATCTGCAAAATATGTATACCAGCTGTGTACACCCTTCAATTTCCGTGTGCCCCATTCTCAAAATGTCTATTCTTGTCTGCAAAACGGACATGCAGACAATGTGCTTTCTGCAGTTTTTGCTCCCCCGTTGAAATGAATGGGCCCGTAACCAGTCCACAAAAAATGTGGATCAGATACAGAAAAAAAATATGGTCGTGTGCCTGAGGCCCAATTGTTCATAACATAAAACATTAGCAGAAAAATGATACAACGTTGGCACCTAGCCCAAAAGAAGTGGACTGTTTTTAGCAATGATGATGGATCTACTAATTAAAACATCTCGATTAATGTAGGTGTAACTTATTACTTTGAGTTTCTTTCTTTTTTTTTATAGATACCTTCATCTGTTTGTTCCTCTGACTGCTTACCAGGGCAGGAAAAACAGCAAAAAGGACAATACAAATGCTGTTTTATATGTGTAAGCTGTGTTGCAGGAACCTACCTCCATAAGAATGGTTTGTACATCTTCTGACTTCCAATATTCTTAGTCTGGGATCTTACTTCTCTTCCTTACAGTACATTGGACCATCCCATACTATAACTTTGCAACTACCAGCAAAGTCCCCTGAACTCAATTTCACGAGCTGATTATTGGGAAGATGACATAAATTCATGCTAAATAGACCCTGTTAATTTGTGGTGATTTATCCCAGACATTTTAGGCAGAGTTCACAATTCAGTTTGAATTTGATCAGTTATTTTCATCAGTCATTGTGAGACAAAACCTGTAGTGAAGCTACACAGAGATAAGGTATAATGGAAAGATTTGCACCTGTTCTGTGTTTTTCACCCGCACCTGGTTTTGGCTCACAATAACTGATGGAAATAACTGATCAAATAACTGAAGTGTGAACTTAAAGGGGTTGTCTTTCACGGCATAGGAAAAAGCACCAACTTATGTGCGCTCCCATTTTCCCAGACACCAGAGAGAATGGCATTTTTTCCTATAGCGTGAAAAAACTGCCACCGCTGATGGATTGCAGGGTGATCGTAACTATGGAAATGAGCAGTGTATAATGTGATGGAAAAATGAATCCAGACAACAAAGGAGGCAATATGGGCAATCACAATACAATAGTAAGTAAGACAACCCCTTTCATGAATGGCATTTTATGAAATATCATGTGGTTTAACACTATAGAACGCCCTATTGGCTGAAAGTTGTATGTTGAAAGTTTGATAGATCACTCCATTTAATCAGTTTTAGGATCTTTTTTTCTTGGAACTGTCCCTTTATGGCCTTCTTCACACTTAAAGGGAACCTGTCACGTTGAACTTGATGTCTGATTTCCCGTCAGCATTATCCAGAGCATGAGGAACTATGCGGATATAGTTTTGTGGGAAAAGATTCAGAAAAACTTGTAATTTATCCATTTATCATTTATATCTCTGCTAATTTTGGGCTTTGAAGTCCAGGAGGTGGTCCTATCAGTGACTGACAGTCTTCCCTCTATGACTGTGTATACAGAGATAGCTGTCAATCACTGATAGGACCGCCTCCTGGACTTCAAAGCCCAGATTGAGCAGGAATGTAAATGAATGAAATAGTTATAATGAATCCTTTCCCATAAAATATATATATCAGTCTGCTCAGCATTTTCATGGTGAAATGTCCCCTTTTAAATTTGGGTTAAGGCTTTTTTTTTAGTACAAAAATACATGAAAAACCATGTGTTTCTTACTAAACTGGATTGTCCAAAGTTGATGGGCCCTTTAATGATCATATATGCTTGCATGCATGTGTGGGCTTATATAATATGTGAGCAAGTGAAGTTTATTATATCAGTCTTTCCTTTCAGGTACCTGTGTGAGCTGCAGTGCAGACCAGTGGTCCACGGAGGGAAGTACCTTTTGCTATGATAAAACCAGATGCTTTTTGACCTGGAATGACATTATAACTATAGCTTTATTTGTGACAGCAGTCTTGGGGATTTTGCTAACAGTTGTTGTCATTGTCACCTTCATTGTCCACTTATCAAGTCCAGTGGTGAAGGCTGCGGGTGGTAGAATGTGCTTCCTTATGCTTATATCACTGGCTGTAGCCTATCTCAGTGTCTTGGCGTATCTTGGACAGCCTAATGTAATCAAGTGCACGATGAGACTTCCTATCTACAGCACTGCTCTCACCATCTGCTTCTCCTACATCTCAATACGGTCCTTTCAGATAGTCTGTATATTCAAGATGGCTTCAAAGTTGCCAGCCACCTATGACTACTGGGTAAAACAGAACGGGCAGTACATCTGTCTGGCTGCCCTTTCCGGTGTTCAGGTCCTGATCTCATGTGTGTGGATTCTCACCAACCCTCCTAAGGCAACCACAAAGGACCTGAGCATAGATAATGTTCTCTTGGACTGCAGCCAATTTGGATCCATCTACAACATCCTACAGTATGGTTATAATGCTCTCCTCAGTCTCCTGTGTTTTACATTTGCTTATATGGGCAAAGAATTGCCAAAAAACTACAGCGAAGCCAAATGTATCACTCTTGCCATGTTGATTTTTTTTGTGGTCTGCATCTCTTTCTTTACTGCTCAGCTGATTGATGTGGGGGAGTATGTCACCCCAATCAATGCAGGTCTGGCTTTAGCCAGTCTTATGGGTATAAAAGGAGGCTATTTCTTTCCAAAATGCTATATTATCTATTGTAAGCCTCAGTTTAATACCACAAAGCACTTCCAGTCAACCATCCAATCCTACACCAAGAGAGGGAGTGGGAGCACAAAGTAAGATCGTCACACTGCGGTGGAGCATATTTCACACCTGCCCTGTAGAACTGCATTGAATTACTCAGAATGTCTCCTAAACATGAGCTCTGGTTTGTTTTGTATATTTTTGAAGGTATAAATAATAATAATAGTATAAAAATGTGAATGTGATTACTGCTTAATAGATCTGCATATACATTTATTCAATATCCCACTGCAGAGCAGTGCTCCACTGCAAAAGGGGCTTGCTGCGCATTTTCTAAATTTAGGCTGGTAAAGACCAAAACTGTGATTTGCTGTGTATTCCTGTATGTGCTGATTTGAGATAACAGGCTGTATTCATCAACCACTAGTAGAACTGTTTCCCCTCCATTAGAGAGGAGGAGGTAGAAATTCTAGAGACAGACTAATGAGTTGTCTCAGATTCAGGTACCAGTTAGGACAAGGCCATGGAGAAAACCTACAAAAAGCAGGGCAGATGTAAAAGAGAGGTAAAGTGAAAGACCAGTAGAGATAACCTGTCTAAAAGGAGGTATTGGCTCTACGTCACACGTAGTTTTGTTCCGGTGTCTGGACATCTCTAAAAGCAGCTTGGCCAACTATGAGAAGTATTCACATCCAACAGCGGATTCTGTGAATGTGTAATGAAAGTAAAGCAACATGTTCAAAAAAGATGCAGAGAGTTGGCCTGCCATTAGGGGGAACCACCCCGTTGGTTGCATTGCATTGCAAGAAAACAAGTGTTACACCTCATGCCTGACTCCTTATGTATTAAAGTCAACTAGAGAAGTACAGCATAAGGAAAAGTGCTCCCAAGAGACAACAGTGCTTGCTAACTCAACTCGCAGATGTGTAACCTGTAAAATCTGTGGAAATTGCATTTGTGAACATCTGCCAGTCCACACAGGCTGAACCTGTGATTAATGCACTTGAACTTCGGTAAAGAATCTTTTGCTGTTAACTTGGCCTGATTATTCCCTGCACTGCTACTCTGCACCAACACCCACAGCTGCACCAAGGGACCCTGCCTTGCACTATAAAGAGGATCTGTCACCTCTCCTGACATGCAGTGCTCCAGATGGCGACCAAAATGGTCGCCAATGCGGCTTAGAATTTACAAATGGCTTAGAATTTACAAATGGCGACAAGACTTTTAAGTCTTGTCGCCATTTGCGCCTAGACCCGGCATTTACCGATACTAGGCTGCAGCTACTGCGCAGCCTAGTATCAGAGAACATGGTGCGCACCGCTGTCAGAGCGCTCCATGTTCCCTCAGCAGCACAGGGGAGAAGGAAGCAGTCTGTCCCTCCCCCCTGTGCTGCTGCTGCTGCTGCCACCAATGGGAGAGGGGAGGGGAAGGGCGCACTGCGCCACCAATGATGATAACTATGTTTAATAAAAGTACAGGAGGCAGGTGCCGGCACAGAATCACATGGCCGGCACCCGCCTCCTGTACTTTTATTAAACATAGTTACGTGCATTGGTGGCGCAGTGCGCCCTCCCTCCAGCCCCCCAGTACAATAAACATTGGTGGCAGTGGCCACAGGGTCCCCTCCCCCTTCATTGGTGGTGCAGTGGCAGTTCCGATCGGAGCCCCAGCAGTGTAATCGCAGGGTTCCGATCGGTTACCATGGCAACCAGGATGCTACTGAAGTCCTGGCTGCCATGGTAAGCTCCCTGCTACCGTGTGCACAAAGCCCATGGCAGCAGGGACAGGGTGAAGTCCTATTCACCCTAATAGAGTTCTATTAGGGTGATTAGGACAAGGGATTAAAAGATCCCAGGTTCTAGCCCCCAGGGGTCTAAAAGTTATTAAATAAAAAGTAAAAAAAAAAAAGTTTAAAAAAAAAACAATAAATAGTTTAAGTATAGGAGTCTGCGGTATGATATACCCGGCCTCAATAACAGGGCAACGTGGCAATTAACCCCTTAGGTGCGACGCCTGAGGGGTTAATTGCCGCAGATCGCATGCCCTGCTATTGAGGCTGGGTATGTTATACCTCTGCTGGCTCCTGCTGCCTCCTATACTTGATTTAATGTGCTTTATATTCATTGGTGGCGCAGTGCGCCCTTTCCCCCAGCCCCCCTCCACCCCAGTTATTAGTCTCATTGGTGACGCAGTGGCCACAGACGACCCCCTTTCCCCCCCCTCCTTCATTGGTGGCAGTGGTAGATTCCGATCGGAGCCCCAGCAGTGTAATCGCGGGGCTCCGATCGCTTACCATGGCAACCAGGACGCTGCTGGAGTGTAAAGTCCTATTCACCCTAATAGAGCTATATTAGGGTGAATAGGACAAGAGTTCTAGCTCCTAAGGGGGCTAATACTTAGTAAATAAAAAGTTAAAAAAAACCCCACCAATATATTAAGTTTAAGGGCTCATTCACACAACTGTGTGAATGCGCCCGCATCTATTCCGCAATTTTGCAGAATAGATGCGGCCGCATTCACTTCAACGGAGCGAGTGTGAACTTGCCGCGGCTCCGCAAGAAATTACAGAACATGTCCTATTTTTGTCCGCAACAGCGGACAAGAATAGGCATTCTGAACAGGGTGCCCAGCAAATTGTGGAACACACGGCAGGCGGCATCCGTGGTATTGTGGATCCACATTTTTGCGGATGCGCAATACTACGGCCGTCTGAATGGCCCCTTAATCACCCTTTTTCTCAATTTTTACATATAAAATATATTAACAATAAATAAACATTTTAGATATCGCCTATCGATTTTACATTTTTTTTACATATCGCAAAGTCCAAACTATTAAAATATAAAAAAATATCTCCTATGCGGTGAAAACGTAACAGAAAAAAATTTAAATAAAATCCGCACAATTTGCCATTTTTTAGTTACCTTGTCCCCCAAAAAATAGGATAGGACTGTTACTATTATGGGCCAGACTTTCCATCTTCTCCTCCAAGTCTTTTTTTTAATTATAATTATATGTATTTAAATTTGGCTAAAAATTTAATTTGGCTCCTAAATTTTTCAGTTCAGGAGCCAATGGCTCCTAGGTATTTTTTTTAGTCTGGAGCACTGACATGTCAATTTAAGTAACCACTTGCATTTCCCATGTAATAAAAAACTTGAGCTTATAATCTCCTGACTCTGTCCATTCCTGTATTATTCCTACTAGAAGTTTACAAATAAATTGCCAGTAGTCTGCAGTAAGGCTAGGGCTACACTGCGACTTCTTGTATCGTGACTGATTGATTTTAACTATTGTACTAGTACTACAGTACAATAGTACTACAGCATAGTTAAAGGGGTTATCCATGCCCCCTCTAATGCCCGGACCCCTCACACAGGTTATACTTACCTTGCTCCCTGGCATTCCCGTCGCTTTGCCCACACAGCCGTGCTGATCAAAACATCCAGTGTGTGTGTGTGTGTGTGTGTGTGTGTGGGGGGGGGGGGGGGGGGGTTGGTTTCTGGGCTAGCCAATAGCAGGCCGTAATGGAGACGAGCCTTCCTAGCATCACCCGCAAGGCTGCCTGTGTATTTGGGATAAGTTGTCCAGAAAAAGGAAAAATTCTCGTTGGCAACCCTGGTTACCCAGCATTAAAACAAAGTGTTAGCTCGATTTGCTCAACACTACATGTAGTCCTACGCTCATTTTCCCATAAAATGTCAGTTTCTCTTTTCCCTATATTAGCAGCTAATCAGGTGGAGCACTTAATACCTATGCATCCTGTCACACCAGTGTTTCCTTCCTTTCCCAAACTGCACAAACTGGGAGACATTTACTAATCTCGCCTTTTTGTCTGTCATTTTCTGTTCTTTTTTTCCTCATCAAGTGCATGCATTTAGGGTTTGATTTATTATTTGGCACATGGTTGTTCTTGAGCCGTATTTTGTCAGCAGTGCAGGTGTTTTACGCTCGATAGTACTTATTTTTATTGCTGCCAATTGTCTATGTGGTCCGGGCTGTTTTTGAACCATCCATTACTCATACCTCCCAACTTTCCACACTAGGCCACGCCTCTAACTGCGCACAAAACATAACTATACACCGGGGTGGGATTCAAATTTTTAAGAACAGGTTCCCTACTAAACAGCGGACACGCGGCGTCACGAAACGTGTTTACATATACATGCCCCATATACAGTGCCTTGCGAAAGTATTCGCCCCCCTGGAACTTTTCAACCTTTTGCCACATTTCAGGCCTCAAACAAAAAGATATAACATTTTAAATTTTTGGTGAAGAATCAACAACAAGTGGGTCACAATTGTGAAGTGGAACGAAATTTATTGGATCATTTAAACTTTTTTTGTAATAATAAAACTGAAAAGTTGGGCGTGCAAAATTATTCGGCCCATTTACTTTCAGTCCTGAAAACTCACTCCAGAAGTTCATTGAGGATCTCTGAATGATCCAATGTTGTCCTAAATGACTGATGAAGATAAATAGAATCCACCTGTGTGTAATCAAGTCTCCATATAAATGCTCCTGCTCTGTGATAGTCTCAGGGTTCTCCATCATGAAGACCAAGGAACACACCAGGCAGGTCCGTGATACTGTTGTGGAGAAGTTTAAAGCCGGATTTGGATACCAAAAGATTTCCCAAGCTTTAAACATCCCAAGGAACACCGTGCAAGCGATCATATTGAAATGGAAGGAGTATCAGACCACTGCAAATCTACCAAGACCCGACCGTCCCTCTAAACTTTTATCTCAAACAAGGAGAAGACTGATCAGAGATGCAGCCAAGAGGCCCATGATCACTCTGGATGAACCGCAGAGATCTACAGCTGAGGTGGGAGAGTCTGTCCATAGGACAACAATCAGTCCAACACTTCACAAATCTGGCCTTTATGGAAAGTGGCAAGAAGAAAGCCATTTCTCAAAGATATCCATAAAAAGTCTCGTTTACAGTTTGCCACAAGCCACCGGGGAGACACACCAAACATGTTGTAACGGGGAGCCGGCGGCGCGTTTCCCCTCTGCCATGCCGCCGGTCTCCCAGGAGTGCGCCGGAGCGAGGACGCAGGATGCATCCTCGTCTCCATGACGACACTCACAGGAGAGGGTCCGGCACGCGCACTGATACAGCGCGTCCGGCGTCCTCCCCGCCCCCCTAGTAAACGAGCAGGCGGGGACATCTGAGCGCTGGTCTGGGCAACCAGCGCTCAGAACATTTATTATATACCTGGTTTTGGGTCATGTGGCGCTGGCCACGCCACATGACCAAATTTGGTGCATATTTGAGCGCTGGTCACGTTTGGCCAGCGCTCGGTATGCAAATGAGGTCATGTGACGCTGGCCCCGTCACATGACCCAGTGGAGGGCTATTTAAAGCCACTAGTTGTCCTCCCTAATTGCCTGTGATTAGCGTTACTACTTTGATCAGTGCTTGTGCGACCTTGTGTTTGATTTGCTGTTTGACCCTGACCTTGGACTTGGACTTCGACCTCTCTTTGCTTCACCCCTGGTATTGACGTTATCTCCTGTGTATGACCCGGCTTGCTGACTATTCTTATATTGTGTTTGTTTCGTCTGTGTTTGTCTCTCCAATTGTTCCCTGTTCCTCCCTGTGCACTTATACAGAGCAGGGACCGTCACCGTGGTTGTCCGCGGCCGCCTAGGGCCGACTGAGGCAAGCAGGCAGGGAGAGAACGGGGGGGTATTCAGTACAGGGCGCACCTTCCCTTGTCTCCCCCGTGACACATGTGGAAGAAGGTGCTCTGGTCAGATAAAACCAAAATCCAACTTTTTGGAAACAATGCAAAACGATATGTTTGGCATAAAAGCAAAACAGCTCATCACCCTGAACACACCATCCCCACTGTCAAACATGGTGGTGGCAGCATAATGGTTTGGGCCTGCTTTTCATCAGCAGGGACAGGGAAGATGGTTAAAATTGATGGGAAGATGGATGGAGCCAAATACAGGCCCATTCTGGATGAAATCCTGTTGGAGTCTGCAAAAGACCCGAGACTAAGACGGAGATTTATCTTCCAACAAGACAATGATCCCAAACATAAAGCTAAATCTACAATGGAATGGTTCAAAAATAAACGTATCCAGAATGGCCAAATCAAAGTCTAGACCTGAATCCAATTGAGAATATGTGGAAAGAGCTGAAAACTGCTGTTCACAAACGCTCTCCATCCAACCTCAAAGAGCTCGAGCTGTTTTGCAAGGAAGAATGGGCAAGAATTTCAGTCTCTAGATGTGCAAAACTGATAGAGACATACTCCAAGCGACTTGCAGCTGTAATCACAGCAAAAGGTGGAGCAACAAAGTATTAATGCAAGGGGGCCGAATAATTTTGCACGCCCCACTTTTCAGTTTTATTATTACAAAAAAAGTTTAAATGATCCAATAAATTTCGTTCTACTTCACAATTGTGACCCACTTGTTGTTGATTCTTCACCAAAAATGTAAAATGTTATTTTTTGTTTGAAGCCTGAAATGTGGCAAAAGGTTGAAAAGTTCCAGGGGGCCGAATACTTCGCAAGGCACTGTATATGGTACACATACATATATGCATCATATATACACATACCACAAAACTTTTAAAAAGCTTAAGGAGTTAAACTACGAGCGTTGCAAGTTTTTGTAAAGCGCTGGTCCACACCTCTAACTCCACCCAATGTCTATCTGTACATGTTCCAACCCTGCCTAGTCTCCATTGTGCCCCCCACACAGTAGTTATGCCAGATTTGGGATGGTTGGGAGGTATGCAGGGACGCTTCTGCCATGAGGCGAGATGAGAATCTCGCCTCAGACGGCAGTTTTCTGTATTTTTGAGAGGGCGGTATCCAGACAGCAGTTAAACACTGCTGGTGGATGCCGCCTGTGTTCCCTGTAAGCTGCGCTCCCCCCCTCCCCTCCTGGAGCGCAGGGAGCTGGGTCCCATCACTCACCCACAGCTCAGCTCCCTGAGCTCCTCCCCTTATTCAGGCTGGCAGACACTGAATGGTGAATTCAGCCTGCAGCCACAGATCGCGCTGCAAGCATGTGTGGGCAGAGATTGCATCCCGGGAATCTGCATAAGCTCCGCCCACACAGTCATGCGGAGCCATCTTTGTCTGCAGCAGGGTAGAGAAGACTGTGAGGAACGGGACAAGGTGAGTAGGTACAGAGGAGGCACAGATGGCATTTCTCCTACAAAGGGGACACAGAGGAGAGGGCATTAATGCTACAAAGGGGGCACAGTGGAGAGGGCATTAATACAACAAAGGGGCCACAGAGGAGAGGGCAATAATACTACAAAGGGGGCACAGTATTACTATTACAAAGGGGGGGGGGCACAGTGGGCATTACTACTAGAAAGGGGGACAGACAGGGCCTTACTACTGCAAATCGGGCACAGAGGGCATTACTACCATAAGGGGGGCACAGTGGGCATTACTACTACAAAGGTGGCACAGAGGGCATTATTACCATAAAGGGGCAAAGAAGGCTTTTCTACTATAAAAAAGGAGCACAGAGGGCTTTTCTACTATAAAGGGGAGCACAGATGGCACTAGTACTATAAAGGGGCCACAGAGGGCTTTGCCACTATAAAGGGGGCACAGAGGGAATTGTTACTATAAAGGGGGACAGATGGCATTACTACTATAAAGGGGACACAAAGAGCATTACTGCTATAAAGGGGACATAGAGGGCATTACTACTATAAAGGGGCACAATAGGCATTATTACTATGAAGAGGGCACAATAGGCCTTACTACTATGAAGGGGCACAATGGGCATTACTACTGTGCAGGGACACTGTGGGCATTACTACTATGAAGGGGGAACAATGGGCATTACTACTGTGAAGGAGGCCCAGAGTGCATTACTACTGTGAAGGGGGCACAAAGAGGGCATAACTTCTGTGAAGGATCATAACTATTATGGGGGAACACTGGGCATTACTACTGTAAAGGCGGCACAATGGGCATTACTACTCTGAAGGGGGCACAGAGAGGGCACAACTACTGTGAGTGGCACAAAGAGAGTATTACCACTGTGAAAGGGGCTCAGATGTGTCTGTCCCTGTGTGTGTGTGTCTGTCCCTGTGTGTATCACCATCACCATGCCCACAGTGTTCCTATGTTTTGACGCAGCTGCATCAGGACGTTCTGTGTGGGGCAAGAAGAAGAAGGAAGAGGAGGCAGCGCCGCCAGCATGGAGTCCGTAGGAGAGGCACTGGGAGGCATACTAAGGACATAGGTAACACTACCACATGATCTACACTAGTGTTATCTGTGGTTTTACGTAGGACTGAAGGTAACACTACCACATTATCAGCACTAGTGTTATCTGTGGTTTTACATAGGACTGCAGGTAACACTACCACATGATCTACACTAGTGTTATCTGTGGTTTTACATAGGACTGCAGGTAACACTACCACATGATCTACACTAGTGTTATCTGTGGTTTTACATAGGACTGCAGGTAACACTACCACATGATCTACACTAGTGTTATCTGAGCTGTTACATAGGACTGCAGGTAACATCTCGTATTCTGTACTCAGAGATTTATCTTTGTGCTACCTGTGGTGTTACATAGGACTACAGGTAATACCTACTATATTATCTGTACTTGTACTGCCCCAGATCTGGCAGGACAGTCTTGGAGTTCGGTGGTTGCTTGACTTTCATACAATTTTTTAATGGGGGGGGGGGGGCGCCACTTAAATTTTTGCCAGGCAGCAGATGAGCTAGAATCGGCACTGGAGGTATGCATACATAAACAGACTATATAGACACTACACTCACATAATCACATATGAGATATACACCATACAGTATATAAATTACACCTAGGCTACACTTACAGTAGATTTACCTGCTCCATATACATTTTATACACATTTGTAACTAGCACTACAGACATGTTTGCATGCACATTATATTCAGTGCTATCCAGCATACATCTCCACATACGTCTTATATCCAGTGACTTCTCCTCTGATGCAGACGTTCTCTTTTCTCATCTTCTCCTTTCAGACCAGGCGCCATGATGATTTTTCACCCATCTCTCGTCTCTGCAGTTTGACGAAAAGACATCTTAGGTTCCTACTTTTTCCATCAACCTGCCACCTTCAATACTTAAAATGAGCACCAGTACAAAGAATGTCCCTTATAATGTGTGCCAGTACAAAGAAAATCCCCCTTAGTGCCCCTCAGACCTCAGATCAGCCCATTGTGCCCCCATCAGACCTCAGATCAGCCCACTGTGCCCCCATCAGACCTCAGATCAGCCCACTATGCCCCCATCAGACCTAAGATCAGCCCACTGTGCCCCCATCAGACCTCAGACCAGCCCATTGTGCCCCATCAGACCTCAGATCAGCCCATTGTGCCCCCATTAGACCTCAGATCAGCCCACTGTGCCCCCATCAGACCTCATATCAGCCCAATGTGTCCCCATCAGACCTCAGATCAGCCCACTGTGCCCCCATCAGACCTCAGATCAGACCACTGTGCCCCATAAGACCTCAGATCAGACCACTGTGCCCCCATCAGACCTCAGATCAGCCCACTGTGCCCCCATAAGACCTAAGATCAGCCCACTGTGCCCCCATCAGACCTCAGACCAGACCATTGTGCCCCATCAGACCTCAGATCAGCCCACTGTGTCCCCATCAGACCTCAGATCAGCCCACTGTGCCCCCATCAGACCTCAGATCAGCCCACTGTGCCCCCATCAGACCTCAGATCAGCCCACTGTGCCCCCGTCAGACCTCAGATCAGCCCACTGTGCCCCATCAGACCTTAGACCAGCCCATTGTGCCCCATTAGACCTCAGATCAGCCCATTGTGCCCCCATCAGACCTCAGATCACCCCACTGTGCCGCATCAGACCTCAGATCAGCCCACTGTGCCCCCATCAGACCTCAGATCAGCCCACTGTGCCCCCATCAGACCTCATATCAGCCCATTGTGCCCCCATCAGACCTCAGACCAGCCCATTGTGCCCCATCAGACCTCAAATCAGACCACTTTGCCCCATCAGAATAAAATTAAAAAAAAAAACTTACCTCTCCTGCGCCGCAGCTCCGCTCTGGGTCCGGCGCTCCTCTTCTCTGCCCGCACTGCGCTGTCATCTGACTGCGTGCAGCGTCAGGTCAGAGTGCGCGCACTACGTCCTGACGCTGTACGAGGTCAGGCTAGTGCAGGGCGGGCAGAAAATGAGCGCTTCCATTGTGGATCATTCAGTCTCCAAGTAAAAGGGCACCTAGATGGGGGGTCCAGATTGAATTCTGCCAATACCAAGCCATGGTCCAACCAGGCGCAAGGGATGTGCCTTGCATATAAAAGGTACGGGATGAGTGGTGTGGAAGCTAGAATCCAGTCAATCCTAGTGTAATGATGATGTACAGGGGAGAAATAGGTATATCCCCGTAGAGGTCCGTTATGTTCTCTCCAACAGTCAGCTAGGCCCAACTCCTGCATAACCTTCCATATAGAATTCTTGGATTTGGAGGACAATTTATCCGCCACAGGGGAAGAATACCAGATAATTGATGAAGAATAGTGTTGTTCCAGTAATCTTCCCAAGCACGAAAGAAAGAGGCAGGTTGACTGTTGGGAGCATAAGAGTTAATTAAACATAGAGGGGTATTATATAATGAACCCACCACTATAATATATCTGCCCTCACGGTCTATAATAGTAGACTCAATCTGGAAAGGTAAGGAATTTTTGATAAAGATAGCTACACCTCTACTTTTGGAGGGGAATGGCACGTGCGTTAATAGAGTATACCGGTTATGAAAATACCTGGGGCATGAGGTCGGAGTAAAATGTGATTCTTGTATACAAATAATATCAGGTTTGAGCCGGTCGTACTGAAGGAAGGCTTTACGTCTCTTTTGAGGAGAGTTAAACCCCCTGAAGTTATGGGATATGATTTTACACATAACTAGTAAAAAGAAAAATGCTTAAACCCAGTGACGGGTAATCATGTCCAGGGCATAGCAAGAAAGAGAAGAGGGGTTGACAGGTAAGAGGGAAGACCGGGAGAGCCAAACAAGATCCACATGGCATCAGTACAATAGATGAGTCAGCAACTCGGATAGACAAACTCAGTAGAACTAATTGAACAAAAACAGTCAGGGGCCACGTGCTGAGCCAAACATGTCGGCATCGTGTCCTGAAACGCACAAGGCGTGGGGAATACATGGAGCTCTTGCTCCGCGACAATCAGCTCACAAAATCGCTCATTAGAAGAAGGTGAGCCTAGAAATGAAGCAGAAATTAAGAAAGAGGAAGAAAGAAAAGAGAGGGGAGGGAATACAGGAACAAGGCAGAGCATTCCAGAACTGGGAAAGAGGCGAACAACGTAGCACCCCAATCATAGATAGAGTTGCAAAAAAAAACCCATTAAGCAAGATTAGCCTTGTCAGGACAGATCTCTGCTTCCACATGGGCCGCGATGTCCGTCTCCAACCCACAAGTATATAGCTGCCCACAGGGTCGGTAGTGCAACCAATGCGACCCTCAGGAATGCATATAAGAAAAGGTAAAAAAGTCAAACCGATATAAATGGTATGGTGTGTCCCCCCACCCCGACCAGCAACAGCGAGCTGGGCGTAGTGAGGATGCCTATCATAGCCAGCAATCATAGCTCATGGCATGGGGAACACCATCACATCTAAATAAAACTAGAAAAAACATTAAGGCATAATGATAATCTTACATCATATAACACGGGGGTTACCTCAACAGTCATGTAAATAGAAACGGAGAATAATCGTATGTGTTGAAAACATATGCTGTACGGCGTGCCCCCTCACTCCATCCCAAAAAACAATCAAAGACATTATGTACACTCTAATAAGCACAGGTCTAAGATAAAGTGAATGTCACTTGGTGGGGTCCATCTTGAACGCAAAGGGAGTCAATATATACCCCAAAAAGGCCACCTCCTGGACCCCAAAAGAACACTTCTCACTCTTAATAAATAATTTATTCTCATGCAACACTTCAAGAACCTGTCTAACGTGAGCCATATGAGATTCCCAATCAACAGAAAAAATGAGGATATCGTCAATATAGACAACCATAAATTTGCCAATGAAAGGTCTAAAAATGTCGTTAACAAAATTTTGAAAAACTGCAGGAGCATTACTTAACCCGAAGGGCATTACTAGATACTCATAATGACCCTCCGGGGTGTTAAAAGCAGTTTTCCATTCATCCCCCTCACGGATTCTGATCAGGTTGTACGCTCCCTTCAGACCCAGCTTGGTAAACCAACAGGCACCCTGAACCTGATTCAGCAAGTCAGGAATGAGAGGTAAAGGGTACCTGTTCTTAACAGTAATTTTGTTGAGCTCTCTATAATCGATGCAAGGTCTCAACCCACCATCCTTCTTTCTCACAAAAAAGAACCTAGCACCCATGGGAGAGACCGAAGGTCGGATATGTCCCTTGGCCAAACTCTCCTTGAAGTAATCTCTCATGCCCTGACGCTCTGGTGTTGAGAGATTATAAATCCGGCCCTTAGGATATTTGGACCCCTCAATAATTTCGATGGGGCAATCATACTGATGGTAGGGAGGAAGAAAGTCTGTTTCAGACATAGTAAATACATCTAGAAAATCCTCAATATACTTGTGGATTTACCGGTAAGACCTAACTGCAAAACAGACTTGCAACAATTTATACAATTTGGTCCCCACCTCTCTAGTTCCCCTGATGCCCAATTAATTACCGGGTTATGACTCTGTAACCAAGGTAACCCAAGCACCAGGTCAGCAGGCAAATTCTTTAAAACCAAAAACGAACAGGTTTCAACATGATGGATTCCCACCATCAAAGTGACCTCAGAAGTACAAAGTTCAGCTCTGCCACTATTAAGAGGGGTGGAGTCAAGTGCTATAATCGGGATAGTCTCCTTAAGGGAAACCAAAGGGACACCCAAGGATTGAGCAAACTCAAAATCAATAAAATTGCATGCCGAACCTAAATCAATGAAAGCCCTCCCAGATCCTCTGGACTGATCGAAGGAAATGACACAGGGTAATAGGATCTTCTTCCTTACCACAGTCGGAAGTACCTTAACAACTGAGGATGATCTCTTGGAAGGAGGAAGTTTGGGACATTGCTGACGCCAATGGTTCTTGTCTCCACAGTAGAAGCAGACCCCCTTTAAACGTCTCTGCTCCCTCAGGGTGGCTCCAAGTTGCATTGGTTCTTCAGGGACTATGCCAGGAGATGGAGTTTAAAGAGTAGTCTCTGGAAGAACGACCACCGGAAAAAGAGTCGAGCGTTCCTTCTGCCTCTCCCGGACACGTCTGTCTAGCTTAATGGCTAGCATCATAGTCTCTTCTAATGACTCAGCGGTAGGGTAACTAACTAGGAGGTCCTTAAGCTGATCAGAGAGCCCCACTCTAAACTGACGCCTTAATGCAGGATCATTCCAATTAGAGGAAATGCACCACTTCCTGAATTCGGCACAATAATCCTCTACTGGACGGTTACCCTGCCGAATGTCCCTTAGCTGAGTCTCCGCCACAGCGGCTAAGTCAGGCTCCTCATACAACAGTCCTAGGGCCTGGAAAAAAGCCTCCACCGACTGCAGACAGGGGGAGTCACGGGGCAAAGAAAAAGCCCACTCCTGCGGGTCACCCTGCAGCAGAGAAATAATAATTTTTACCTGCTGCGGCTCAGGTCCCGAGGAGTTTGGGCACAAATCAAAATAAAGCTGACAGCTTTCCTTAAATGAGCAGAAAGCCTTGCGATCCCCAGAAAAACGATCGGGGAGCTTGACATGAGGTTCCAGGGAGGTACTGGGAACCACAGGAGCAGCCACAGGGGTGGTCTGCTGCTGCTCGTGAAATTGGAGCCTTTTAGCCAAGTCCTGGATCATTTGCGCCATGTTCTGGACTTGGTCAGTAAGTGCTCGCAACACTGGTGGACAACAAAGTGGACAGGGCACACAGACTCCCTAAACCTAACTCAATCCCAGAATCTAGACCAAGAGATGTCCTCGCCCGTATCCACTTTTACCATATCAAAGAAGAAATTATGTTCACAGCGAGAAAAATGAGCTCCCTCCCAGTACCATATGAAAAAATCTCACTATTTACAGACCTCTCCCAAGCAACCATTCTTGAAAGAAAAAAACTTCAACCTTTTACTCTGTGCCTACGGGAAAACAAAATTGCCTATAAATGGGGTTTCCCCACAAAAATCCTTATCCATAAAGAAGGAACTCTTCATATTATTACTACTATGGATCAAGGCCAGAAACTGCTTGAACAGTGGCAACTGGATACCTTGTGGCAACAGTGGCAACTGGCAACTGGAAATCAGCAAGAGAAAACAGAAGGAACCAGCTATGGCACTACCAGAAGAATGGTCAACAGCAACAAAAGGAACCTGATCCACAAAAATGAAGTTTCCTGTGCAGTCTAATACACCATCAAACGTGAGGTGTCTTCTCCAAGACTTTACCCCACAAATTGTCGGTCCAATCGATCGATCTCTGTGCTTTTTCCATCCACAAGATGGAATGTTACGTTAGTACTGTTATGTTTTTGTTATATAACCTTTCTTTCAACAGGTTGCTCTCAAATCTTATCATCAGAAGAAGGCACCATCCTCCCACGACTTCCCATAATCCAGAAGACTCCAAACTTAGACTCATCATCATCACTGATCCATCAGACCACTCTACGAATGAAGACTTCCAACCGTAAGCATTTACCAACAACACACCATGACTATTAAGATATTCTCTTTGAACGTGAAAGGACTGAATCATCCTTCCAAGAGATTATCTTTATGGAAAGAATCCAAAACAGCACATGCGGACATTATCTGCATTCAGGAAACACATCTACTTCAAGAAGACACCATCAGAGTTAAAAATAGGAACTTTCCTCATATCTTCCATGCTTGCGCAACTTCTAAAAAAGCAGGCGTTTCCATAGCCATCAGAGATACAGTAGCGTTTCACAAAATAGAAGTGATTATTGATAAAAAGGGAAGGTTTCTTGTTCTGATATGCAAATTAAACAACATTACATATACCATTTGCAACATATATAGCCCAAATAAGGGACAAACGAGATTTCTAAATAAAATACTGAAGAAAATTAAGAAATATAAGCAAGGCCATTTTTCAATATTAGGAGATTTTAATCTCATATCAGATCCGTCACTGGATACAACCAACAGAACAAGACAACCTTCACCTACATTGAAAAAATGGTTATTCGATAATAATCTATATGACTCTTGGAGGTGTCTGCATGCTAATGAAAGAGACTACTCCTTTTATTCTCAAGTGCATGATGTATATACTAGAATAGACTATTGCATAACTGACATAATTTCCCTTCAACTAATACAAGATTCAAAAATAGGTCATATCATATGGTCAGATCACGCTCCCCTTATTACTACGCTAAAAGAAAAAAATATCCCACCCTCAGAGTATATCTGGAAAATAAATACCTACTTATTAAACGAACCAAAAATTCAAAGTAATCTAGAAAAAGACTTAAAAGAGTATTTTCAACTAAATGATACCCCTGATATAAAAAGAACTACCCTATGGAATGCACATAAAGCATATATTCGTGGCATGCTGATGAAATATGGAGCCCAACATAAAAAACAAAAGAATAAACAGTAAGTGCTCGCAACTGATCCATGAATTTTTGGGCCTGTTATTCTGTCACGACAGGAACAAGGGGGAGAAGTGCAGCCTGACTAACCCACCTCTGTCCCTGCCTATTTGCCACACCCAAGGCTAAAGGTCCAGGGGGAGCAACTGGACGGCAAACCCTACTCTGCTACGTGAGGGTGCAGGGAAGGGAGAACAACAAACAGACACAATAGTCGAATAGTCAGGCAAACAAAGGTCAAACCAGGAATGTACGTCAGGATCCGAGGATGAGGCAAAAGCAAGGTCGAGGTCACAAGCAATAGGTCAGATAATACGGCAGGTCACAAGTAGAAATACGCACAGCACTGCAAGGAAGGAACTTCAATAACAGGCAACTTGTCAAGGCAGTTGCCATCTTTAAATAGCCCGCCCAGGATCATGTGATGTGGCCAGCATCACATGACCTGAGGCGGAGCATTGCTGCCAAAACAATATGCAAAGTAGCCATGTGGTGTGATCAGCACCACATGGCTAAAAACCCAAAAGATAATTAACTGATGAAGTGCTGGCTGATCAGACCAGCACTTCAATTCCCTACTGCTCGTCTCTAGGGGGACGGAGAGGTCCGGCGGCGCTGCGCGGAGGGAGCGCGTCGCCGGCCTCCCGTTTCAGTGAACAATCAGTCAGTCAGTGCAAACATACGGTTTTGACCCTCTGCAAATCCAAGGGGAGGTAAGGCTTCACGGACGATCTACCAGAGCAGCTCCGAAGTCACGGTGGGTCCTGAGAGTGCCTAGGAGGTTCTGGCAGGGCAGGAGGAAGAGATCGACGAGGATGCCATGATCTTGTTGGCCGTCGCGGTAGAGGAGCAGGAGCAGTAGGGCGGTCGAACGGTATGCATACCCCTGATTCTGATGTTGGCTGAAACCATCACTGCTCTGCAACCTACCGTTCTCAATCTTTTCCAAGCTTTATTGCCTCAGATGGACTCTAACATGTTCAGAATGGATCGGGTTCACAGAGCTCTGGGACGCCCAAGGAATCCTAACGTTCCTCGAGACATTATACTCAAGTTGCATTACCCTGAAATGCGTGATCAACTTTTGCAAGCAGGTCGCAATCTACAATCCCTTCCGGGGATTGCTTCCTCAGTACAATTATTTGCTGATTTAGCTCCGATTACATTGGAAAAGAGAAGATCAATAAGACCAGTCACTATGGCTCTTCAGAGAGCCCAAATCCGCTATAGATGGGGTTTCCCCTTTCATGTTGCCTGCAGGATCGGTGACCGTGACTAAACGATTAAAGAACTGTCGGAGGGCTTTGAAGTGCTGCAATGAGAGGGCATCCCGTTCGACCGCCCTACTGCTCCGGCTCCTCTACCGCGACGGCCAACAAGATCATGGCATCCTCATCGATCTCTTCCTCCTGCCCTGCCAGAACCTCCGTTTTCTTTTTTGTGACCTTGCAGGCATGCCTTATTCGGGTGCTTATAGAAGGCAAAAAATCCAGTTAAAAATCATTTGGAAAAATGAGCTTAAAGGGAATCTGTCAGCTCTGAAACACTCTCCAAACTAGAGTAAGTGATGTATAGTGTAAGTGATGCGGAGTCCGGTTATGTTATTTTTATCTTCATACTCGCTTGCATTCTGACTCTGTGCTCTGACAAACTAGCAGTGAAATGCACTCAGTGGACTCCGGTGTTCACTCACATAATTGAGAGGACTCAAAGAAGAGTCATCTCAATGTATTTTACTGTTGGTTTGTGGGAGCACAGCGTCGGAATGGAAGTGAGTATGAAGATAAAACTTACATAATCGGATTCAGCACCACTTACAGTATACATCTCTTAGTCTAGTTCAGGGGGTGTTGCGGAGCTGACAGGTTCTCTTTAAGCAATAGAAGGAAAAAAGAAAAAATCACTGCCAAAAACATCATGTCGCGGATGGAGCGGAATGCATCAGTATTTGTTAGACATCATAATGATAGGCACCTGGATAGATAGCAAAGGGCTATCAGGTGAAGTGGAGGCGAGGGGTTATCCCAGTCTGAGGGTAGTCTGGGCCAATAATTGAAAAGCAGCAGTCCCCTTGTATATAGTAAGAATCTTCACCGCTATGGCGTTATAAAAAAAATGAGCAGGGTAACTCACATGGGGGCAGTAGGGTTCCTCCAAGACATTACAGAGGAGCGGCAGCAGTCCTCGGCAGCAGTCCTCCAAGTCTTCCACCCCACCAATGCTGGCTACTCTGCTGGTGGCTCTCCAGTAATGGTAGGTGAGGGCTTGCCAGCACTCGGTCCGCAGTGGAACCAGGAAAAGGCTATAAATGCCGTGTGCAGGGCTTGAGAAATAAGAGTGGTGGGACCACTTATGTGTGGAAAGAGCCCCCTGTGGTAAGAGGCCTCAGGCTCTATGAAGTTGTAGCGCGGGGCAGTTGCGCGATAGATCCGGCGACACCACACGTCTAAATCAACTCGGACAACCCTAAGGTGGTAAATGAGTTGCCTACCCTTCCAACTGTGGGAGGACAATGGTGGTGATGCGGCCGAGAGTGGGTCCGAGAAGGTCGTCAGGGACGGCGGGTGCCGCGCTGACCATTTTCATTCTTTTTTAATCAGTTGTTTTATTTAAATATTTATAATGGACTGTCAATTGAACAGTGCAGAAAGTTGAAAAATTCTGCAGAAATAACATGATCAGCAGTGATGGTAAACATGAAGCACAGAATGAGACATAATTCACTTTCACCACCAAATATTCTGAACAATTCAAGGAAATAAAAAAGGTTTTTCAGGACCTTCCCCGACCTCCAAACCTTTTATACAACATCACAAAAACAATACAGATGGTTTTAGATGTATTGAAAAAGTAAGTTTAAATAATAGGGGTGGTGACAGAAAAAGAAAAAGAACAAGAGGCTACAGGATTTTCGTTCTGAAAACTAGATATCCAGAAGGATTGAATTCTAGATATGATCTAACATCCCACTATTGCTAATCTTGGACTATACAACTACTTTAGGTGTGTGATTATCCAAACGCTTAGGTTTTTAATTAGGTATGTCTGGTGTAACCCTTTAATGACCGTGAAATTTTCAATTTTTTTATTTTCGATTTTTACTCCCAGCCCTCCTAAAGCCATAACCTTTTTAGTTTTTCATTTATATAGCCGTTTGTTTTTTGCAGGGCAAGATGCACTTTCTAATGGCACCATATATGGTTGTATAAAATGTGGTGGAATTAGAAAAAAAACACCATTCTACCACAGTTTTATGTTTTCTTTTATACCATTTTCTTATGCAGTAAAACTGACCTGTTAATCTTACTTTCCAGGTCAGTATGATTACGGCAATATCCCATATGTATAGTTTTTCTTTGAGGGGAGCACATCCCCCTCCTGCAGCAGGAGTCTTTCATGGAAAGCAGCTCATAAAGCACCTACAGGGAGTTCATAGACTGAGTATTACGAGGGAGGGGGTCAACGGCCAAAGACATCCCACTCAAAGGTACCAGAACTGCTATAAAGTCCAGTAACCAGAGAGAATAGCACAACAGAGAATGATAAAGCAAAGTTCAAGTTCACCTGCCAGTTTACCCTTATCCTGCTGGAGGCAAGAGAAAGATCAAGTATTGTTTGGATAATACAAGTTTATCTCAAGTTTTTTCAAGTCAAATCGCAGAACTTTACCAAGTCCGGGCTCGACTTATTCCACCAGCTACAACCCCTTGGATGCTACGGAGCCTAAACCTGGGGAGTGACAGTATCCAGGTAGGAACACTGTGACACAAAACTATCAGGCCACATCATCACTCAACATTCCTAACACTGGGATCCGATTGGTCCTAGGCGGCATGTTGCACTTCACTACTGGTTTTGTCTTGCAGTAACTGATGGAAATAACTGATCAAATAACTGAAGTGGGAACTTAGCCTAAGTTGGTGAACCTCTTTACCATTTCAGTGATGAAGGAAACTGATGTGACAATTGAGTTAGAAATTAATTTATTACACAAGACGTCTTCTAGAGCCATAACACAAATGTTCAATTAATAAAATGTAGAACCTCTCATATCTATCTGTGTGTGGGAAGCTTCTGACTCTCTCCTGGGTAATAAGCCACTGACAGAAATGTCTGGCAGCAGCTTTCTCCGCTCTTCCCATAGAATACACAAACACATTCGGCAAATACACATTCAATTTTTTAGATGTGCAGGTTTTAAAAAATATAGCTGCTTTTTCAAAAAAGACAGCACCACACCTATCTTGCAGCTCAGATCTGTTGAAGTGAATGCTGCTATGCTACCGGTTCAGAAATGTGATGCTGTTTATGGAAGAAAACTGTCTATTTTTTTAAAACCTGTACAACCCCTTTCTTCTTGGGATTACATATTTCAGGTGAAGTTGATTTCTACTTCACTCTAAAGTGGCCCATATTTTGACTAGAGATGAGCGAAGCGATTCTTCGATTCGTTGATTTGTATCGAATCTTGGAAATTTTCAGCTGCGAAGCAAATCCAAATATTAGGTGATCCGCTTCGGCTTTGTACGCATTCGCTACGTAGTTGTCCTATGAATTATACGCTACTGCTACGTATAAGTTACTCTATACGCTGTTGCGTACGAATTCAATTCATTAGCGAACTTTTACTGATAGCAAAAGCCCGGGAAGAAAGCGGTCACCTGACCTAGTGGGCAGGGCTTGCTCTGATTGGCTCAGGCTTGGTAAGCCAGTGACGCATCACTTCTGCTGCGACTGCTGATGGTGTATTGGGGTGTAATTGCTCTGGGACTCCATATTACACATATCAGGGATACTGCAGGGCAAGTGCAGGGCCAGTTCAGGGCTAGTAATTAATCAGGCAGGGAGAGAGAGACAGGGAGAGATAGTGAGAGACAGGGAGATACAGGGACAAAGATCAGCTGCAGAGCCACAGAGTGAATTGAAAAATGTCTGGAATGGATAAGCAAAAGGGGTCCAGTTCCAGCCAGACCTCGAGCTCTAAAAAAACAGAAGGTGGCACAGGGCAGAAGTGCCAAAGGACCTGTAGCCGGAGCATCTACTAGTAGTATTCGCAATACTTGGCCGTTGTTCCACCAGGCTAACCCACCAAGGCGCAAAATTGTAGTGGAGGAGAAAGTGGATGAGGTAGTGGAGTGGATGGCAAGCTCATCTCAGTTTCAGCCGGATGATCTGCTGTCATCTGCTGATACAGTATCCATATGTAGCCAGGGGTCAGACTCAGAGCGTTCCTTCTGCTCCACCATTCCTCTCCAGCAAAGCTCGTCATTTTTGTACGCAATTTGTACGCTCATGCGTACGTGTTCAAAGAGGTTGCGTACCTTTTTTACCTGAACGTTTGTTATTAGTGCACGAATGTTCGCTAAAAGCCATATAATTACATATATTTTGTACGCAAATTCAACAAATCTATTTGTCGAATATACGAATCTTAGGAAAAGTTCGGTGAATAAAATTTGGCATGATTCGCTCATCTCTAATTTTGACCAAATTTATTTTTGGTTGGCAGTGGTGCCTATATTTTCCAAGGATATACCGTATTATGAAATTATCATTTTTGACCTATTTAGATAGGAAAAGCAATGTAAAACAATAAAACAAGGGGAGCGTCACTTGTAGGTGGCCAGTTGCTAGAGACATCCAGTACCTATATTTTTCTTCATATGTAAGCACTAATCTCAAGTTCCCTGTTTGCCTTAAACTATGAAAATAAGGCATTCAAATACGCAGAGGCGCATGCAAAACTAGAACGAGGCTTAAAAAATCCTGTCTATTTTATACAAATTTGGTGCAATCATGTGCAAAGCAAGAGACCATCTGTTTTTCTAATGTATACAGCACCTCGAGTGGGTGTGGGTCTGACATCCCACACCCTAACCGATCAGCTGTTTTGGGGGAAAACACTGGAGCTGGAACTAAACAGTGGACGGAACCAGAAGCAGGAGTCTCTGTCCACTATGTTGACACAGTATACAGAAAACTGCTGGATGTACTACAACTCCTGTTGTGCACACAGTAAAAAGAGACGTTTGTTAATTTCAAACTAGCATTGTCTCTGACTCTCTCAACACCACATGCTGGCCTTTGCATTTCCATAATGTGCCCTGCCTAGCACCCACATTAACACCATGGGCACCCGGAACTACCATCAGGTCATCAGCCCACGGCTACAGGGAGTCCCTCAAAGGGAACACACTTCACTGCACTGACCTGTGACACATCAGCATCAGGGCCACTACTACTCGAATCCTCTGCTCCAGTTCCTCAAAGGCTTGCAGCATGTGTTGTCACAATTAAACATTAATGTCCAATCATGTGGATAGACCAATGATAAAAAAGAGTGGACAACATTGGACAACATGGAACCCTCAAACACTTTTCCACAATGAATGTTAAACTCACCAGTCTGTAGTTACCTGCAGCAGACCTGAAGCTCTTTTTGCAGTATAATTACAGTACTTAAATCTCCCATTTAGTATTTATTCTTATTTGTCAACAACTGCTCATGAGCTTTTTTAATTGTTTTTACCCTCCCTGAGATTGTGTTTTTAAGAATTTTACAAATAGTGACATTCCCAAAAAGCTCTGAATTGTTGGAATTACCAGACCCAACAAAGCATGGGCTCTTTAGGAATTTTTGCCCATACAGTAATCCCGTGGCTGTGAGAATTTGCTCTTCTTGCCAGGTTGAAATGAAATATAAGTTGTTCATGATGTGAAGTACATGATATTATTACAGTGGGAGGTAGGGACATCAGCATAGACCCAGTGTTGACCAAGAGGTGTTCAGCTGGAAGGCAAGGTTTGATGTTAACAGAAAGAGTGTGGGTGTTCCACATGGAGTGAATAGTGGAACTGCAGTTGGCCTATGAGACATTGGGAGGTAGTGATGAACTTGGGCCTGGTCACTTATAAATACTCATAAAGACAAGAAAAGCCAGGAGTGAGGAGAAGTAAGAAGATACCTGCTCTGTTTTTTTTTTCTTCTGGGGACTGATCTGGGAGGTCCATAAGCCAGGAGGAGGGGGAAGGGGGGTTATTGTCATTTAAAGGTATGGCCAAAAGTCCCTTTCTACTGAAGTAATCTGTTTTTATTGCCTATGTATTGCAGCGTAATTGGTGCATTTCGTGCATGCATGTACATATATATATATATATATCATTTTGCAGGTCAGGTACACTACGTGCACTCACTGCAAACCTCACTATTTGACTGTAAATCCTGACTATCTGGTGTAAAACAAAGAGTTTCAATTACTCAAATATAAGGGTTACTGACACAGCATTTCAAGGATGACAAGAGATTACTGACTGTATCATGTTTCCGCTCATTATGTTCTGTCTTTACAATTGACTGTAGCTGTGTGCAGTGATACTTGTAGCAGTTATACTATTGATCTCTATCGTCTCGGTCCAACTTAAAAGAAATGATCTTCTGCATCATCTTGTTATTAAGATTCAATGAGCAGTTTGTGTCGACCTCTGAGCCTGTGGCTTATCAAATATTTAAGAAGCCTGGAGAATTTATGATTGGAGGTTTGTTCCCTTTTCACAACGAAGTTAATGACTTGGAAAACCATTGGAAGCCAGAACCTCTAAAATGTTCAAGGTAAGACAGAGAATAGGTTTGTACAGACATTGGAAAACCCTAAACCTAGACTCACGTCTTGATTTTTGTATTAGAACAAGACCTACTTCTTATTCATAATTACTTGAACAATTCAGAGACCTTTATAGCTGTTGAGTTAAAAGGGTTTTCCAGCCATTAACAATGATCACCTACTCAGTCCAGAATGTTTGGTCAGTACAGGATCCTCACTGATTGGGATGAGCATCTCTTAACTGATCCCTCCCTACCACAGTTGTCCTAGATACTGTATAAAGATGTGGCCAAGCTATGGAAACTGAGCATGGTCACTTGATGTCCTTCCCTCCTGTTTCTAGCAACTGCTGGGGTTCCAGTGGTTGGACCTCCACCACTCCACACTATTTATCACACATGCCATGGGTGGAGAACCTCACCTGTTGGGGTAAAAGAAATTTCCTGACCCCTGTACTAGTGAGGTGGCCACAACAATGGTGTCCAGCTGCAGAGATGGCTGTGTGTCTCTCTCCATTCAAGAGAGAGCAAGTTTGCTTGGATCTTTCCATAATTCCCATGGAGTTCAATGTTGAGAGCCCTTAAACATGCATTGTCACCTGTAAAATAATGTTGCAGCTAAATGAGACTGTTTTGCCTGGTAGAAGAGGGGTCAGGGTATCCCTGATGTCCTAACTGATGGAGTGTATAGCTCTGATTGCTCTTAGCTCTAATGTATAAGAAATCATTTATAATTTCATCAAGGATTGTGCTCAATCTCATGGAGTGGGGTCCTGAGGTGAAGGTCTCCAACATGTCTAACTGGGTATTTGAAAAGGGGATATGGACTGTCAAAGTTAACAGGGAAATGACATGGCTGTCCTCCTTGGTTAATATAGGGGATGTCAAGGAGAACCAACTAGGGCATATGTCCAGGGACTGTACTGTAGGGACAACCCTTTCAGTGGGAGCAACCTCATTTTGTCCAGAACCGAAAGAAATGTAAAATGTGACCGTATGTGATGCTTTTATTCATGATATCTTCTTCATAAAGAGTTTACTATGTATACAATTTATAGCCCAGATAAATTGTCCTTGACATCTTATTCAGTTTGATGTCTTATTGAATGTACATGAAGAACATTTGTATTCCTTGAAGGATGGATAATAAGACTAAAACAGCCATGTTATAACAAGTGACAGGTGTGCTATTTTGGAAGAAAACAGTTTTTCCAATCCTGGGAAACACTCTCAAATAAAAGGTATGCAAGTGAGCTCTTAACAAGCTCTGCCTCTAATGCCACGAGATGTAAGGCAGCTATCCTATAAGTCAATGTTCGACCCCTTAAATAGGGCTTGACACATGACTTGGAAAATAAATAAGCCAGCATCTAAATCTGCAGACAGCTGTTTCGGGGTGATTGCCCCTAATCAGTGTAGAGCAGAGAGTACTGGCTTAACTGGGTGAGAGTCCTGTCAGGATTTGTGGGATACTATGTCTCCTTGGGGAGAGATTCCTATGAGACTGAACGTGAGACTCTGTAGAACAGGACAGGAAACAACTGCCACAATATGTCATTGTGATGAGCGATGAATCTATTAGTCACCGAGTCACCCAGAGTAGAATGCACAGAATCCATGCGCCACCTCCTCTGCATCCATGTACGTAAAGTGTAACTGTCATGTTTTCATCACAAAATCAATTTTAGCATATGTTGGTGGAGCATTATGCATAAAGCAATCTTTAGTTTCTTCACATACCACTGTTTTCCTTGAGTTTTTCCCCTAGTTACAGCTGTTTTAACCTCTACAATATGAGGATCTTCTCAAGATGGCTCCTCTGCCAGTTCTCTGAGGCCATAACTGCCTTCCCTCACTTCACATACACACTTGCTGTAGCCAGCAGCTTCCTGCCAGCCAATCAGATTAGATTACTGAGGGACACGCCTCTATACTGTGAATACTAATGCAGGCATGCAGTGTGAAGGACCACCCCTCTGTCTTTCTGTCTTCTTAGATGAGCCATAGCAACATTTTTTTTAAGGGACCAGTGGAAAGGGACAGGAGACATTAATGAAAGCTGTTATAATAAGGTTATTACAGATCTATTGACAATAATGGGTATACATGACTAGCTCTATGATGAACTAGCAAATAAACAAAAAAAAAATGAAAGTTATACTTTAAACCACATATGATCTAAGTTCATATTTTAGCATTTTCTTTTATTTCAATGAAGAATGCAGTTTGTAAGAAACTATAAAATATGGTAAGCTATGTCATTTTTAACATTTATGTTTTAATATTGGATCCACACCTATCTTTAGAATGGAGCCCGCAAATTGAAGGAAGGCGCACCAAGCATGCAGGCCACCCTCCATTTATTCCTATGTGAGTGCCGAAAATGGTGCCATTCGGTGATTTTCAGCGCTCCATAGGAATGAATGGCGGGCTGTGCGTCCTCCTTCACTTTGTGGGCTCAGTTCTATAGGTGGGTGTGGATCCCAGAGGTGAGACCTAGTGTTATGCCCCCAGTGTCTCAGGTGAGACAACCCGTTTAACTCACCTCAGACACTGGGGGCATAATCACCTAAAAGGATATTTGAAAATTGATTTTATAACCCAAACAATGCCTTTAATTATTATTTTATTCTAAAACATTTTTGCTGCAGCTTGAATCCTACAGGATTTCTCCAGGCTTTGACGATGAAATTTGCTTTAGAAGAAATCAACAATAGCACCGCCCTACTTCCAGGAGAGACTTTGGGCTATGAAATTTATGACACTTGTCTTAACTCCCTGGTTATTTTGCATCCTGTACTGCTGTTCTTAGCTAAGAATGGGACAGAAGATGTGGAAGTGAGCTGCAATCTAACAGAGTACAGAACTCGAGTTCTGGCTGTGATTGGCCCTTCATCCACTGAGGTGGCGACTGTCTCTATGAAGATGTTCAGCATGTTTCTAATTCCACAAGTAAGTCTGCTAATTATGGCATAACCTTTTAAATGTACATGATACCGTGCAAAAAACAGAAGCACTGTGTCATCAGTAAGACTTCAGTCTCCCTGCAGCACCCCCACTGGAGAAATAAATCATTACACAATTTTACTGGTATCAATGGGCTGTTCTTGTAATACAGTTGTAGACATCTCCTCCATTAAGTCAACATGACCTAGTAGGGTATTTTAAAATGAGCTTTCTAAACTAGACAACCCTGTTTGGTCGATATACTGGTATACTGGCTGGTAGAAAGATTTTACATCAGATACCTCCATTTGTCAAAAATAGAGTCCCAATACTTTTCGAATCTCAGAAGGTTAACTGGATTATGCTTATTTTTTCAGATCAGTTATTCAGTGACTGCTGATGTATTTAGTGATAAAAGTGTTTATCCGACCTTCTACAGAACTGTGCCAAGTGATAAAAAGCAAGTGTATGGTATGGTTACATTGATGACGTTCTTCAAATGGAACTGGATAGCTGCAGTAGCCAGTGAAGACAATTATGGTGAAACTGCTCTTCTACAGTTCTCTACTTCTGGAATGGCTAGTGGAATCTGCATTGCTTATGAAGGCCTAATTCCTACATACCTTTCCACTTCCGAGACAAGTGCTGTTATTGAGGATATTTTAGACAGGATTGAACAGACTGAAGTTAAAGTAGTGCTGGTGTTTGCATCATTGACCCAATCTGTAGCACTATTCAAGGAGGTTATTCTACGTAACATGACAAGGGTATGGATAGGAAGTGCCTCCTGGGTCTTATCACAAAGTATTCTTTCCTTGCCAGGCATTGAACGTGTTGGCACAATCATTGGGTTCTTTCCAAGTGCACACACTGTTTTGGGATTTGATGAGTTTTTAAGAAATACAATCTCTCAGTACCTACAACAAGTCAATGGTGGCTATCAAAACATTGCTCTTGATCCTGATAAAATCCCTATCATGTTGAACCCACTCACAGCTTTGCATGCACACAGTGTATACACAGCGGTCTATGCAGTGGCCTATGCATTACATAAGCTTCTTAATTGCACCTCTGTGAAATGCAACAAAGAAGACTCTAAGATCTATGCATGGAAGGTAAGTAATTTTCCATGTAATCTATCTGTGTACTACACGTATGTTGTTTGTAACTTATACCAAGAATGCAATAAACTTTATAAAGAAGAATAAGTTTCATATTTGTTTATTATGGCAGTTGCTGGAGGAGGTAAAGAAGGTGGACTTCTCCATCTTTAACATGTCATTCAAGTTTGACAGCAATGGAAATCCTAATACTGGCTATGATATAGTCACCCATAGCATGTCTGAGATAGGCTTCACCAAAATAGGATCTTACAACCAGGACATGGAATTGAACAGCACCCTCATTAACTGGGGAACCCCCATGAACATGGTGAGTTATTAAATCAATAGTGATGATGGTGTGGTTGGTACAAAATTCCAGATGGCCTTTAAGATGAAATTCAGTTGAAACAAATCTTGTCCATCTACATGTCTATTTTTTAGATGAGATGGGCAAATAAGCACAAGGTTAAACATGATCTTGTGGAGGTATATTGGGTGTAATATGTTTAGGTATTATTATTTATGCATGTTAGGGGTAGCACCATAGTTGTGCTTCAGTGTAGAGATTGATGTTCTCTTTTTCATATAATTTGACCCTATTCTATATTTGCCAATGAAAGAGAAATGCCAACCAGTCAAGTTGCTCTTACTTTAGTGTTAAGGGGTATCCTTACCTTAGTGTTAAGGGTTATCCTTACCTTAGATACTTATTGCATAACCCACTTTATATGGGAGTCAGGGAAACATACAGCATGCTTGTTCCCATGTTTCCATAACTGCCATAGTAAATAGAGAGACATACCACCTCACCAGGCTAGTTGGGGTTTGGGAAAGACACATTCTGTAGATAGATGCAGGTCCCAGAGTTGGAATCTGCATCTGGCATACATTTATGGAATATCCCGTGGATACCATATATCAGTTAGTGATATGGTTTGACTTTAGTGCCAAGTTCTAGATATACTGTGGAACCCTTGGTAACCACTAGTGCTCAATATATTCTGCAGATGACAAAAGATAGGGAGCCACACTCATATAACTAGACGCCCACATGTGGTTCCCAAGCCACTGGTTGAGAGACACTAGTAAGAACTGCTAGTATCAAGATATCTTGTTTCACAAAGGTTCCAGAATCTCAGTGTTCGGGAAATTGCTTACGAGGACAAGTGAGAAGAGTGAAAGGAACTCATTCCTGTTGTTTTGACTGCATTGATTGCCAAGAAGGAATGTTTCAGTCTATTGAAGGTAAATGCTTGTAATGTGGGCAAATAGTATAAAAATTTTGCATATGCAGTATGTAGATTTGTATGACTGACAAACTTTTTGTGACTCTTTCTGCAGATGATTATCAATGTCAGCCATGTCCCGCGGGTCAGTGGTCGAATGTACAGAGCACCAGCTGTAGCATACCAACTTACATGTATTTACAATGGAGTCACCCCTCTGTCATATTTCTTCTTCTGATATCTTTCGTTCTCCTATGTCTTGTCCTAGGAACCATCATTCTCTTCTTCCAACACAGGCATAGTTCACTGGTCAGAGCCTCTGGGGGTCACATGTGCTCTTTCGCTCTTCTTTCTTTGTTGGTTGTCACTCTCAGTATCATCCTTTTTATTGGTAAACCTGCTGATTTGATGTGCCAGTTGCAGCAACCACTTCCGGCTATGGGTTTTACGTGTTGTCTGTCGACTTTCTCAATTAAAGCCCTCCAAGTGATGTTGGTAACTGATTTTAAAGATGTTCCCACAAAATATATCCAATGGTCAAAGACCATAGGAACATGGGTCTTCATGATCTTTAGTATTGTCATCCAGGGGTTGTTTTGTACATGGTACATGCTCACTGCACCCTCTTTGTACCAAAATGAACAGGTGACTTTCCTCTATAAGTACCTCAAGTGTGAAATAACCAATGTTTTCTGCTTCTTCTTGATGTTTGGATACAATGGAATACTTGCTCTTATCTCCTTCATGTTAAATTGTGTAGCCCAAGCTCCACCTGGTCAGTACAACCTGGCAAGAGATATCACATTCTCTGCCTTGGCATATTTGCTGATATGGATTGTCTTTGTGCCTGTCTATGCTGAGGTCACAGATGGGAACCAACTTTTGCTTCAAATGATTGTGACTCTGCTGAGTTCCCTTGGTATACTATTGGGTTATTTTGCTCCAAAATGTTATATTCTTCTATTCAGACCAGAAATGGCATCAGAAGAATATTTTAAAATCTATAATAATTAATATAAAAATTACACAGAACAATAAATGGATTTTTACCTACAAGAATTGTGTCTTTTTTATATAAAGGATGTACGGTAAGCCTTCTGAGGGAATGGAAAGAAAAGCAAAGAGTGGAGGAGATGAAGGGGCAAGCAAGAACTATGAGGCTGTAATGTAGACTGGAGAGAGCAAAGACATGAGTGAGACTGTAATTTTTTCAAACAGATTATAAATAATAATAATTATAATAATTTATAACAGTGCCCCCTGATGTTCAGAGGCAGATTGGCCATTTACTCTACAGAGAGAAATTAAGGTAGGCTGGTGATGCTATGACATTATGAGGCCAGCCACCCCTATATGTTAGCTCAGGCCTACGTGTCACTGAAGACTCATAAGCTAGTGCACTATGTGGCATCACTAGTACAGTTCCTAATTCATACAGATATTACATTAGTTATGTAAAATTGTATTTAGACTATGTGCTAGCCACAGGACATCTGCTTAATATCTCCAGTGGTGGTTGTCACACATGCCCAGTAGCTTGTAGCTTCATCTAGATCATCTTAAATGTGGGTGGCAGAGTGATTTCTGTTATTTTACGGACCAGCCAATAAGTATCAGTTCACTATAAGCAGCTTCTTTCCTCCAGCACCACAGACATTAAGTGAATGTTCTGAGAACAATTCTAAAAAACTCCATATGGCACCATTACTAGTATGTAACATCAGTATCTACATACAGGAGCAATTTTTGAAAATTATTCCAACTAGTATTGCTATAATGTAATAATAAAATATTGAATTGTGGGGCAACCCCTCTAAGAGCCATCAAGATGGATATTTAGCCTGAAACCTATTCTGATTCAGGTGTATGCCAAAATCATGGTGGACTCCCGTTCTTTTCATCTATGTCTTGACAAGCATATCATGAGTCTACCCAGACTGTCATATGCTCTCCTAGTCCAGTGGGCCTTAGTATCTGCCCAGGTTTCTCAAGTGATTGCACTTCACATCCCAATTCACATCTTGTACTATAAGTATTTTGTTTTAGGCACACTTGGAGCACTAGCTTAGGTTGATGACTCAGACCATCTCTTTTGTCCCCATTCATTTTAGAAAACAGGTGTTTCGAGCCTTAGGAATAACCAGTTGATAATAAAATGTGAGCCCTGCACATCATTAGCAAATCACATATTTGAGAGATGTCTATTTGAACAAATCCACCAGCTGCAGAGCAGAGCACAGTACACAAATATACAAGAGCAAACAGTGGCTTATTTTCATGTCTTCCATAATCTAATTTTCCATCAATACCAATTGCACAAATGAATGGGGCTCCCAGTGGAGATGTCGGGATTTTCTTTTATTGTCATTTTCTCAGTTGTCAGTTATATGTCATCGCCGACTTTGATGAAGAAGGAAAACGTGAAATTTTTTAATTTACCTGGAGACTTCAACCTGGGCGGCCTTTTCGCCATTCAAAATGATGCTGGGGTATCAGGCAACTGGAGGGGAAATGAAACTACGCAATGCACAAAGTAAGATTTTTTTCCATCTTAATTTATAACATAGGAAGAGAAAGATATTGTAGTGGATCAGCTCACCTCAATGTGCAGGCGGTGCTCGAATGTTGGGCTGGTCACCCAGTATTCACATGGAAATAGTGGAGGTTGGTTCGGCACTCAGTTAAAAATAAAAAATCTTTATTGGAACTCAGAACATGTCAAAAAAAGTTAAAAACATGGCAACACTTACGTGTTTCAGGTAGAAGTACTCATGCTATGATTAAAGGTACTTCTACCTGAAATGCGTAAGCGCTGGCACTTTTTCTGATATGTTCTGAGTTCCAATAAAGTTCTTTTATTTTGTGTGCCGAACCCACCTCCACATTTTCTATAATTTATAATATACTATACTTAAAAAAAGGTGAGGGGTCATTAAGGAACTAACATGCACATTTTGATGGAAGGTCAACCAGAAGCCTACAGATGCAGCATTAGTTAAAGAATATTCATGGTGCCAAACGATCGTTCATGGCACGACGAATGGTCATGCCAAATATGTGTAGCACGACCTCTTCAATGCAGTGTGAATGAGGACCACGTTTATAGAGTAGCACGCCACACAGGAAAAGATGCAGCCTGCTTATCTGTAGTAATTTTTTTCCAAGATTTTTTCATGTCCTTGATAGCACATACACTTGTCTGCACATTGTACAACCCATGAGACATATCTGATGAGACAAGGATAGCTAATTCAATTGGGGGTTCAATGTCTCACCCAATACCACCAACGATATCATATGGGTTTCAGGATATTAGGACTTACACCATTCCACAGCCAGTGGATGTCCATGTAGAACCCCGGGGGCCATTTACTTTTACTTCCTTTTTGTATTCTAGTTTTAATCACGTTTCACCCAGTAAACAGGAGTGGTGAAGTATATTTGGGGAGCAGATGCTTGTTTAGTTTGCATTGGCCTAGGAAATTAATAACAATAAGTCATATTCTAGAAATGTCACTGTACGTCTACTCTCTATGACTCTTTCCACAGTTTTAATCAATATGAATTCATGGCACTTCTTGCTATGAAGTTTACTGTAGGTGAAATTAACAACAGCAGCAATATTCTGCCCAATGTCAGTCTTGGGTATGAAATCTATGACACCTGTCATGATGTAAAAGTCATCCAACGAGCAGCCTTGATGTTCCTCACTGAAGGAAATGACTCTGTGGTCCAGGTTCTTTGCAATTACACCGATTACAAACCAAAGGTTGTGGCTGTGGTAGGACCATCCACATCAGATATGGTAATGGCCACTGGGAAGATGTTCAGCTTTTTCTACTTACCACAGGTAAGTGCAACAATTTACTGATATCTTTAAGTTTATTCTTTACAATAGGGCTCATTGTCTTACAAATATATAGGAGGAGGTAAGATAAGATATTAATTGCTTTTTGGAACCTTCAGCCAGTGGTGCACCCTAAAGCTCGTTGATATAATATTTGTAATAGAGCCACCAACCATCAGGTTCTGTCTATAGTTCTCTTGTCCCAGTGACATGCATTGAAAAGTGGGAGCTCCATTTTTGCTATCAAGGACAGAAGGGTCTGGTGCTTGGTTTCCCATCTGTACTATTTCCATGACTATTGGGTCAATTTGCCATCCACCATATTTGCTACCAAAGCAGTTCCATTGGAGAGGGAATCTTGGAGAGGGAATCTTGTAGAGTTTTTCGTCACCCAATAGTAAAAGTGATTTAATAAACAGGACTAGGCACATTCTTTCAGAAATCCCCATAGCAGCGACATGGTCTGCCTGTGTGGTACATATGCCCATGTCTTATGCCTCATCCACACAGTCAGTGTTCGGTCAGTGATTTCCTTCAGTGATTTTGAGCCACAACCAGGTGTAGCTCTAAACACAGAACAGGTGCAGATCTTTCCCTTATACCTCATGTCTGTGGAGGCTTCAATGCTGGTTTTGGCTCACAATCACTGATGGAATTCACTGACCAAAACACTGACGTGTGAATAAGGCATGATCCTGTGAGGATGGATAATAATATAATGTGGCATTGGGGATATGCAGTGGCATAGCTATAGGGGTCACTGTGTTTGCAGTTGCAACTGGGTCCCCAAGCCAGAGGGGCGAAAAGGCCACCCTTGCAACATACTGAGTTATCAGGCAAAGCGATCTTGAGTATCAGTGAGATATATTGGTATACTGACATCAGCCCCCTGCTGGACACTATCAGGAATGCTGACACTAACCCCATTACTTCCCTAGACCACCAGGGATGCCTTCACCTGGACCACCTGTAATGTCGACATTAACCCTCTCATAGAGTATATCACCAGGGATGCTGACAGTAACACCTTTACTGCTATAGACTTACAAGGAATGTAGTCATTAACCCCTTGACTGCCCTAGATCACCAGAGATACTTACAATAACTTCTTATATGCCCTAGAGTACCCAGGATGTAGGCTGTAACTTTCATTGCACTAGACCTGGCTGCTCTTTAATACTATATGCCTAGTGTTATGTCGGTGGCCCATGTCTGCCGCTTCAACACTACTTCAAGTGGTCATGGGCACTGCTCCACCAACCCTGTGTCTGTCATGGGCCCAGGCACCAGTATCCTGTTCTTTTTGGGACATATATTCTGATATTCTTCATTGAATCTCATCTCATTCTGTAGTATAACCTCTCCTTTTATTTTATGTGCATCTGCTAACATCTATTCCCTTTGAAAACAGGCTACATTTCTAGTTTATCGCTTCAACATTAGCTGCCATAGAAGCAATTTACTTCTACCTTGTTGTGATCCTTTCATACTTCTTGTTTTAATATTTTCAGATTAGTTATCAGGCTTCCAATGACAAGTTTAGTGACAAGTCCATATTCCCATCATTTATACGCACAGTTCCCAGTGATCAAAGACTAGTGCAAGGAATGGTGCAGTTACTAAAGGAATTCCAGTGGAACTGGATATCAGTAATAGCTAGCATGAACCAATATGGTGAACAAGGACTCTTCCAGTTGACATCTTCAGCTTACCAAAATGGCATCTGCATCGCCTATCAAGCCTATATCCCACAGAACATTAGTGACCCTAACTTCACCACATCCATACAAAAAATGTTAAAAGATATCCAGAAGACTGGGGTCAATGTCACCATTGTGTTCTCAACTCTACCAGAAGCTCAGGCTTTTATAAAAGTGGTCACTGGGATACAGCTAAGAATAGTCTGGATTGCAGGTCCAACATGGTCTCAAGATTTAACTATCCAGCAAATGCTAGGCCTCCAATCCATTGGCACAGTTATTGGTTTCACTGTAAAAAGTAAAACAATATCTGGATTTAAGGAATATGTACATAATAAATTATACCAGATTGAACTGGAAAGACTTCTTCTTCTTAATGCTAGCTCTGGAAATATGGACATTAGCCAGTATGTATTCCAAACCCAGGACCTTCAAGAACAGTGCCAGTCATGTAGCATGTTGTCTCCAGAGAACATAACAGTGCTACAGGACCCGGTATTACTAGAGTTAGCATACCATGTCTATACTGCTGTATACTTCATAGCTCAAGCTATCCATAGTCTTATTCATTCTCCAGTGTATAATCTGCATAAAGAAGCAGTCAACATTCTTCCATGGCAAGTAAGTACCAGCTTTATTGAAAATTTTAATTGTCCCAGTGGGACTTTTTAGAAAGTGCACGATGACCTTAAACAATTAGCATCTATGTCTCTGACATTAATCAATTTCCTAGGTTTCCCCTGTTAAGGATGCAACATAAATTGGTACTTAATGGGGGTCTACAGATATTGATAACTTATCCTCAAGATAGGTGATCAATATCAGATCGGTAGAGGTCTGACACCCTGCACCCACTCTGATCAGCTGTTTTGGGCAATCGTAGTGCCAAAAACCATACAGCGTACAAAGAGGAAGCAGATAAAAAGTAATTTTTTTTAATTATTTTTTTATTTACATTTGCCCGGCCCATGATCATAGGTTCCTGATCTCAAAGAACTCCTTTAATAGACATGACATTTTTGTGTGTGTGTAGTATAAATAGATTTGGGGGTCTATCAACTTTGACCCAGCATTGGAGATCAGATGTTATCTTTAGCCCTACTGGGGTCGCACTTTACTATGCCCACCCTCACAGAACCATAGAAGGCCACATAGTACAAGTCAATTAAAGAGGTTGTCCATTTTTTGCAATTAATTTTTGTTAGCAGGGTTCTCTGAAAATAAGCCGGTCACAGATTGTCCCACTGCTGAGACCACCAGCAATCAGCTGCAATCTGTGAAGAAATCTAGCGGCAAGTGTTACACTTCCCTGCAGTGCCACCCCAGGGCAAATGAAGCATTGCATATGTAGTCCAGAGCAGGAGACACTCTAGGAGTGGCCTACTAGGGTTTTATCACACATACATTTATTTAGTTATTGATTTATCGTTTTACTTGCTATTCAGGTTATTTTGCATATTTATATATTGGCATAACATTTTTATTCTCCTTAAAGATTCTTCAGGAGCTAAAATACGGGAACATTACAGTGGACAATATTGTTCTTGACAGCAACGGTAACCCTAATACTGGCTATGATATCCTCACCTGGACGTATAATAGGAAGAGCCCATTCTTGAAAGTGGGTACATTCCAGGAGAAACTGACGTTGAAAAGATCTCAGATTACATGGCATAGTTCAAAGGTAACAGGCAAATGTTAACGTAAATTTCACATAAAGATAAATGTTCATTGCTGACCGGAGTGCAGAGATTAAGGCTTCATGCACACAGCCGTGTCAGTATTTCTTTCTGCAAAATACAGATACCTTTCTCACTCCCATCAATAGAAAGGGATATTCGCATCTGCAATATGGACATGAATAGGGCATTTTCTATAATTTGTGGATCGAAAAACAGATCCGCAAAAACATTGATGTGTGCATGATCACATAGAAATTAATGGGTCAGTGTGCTATCTGCAAAAAAAAATGTGGATAAGCTCAGATGAAAAATACAGTTGTAAGGCCTTAAAAAAGAACTTTATCCATAATACATACTTTACCAAACTGAATGACTGATACATGACCTCCCATTAACTAAAAATGTGAGGATGTAAGTAAAATGTAGAAGTATTTCATTTATCTTCATGAAAACCACAAGGGGGAGCTATTCTTCTAGAATTCAAGATTTCAAGACTAAGTAACATTTGTGAAAGGAATTTCCTTTAAAAGGCCTCTTAATGTAAAGAATAATCAAGAAGCAAAAAAATAGTTTTAATTTTTCCATAATTATACTATGCAAAAATAAAATTTTACACTAAAGTGAGCATTTTTGTCTTCATCTTCGGTACATCATCAAAATTCTGCTTTGTTAGGCCTGTCTATGAACTGTGCCTCAATTATGTTACACCACTGGATGTCACTATGGATGCAATGTCATGGGGAGACAGTCCATACAGAGTCCTGAACGGATATCAAAAGCCAGTGCAAAATGGGACCAAGGAAGAATTTTTAACTTTTACAGGGCTTATCAAAAGCTCAGACTAATATCTGATTTTAAAGGGAACCTGTCACCTCCTAGACCGAAATTAAACTGTTAGCAGTACCTTATAGTACGTTGTAGTGTGATGCAGATAGATATCTTCATAGGGGCAAGTGATGCATCTAAGTATGTAAAATCATCTTTTATTCCACCAGCGCGCGCTTTCCGAGTCACTCCTGAAGTCAAGGGGGCAGCGGCCTAGCTTCTTCAAGTCAAGCTAGCCACTCCCCTCTTGTAAGTGAGTGACACCTCCGGCAGTTCACATCAGCGGCGCTTTCCTCATTACTGCGCATGCGCACATCGGCAAGCGCGCGATCCCGGCTCCGGCAGTTCAATCAGTGGCGCTTTCCTCATTACTGCGCATGCACGCATCGGCAAGCGCTCTCGCTTGCCGATGCGCGCATGCGCAGTAAAGAGGAAAGCGCCGGCGATGTGAACAGCCGGAGCCGGGATCGCGCACTTGCCGATGCGCGCATGCGCAGTAATGAGGAAAGCGCCGCTGATGTGAACTGCCGGAGGTGTCACTCACTTACAAGAGGGGAGTGGCTAGCTTGACTTGAAGAAGCTAGGCCGCTGCCCCCTTGACTTCAGGAGTGACTCAGGAAAGCGCGCGCTGGTGGAATAAAAGATGGATTTTACATACTTAGATGCATTGCTTGCCCCTATGAAGATATCTATCTGCATCACACTACAACGTACTATAAGGTACTGCTAACAGTTTAATTTCGGTCTAGGAGGTGACAGGTTCCCTTTAAGTTGTTAGATTGCAGATAGCCTTCTATACTATGTATTGTTCTATCTGTAGTGGAAGACCAGGCAAAATAAACCACTACCTCTTGGACTAGTCCTGGCATAGTTGGCAGCTGGCCCACAGGGGTCAGAGACACTGGTGATAAGCACCAAGAAGTCATGCAGTACTCATAGTCGGTAAACAGGCAGTGGTCAGGGCAGGCAGAGTTTGTGCAATTCTGTAAAACTATTCAAGGTCAGGGCAGGCAGCAAAGGGTCAGTACGGTAGACAGGCTATGGTCAGTCCAGGCAGAAGAGTATCTGAGTCGGTAAACAGGTGGAAGTTTGGTACACGGGCAGATATTCAGAATAGCACACCTTCACTGGTCTAACTAGGAACCTAAGCTCAAGCAAGGAGTGCGAGGGAGTCCAGCATTTATAGCAGAAGCTGATTAACAATTAACAAGGGAGGGAGAGTGGTAGTGGGAGTAGGAGTAGTTGTTCAATGAAAATGTTCCTAATAGAAGCAGCAGGGCAGGGGCGGACATAGTCCACCGATGTAACAAGTACTAATTCTAATTTTGTCCCAGGATGCAGTGCCCAGCTCCTGAGAAGAAGGTCAACCACAACCAAGTCCTCCATCCTCAACAGTTAGGACATAAATGTTCACATTGTGCCCACGGAATGTATCTAAAATCTGTGTTAGGAGATTCCTTTTTTTAGAGGAATATTACCTATTATAAATGAGGTCACACACTGAACTTCTTCCCTAGAGATATGCAGACTCACTATCATTGTTCGGATAATTCATTATCATTATAAGGGTTAATGGTCCAGAATATGTGCTGCACTAGCAGTAGTTACGTGCTCCCTCCTGCGGCAAAAACAGTCCGAGGTTGTAGCCAATAACCTGCAGAATTCCTATTTAAAGTAACTATGGTGCTGTATGCTAACATTGCCCACAAGAATCAATAATGCAAAAACACTGCAACAGAAATCAGAATTAAATGAGATAAAAATGACAGGAGCAACAGCAAACTCACGTCTCAGTACAGATCACAGTATCCCTATATCATATATTTATTCCGCATATTGAATATTTATGCTAGAAATTCTCTCAGCAGGGAACATCTGCAGCTTTGCTGCACTTGTATCCATGTATTTACAATGCAAAGTGATCTCTGTAGAGGGCAGTCGCAGTTGGCAAGCTCAGATGAATACTAGAGATCTTTGAGGTAGATGAACATCACCATAGTGGGATCACATTAGCTATTCCTGTTGATGGTGCCTTTTCCCATTTCGGTTTATCTATGTCGGACTCTGTTTCCTTGGGCCCTCCAGAGGAAATTATTCTCAGGGCCCAATGCCTTAATGTCTAATAGTGTTTGAATCAAAGAAATAGACTCTAATTACAAGTGATTATCTCCAAAGGCAGCTTCAAATGTTTTTTTTCTCCTGGACCTTTGAGGCCCACTATAGAATCAGATCCTGGGCCCACTGGAGAATCTTCTGGTCCAACCTTGAAGTGGATCCACCAGGACTCTAAAATCTAGATGTTTCTCTTTGTGTATTTTTGTGATATTTTTTCTTTGCCAGGCTGGTTGTCCACCTTCCAAAAATGCTGCAAACTAATACTATGGAATACTATGGTTTAGTGGCATAGAGGATGGAGAATGATCTTCAGATCTTTTATTGAACAGAATTCTTGATGTCTACATATTCACAGGTTCCTGAGTCTACCTGCTCCAGGCAATGCTCGGAGGGTCAAGTCAAAGTGATCAAGGATTTCAAAACTTGCTGCTTTGAATGTGTTACATGCCCTGAGGGAACCTACGTGAATTCTACAGGTTACTGTTTTATCTGTTTTATCTCTCCCTTGTATGCCTCCAAGTTTTGCATGTCAGGTTTGAATGTTATCATGAAATGTGCCATTGGATGCCATTTTAAGGAGGTATTCTCACCTAGAAGCATTACTTCTGGGGGAAAAAGTCTCAATAATATGGTACCATATGCACATTGCATCAGGGCAGGCATTAGGCAGGTAAAGGTGATCAAGTCAAAAGCTCTAAGTGAAGAAGACCTATGGAATAAACTTTATTTGCCATACATCAACCACAATGCAGGTACAGCTTAGTCACATGTTTAGATAAACACAGTGGGGGTCATTTATTAACACCAACTTTTTAGACGCTGGTCTTAATACCCTTTAGCGGGGGGGGGTAGATGCGCCGAAGTTATGTAGGCCTCTACATAACTTCGACGTATTCACCACCTGTCTAAATCTACGCCAGCTCCCTTGCTGACGTAGATTTAGACCATTTTCTACACCTTAAACAGGTGTAGAAAATGATAACTGAGATGGGCCTGCTTGCCCTCCCCCTTTTTATACCTGGCGTGAGCTGGGAAAAGTCGCAGATTGCTTCACAAATAACCTTTGCTCCACAATCTGTGACAGATGTACCCCAAAATGTTCCATATATCTGTTTGTAAATGACCCCTAATGTCTTAGATGAACTGAACCAGAAGTAAACACAGACAGCAGAGGGCCAAGATTAGTAAATGGTTCCCTTGGGCTGGAATAGGTCAGCATAGAGTACCCCCTTATGTCTCCCTAGTGATCCACCAGTAAATATGAGCTTTGGAATTCAACAGCTCAGCTCCTCATCTCGGAAGTAGACTACTACTATTTTTCACATGGCAGTGGGCCCCTTACATACTGGTAAAAATATTAAGCATTAATTGGTGTTGACAATAACCCTTTCTATCCCGGAGGTTTTTTCGGTTTTGCGTTTTCGTTTTGCGCTCCCTGCCTTGATACAGCCATAACTTTTTTATTTTTCTGTTCACATAGCTGTATGATGGCTTGTTTTTTTGCGGGACAAGTTGTACTTTCCAACGCCACCATTTAATATTGCATATGGTGTAGTGGGAAGCGGGAAAAAAATTCCAAATCGGGTGAAATTGAAAAAAAAATGCAATTCTGCCACAGTTTTACGGGTTTTTTATTTACGGCGTTCGATGTGCGTTAAAACTGACCAGTTACTTTCTCTACTGGTCAGTACGAATCCAGCGATACCTAATATGTATAGTTTTTCTTGCATTTTGATAGTGATAAAAAAAATTATAAAGTTGGACATTTTTTTTTTTCAGTTCTTGACCCCTATAACTTTTTGGTATTTATGTGTACGGAGCTGTATGGGGGCTCATTTTTTGCGGGGCGATCTGAACTTTTTATTGATACCATTCTGGGGTGTGTATGACTTTTTGATCGCTTTTTGTTTAATTAAAAAAAAAAGTGACAAAAAATGGCGAATCCATTTAGCTTTTTTCCTTATGGGAAATATTTATTTTTATTTTTATAATATGGGCATTTTCTCACAGGGCGATACCCATGATGTGTATTTTTAAAATTTTTTAAATACTTTTATTTTTATTTTCGGGAAAGGGGAGTGATTTCAACTTTTACATTTTTTTAATTTTTAACATTTTTTTACACTTTTTTATAGTTCCCATAGGGAACTATAAGAAGCAATCATCTGATTGCTTATATCATAGACTCCAATGCACTTACATTGGAGTCTATGATGATTTTAGTGCTTTGCTATGGAGCCCTATTACAGGCAAGCGCTCCATAGGAAAGCCTATGGAGCAGCCTCCTGTCATTTACTATGACAGGTGCTGCTGCAGGCACGCTTCGGCTCCTCCGATCGCCACACGGGGGAGCCGGTGCAACACTAGAAGCGTGCGCTTCCGGTGTTTGCTGCCTTCAGGTGCCGCGGTCAGGCTTTACCGTGGCACCCGAGGGGTTAAATGTCCGCGATCGGCATTACTGCCGATCGCGGACGTTAGCCGCGGGTGCCTGCTAGTGGGATATGCAGGTCACCCACGGCCATCACGCCCGCTCCGTGTAGGAGCGGGCGCCATCTTTAAAGTCCCGGCCAGCGCCATACATTTACGGCGCTCGTCGGGAAGGGGTTAAAGTTTTGGAAATTATGAGTTTTGGTTCAAAATGTTTCATATCTAGCTACAGCAACTGTACATGTTCTTAAACTTGACAGCCAGTTTTGAATGACAGTGACCATGTATAGTGGTGCTTTGTGAACCCTTCAGAATTTTCTTTATTTCTGCATAAATTTGATGTAAAACTACATTAGATTTCCACACAAGTCCTAAAAGCAGATAAAGAAAACCAAATCAAAAAGACAAATCAAAATATTAGACTTGGTCATTTATTTATTGAGGAAAATGATCCAATATCACAAGTCTATGAGAGGCAAAAGTATGTGAACCTTTGCTTACAGTATCTGGTGTGACCCCTTCTACAGCCATAACTTCAACTAAACATATCTGGTAATTGTTGATTAGTCCTTGGAGGAATTTTAGTCTGTTCCTCTGTAGAAAAATAGCTTCAACTCTGTTATGATGGTGGGTCTCGTCCCATGGTCTACTCGCTTCAGGTCCTTCCACAGCATTTCTATTGGATTAAGGTCTGGGCTTTGACTTTGCCTTTCCAAAACGTTAACTTAATGCTTCTTCATTCTTTAGTAGAATGTCGTATGTTCTCAGGGTCGTTATCTTTCCATATGACCCACATTCTTTTGGGCTTCAGCTGACGGACAGATGTCCTGACATTTCTGGAATACCATGTCCTTCTTTCTCCAAAGATAACCCCTCTCATTTGAACCAAATCTTGGTCTCATATGTTCACAAAACATTGGGGGTCATTTATTATTCTTACTATACTAAAATACACATTGTTTAATAAATAAGCAATTCCATTAGGCCTTGATTCTCAAATTGGGGTGAATAAGCTTTCTAAGACTACTGTTATTGGGGTTTCCACTTTGTTAAATAGATAAACAATTCTATTAGGCCTTGATTCTCAAATTGGGGTGAATAAGCTGTGTCATTTAACTGTTATTAGGGTGCTCACCTTGTTTAATAGATAAGCAATTCTATCATGCCTTGATTCTCAAATTGGGGTGAATAAACTATCTTATTCTATTGTTATTGGGGTGTCCACATTGACAATGAAAAAATTATTTTACATATATAGTTACTGTTACTGTACAGTATATGCAACAAAGAGGTGCCAGGGCTCTCCAAAGGAAGGGCAATGGTAAAAATGTTGCTGGTGATGGCAGAACTAAAGGCAGAAGAAGGCGGGGGGTGGGGGGGTATCAGCAGTGGAGAGTCCCAAGCCGTCATTACTTCTCTGAAATAGCTGTACCTGCCCTGAATGCGCACGTACAGCAGAAGGTGAGCCAGTCCTTGCCTGTTGGTGTAGTTTATAATTCACGGCAGCGCCGACGTGTAGAGCTGTAACTATGGTCAAGGAAAATATATGTCCTTTACAGCCAGGGGCGGGCTGAGCCGGGGGGTAGGAGGGCACTTGCCCCCCGGGCTGGTAGATCTAGGGCCGCTGTGGCCCCTCTACTCAATTGTATCTGCGTCCACTGGACGCAGATACAATTAAGCCTGCAGCAGCGCCGGCGGGACAAGGGAAACACTGGTTCCCTGCTCCGCTATTCCCGGCCAGCGCACTGATGTGACGTAGGCGGCGCGATGATATCACTGAGCCGCCTGCGACGATCTTGAGAAGCAGAACCGCCAGAAGAGGCCGAGTCTGTATCGTGGGACCGCGCCAGGACAGGTGAGTGAACTGCAAGTACCCCCCCCCCATTCTATCCATATGACGCCCTAACCCTGCTAGTGGCCCCTGACCCCTAAAATTGGCCCTGTCTGACCCCTAGTACTGGCCCCTGACCCCTACACTAGTACTGACCCCTACACTATTACTGACCCCTAATACTAGTCCCTGGCCCCTACTCTAGTACTGGCCCCTGACCCCTACACTAGTACTGACCCCTAATACTGGTCCCTGACCCCTACCCTAGTATTGGCCCCTGACCTCTACACTAGTACTGATCCCTAATACTGGCCCCTACCTAGTACTGGCTCCTGACCTCTACACTAGTACTGACCCCTAATACTGGCCACTGACCTCTACACTAGTACTGACCCCTAATACTGTCCCTAACCCTAATACTGACCCCTAATATTATCCCTAACTCTAATACTATGCCATATTGACCCCTAATCCTAATACAGACACCTAACCCCAAGGCTACATTCACATGACCGTATGTGTTTTGCGGTCTGCAAATTGTGGATCGGCAAAACACAGATACCGGCCATGTGCGTTGTGCATTTTGCAGACCACATATGGCCAGAGCTAGTATTAGGATTATAATCCTAATAGTATAAGATTATTGTCCGCGGATCTTTTTTGCGGTGTGCTGTCCGCATGGAAATGCGGTCATGTGAATGTACCCTAATGCTGACTCTAACCCCAATACTGGCACCTAATTCTAATACTGACCCTAATTCTAATACTAGCCCTAAGGGTGCATACAGACGACTGTTTTTCTGGGTCTGTATCCGTTCCGCAATTTAGCAGAACAGTTGCGGACCCATTCATTTTATTGCAAAACACTTTCGGTCGTCTGAATGTAGTCTTATGCTAATACTACGCCTAACCCCAATATGGGCCCCAATATATGAACCGTAATACTAATCTTAACCCAAAAACTGACCGTAACCTTAATTACAAACCCCAATACCTTACACAGTGACCATAATATCTGTACCCACTGCATCTTTAACGAGATATAAAAGATGCAGTATATACAGATATATGGTATATACAGCAGTGTACTGATATATCAATTACAAGGTATAATAGATGCAGTGTGTATAGATATATAGTATATACCGCACTGTACTGATATGTTAGGTACGATGTATAATACATGCCGTGTATACAGGTATATATTATACAAGCAGTGTACTCATGTGAGATATGAGGTGTAATTTATACCTCGTACCTCGCATATAAGTACATTGTTGTATATACTATATATCTGTATATTCTGCATCTGTTATACCTTGTACCTCACATATCAGTACACTGCTGTATATACTATATATCTGTACACACTGCATCTATTATACCTCATACCTCACATATCAGTACACTGCTGTATATACTATATATCTGTATATACTGCATGTATTATAAAAGTATAATAGATGCAGTGGAAACAGATATATAGTATACACAGCCGATGTACTGATATGTGAGGTATGAGGTATAATAGACGCAGTGTGTACAGATATATAGTATATACAGGGGCACATAAAAGAAGCATTATACATAAAAGGGGCACATAAAAGGGGCACATAAAAGAAGCATTATACATAAAAGGGGGCACATAGAAGAAGCACTATACATAAAGGAAGCACATTGAAGAGACGCTATCCATAAAGGGGCACATAGAAGAGAAGATATACATAAAGGGAGCACATATAAGAGACACTATTTATAAGGGGCACAAAACATGTGGCACTATATACAGGGGGCACAGAGCATGGGGCACTATATACAGAAGGCACAGAGCGTGTTGGCACTGTACAGAGGGCACAGACCATATAGCACTTTATATAGAGGGCACAGAGCATATGGCAGTATACAGAGGGCACAGAGCATGTGGCACTATATACAGAGGGCAAAGAGTATGTGGCACTATATACAGAGGACACAGAGAATGTGGCACTATATACAGAGGGCACAGGGCATATGGCACTGTATACAGAGGGCACAGAGTATGTGGCACTATGTACAGAGGGCACAGAACATATGGCACTGTATACAGAGGGCACAGAGCATGTGGCACTGTATACAGAGGGCACAGAGTATGTGGCACTAAGATGAGTTTGTGTCAGCATGCAGGATGCCAATGTGTTGGTAAAGCGTGAAGCTGAAGACATCTTCTCGGCAAAATCTGCAGAGCTGAATTGTGGTCGGGAGATGTCATCATGGTGGTCTGAACCAGATGGAGAAGAACTCAGGAGGAAACGTCATCTGTAAGTCACTGAATGGAAGTGATTATTCTGCTACTGACTGTATATGATGAGGGTTGTAGTCACCTGGATGATCTACAGCTGATGATTGGTGGTAGCATGCTATTTTGTGAAACAACAACTCCCAGCATCCCTTTACTGCTGTTTAGGCCATGCTGGGATCTGTAGTTTTATATGGTGAGGGCTCTGTGCCAACTTTTAAAATCTGGTGATGTATAAATGTACTGCACATGGTTCTAGTGCTGTATTTATGTAGTGAACTTGGTTCTGGTACTGTATTTGACTCATTGGTTTGGTTCTGGTGCTGTATACATGTAGTGAACTTGGTTCTGGTGCTGTGTTTGACTTATAGGTTTGGTTCTGGTGCTGTATTCATGTAGTGAACTTGGTTCTGGTGCTGTGTTTGACTTATAGGTTTGGTTCTGGTGCTGTATGTATGTGGTGATCTTGGTTCTTGCTCTGTATTTGTGTGTTATACGTGCATCTGATGCTATACTTCAGTCTAATACCATTCATTCACATCTGAGTTCGGGCCACTGTCACAGATTCTGTCAAAAAGACCGGACAGAAAAGTCCTGCACGCAAAACTTTTTTTTTTTTGTCCGGCAGAGAAGCAGCTTCCTGATCAGATCCCATTATGGAGTCTCTTCAGCTCAGGAGTTGGTAAATCTTGCCCCTGTAATGATCAGGTTGTTGCTATAGACTCATGTTCTGTATCTGTGATTGCACATGTGCGTGCGATCCCAACGTGAAAACACAGCCAGCTGCCGCCTTTTAATGATTTAAAGCCCAGTTACCTATACCACCTGTATATGGTAGGCGGAGTTAAACCGGTTAAGGTGGGCCGCTACACATGGGCCAGTGCTGTGTGCTTGCCCCCCAGGCTAAAATTTGCCAGCCAGCCCCTGTTTACAGCTCAGTGGGTAAATGTGGTTCCTACCCAGGCACACCAGCAACTTGGCCAGGTGATGGCAATGCCGCCTCCACGTTCTCATGCTGTGATTCTGGCGCCAATGTCCTCCTCTGCCTCCTCATCCTCCACCTTGTCCGCAGCCTCCACTGTAGGCACAGTTCGGAGTGCTCCTCCTGCATACCACCTATGCAGAGCACTGCGGTGTCACATTGTTCTGCACTTGGTCAGCCTGAGCGAACAGAGTCAGAGGAACTGCTCCGCGTCACCAACCAAGGAATCGAATTCTGGTTGTCTCCTCGTTAACTGAAGATCGAAACCATGGACACCAATAATGGGAAGAACATTCTGTCGGCACTGCATCATAATCTTTGTTAAAGATGACTGAGGCATGGATCAGCCAGGATTTCCACACACCAGTGCCTGATGCATCCGACTAGATCATTCTAGCAGTAATGTTCTGACTGCAGAGTGCTGCCACAACAGAACATTGTGAAAAATGTGCTTCAGGTGCTGCCCTCTTCTCCTACTGCTACAATCTTGTGCTGTTACTGCCACTGCTGATAGCCCCCATCTCCCTACTCTGTGTCTGGGCCACTATGTTGACTCTTTTCACTGTTGCCACCCTCGCCACTCTGTGACTGGGCCACTATGTTGACTCCTCATGCTGCTGCCACGCTCACCACTCTGTGACTGGGCCACTAGTGTCTCTGTTTGACCTTGTTGACATCACTGTTTGTTTAACCCTTCTTTTGATCTGTCAGAAGAACCAAAAAATGAAAAACACAACAGATCCTGTCTTTGGAGCATCCATAAGGCCTCTATCACTTGGTCAGTATTTTGCATCAGGATTTGACCATGATTTGGAAGCCAAAAGCAGGAGTGGGTCAAAAACGAAGAAGACATGCTAATACTTAACGTGTCATCTCTGTTGTGGACCCACTCCTGTTTTTGCCTTACCAATACTGATCAATTACTGATACTCAAAAGAGGATACTCAAAAGACAGGATTAGTTTTTTGGGGGGTTTTCTTCTGATGGATCAGAAGAAGGAAAAAATAAACAGTGACATCAACACAAACTTACTGCTGACACCCTCCCCACTGTGTCATGGGGCCACTACTATCATTGGCTCACAAATTAGGTTATCTATCCAAAATGAGACAGCTCTTTCCCTCTACAGTAGAATCTTGGGCCACTGCACATTTAAGTACATTATACCTGATGCTAACCTTAACCTGTAAGGCTGAGTTTACACTACAGTTATTTGGCCAGTTAATTCCAGCAGTTACTGTATGGTGAGCCAAAATCAGAAGCCAACCCTACTTTCAGATAAGGTATCATGAAAATATCTGCACCTGTTCTGTGTTTTTGACCCATAACTTACCAAATAAGCCTGTCCTACTGATGCACAGTAACTGTTTCACCGCCAGAAAGGACCAGCTATGCATGTTGCTGAAATGCACAGTGATGTACACCGAGATACACTCTCCCTGCAGGCCAGGATATGGCTGATTTAATGCACTTTGTGACAAATTAATTCAAAACTAAGTAATTTATTTTGAAAGATTCGGCGAAGCGTCTGAATTGAATTTTTAAAAACTTCGCTCATCTCTACTGATGAGCATCAACAACTCTCTTCTTCTGTGGTTCTGAGAAATCTTCTTTATTCCTGCCATGACACACTTCTACAAACATGTATTGTGAAGATCAAACTTTGATATATCTCTGTTCTTTAAGTAAAACAGGTCACCCAATCACACCTGATCATCATCCCATTGACTGAAATAATTTGACCTGACTATAATTTGACCTTCAAATTATCTGCTAATCCTAAGGGTACGGTCACATGGCTCACCTTCTGTTGTACATGCGCATCCAGGGCTTGGGACTCTCCACTGCTGGTACCCCCCTTCCACCCCCCACTTCTTCTTCTGCTGCTACTTCTGCCATCTCCAGCAACATTTTTGCCACTGCCTGTTCCTTTGGAGAGCCCTGGCACCTCTTTGTTGCACATTCTGTACAGTAACAGTAACTGTATATGTAAAATAAGCTGTCAGTTTTCCATGGCCATTTTGCATCAGTGTGCGTATCCATTTTCTGTTTATCCATTTTTAACCATTTTGCATTAGTTTTAATGGCCATTAAAAAAACAACCATTAAAAACGAATGAATTTCATGGGAATTTTATTTTTTAAATCCCAGCCTCTGCAATGCCCTCAGTATTATAAAATACCATCTTGATGGCCCTGGTATTAAAAATTGCCCTTTTTTGTGCAGACAAAAAAAACCAAAAACCTGACTTTGTTTTCCATCCAGCATATCTAAAACCAGATGGATCCGTTAGTCTTTCCAATAGACTTCTATTATGATGGATCAAAACGGAATGCCTCTTAAAGGCTCCTGTTTTGATTTCAGTCTTATAGAGTCTGTTAATTTCCGTTCTGAAATCCATAACGGAATGCATAACAGTGATGTGATGAAGCCCTTAAAGGGGTTGTCCGAGTTATGAAAAAAAAAATATAGTACTGTAAAACTGATGGGCAGCAATATATAACTAAGTTAAGCAAGTTTTAGGCAAAAAAAATCTATATTTCCTCATTTCCCTGGTTTTCTTCTGGTCTTTGTTTACCTGCAGTAATAACAATCTCTGCCCCTCCCCCTGCTCTGCAAAGGGAGTGAATACAAGTGCTGCCCTGAGTGACATGTCTGCTGGAATACTCATGTTGTATGTGTAGGACTACAAGTCCCAGCTGTATAATGACACTGCTGATACACACAGGATCTTCCCCCTACCTTTCTTGTACAATACTTTGCAGATCTCCTCCAGATCAGCTCCAGTGTCAGCTCTGTGTCTGTAGGGTGAGGAGGGCAGATCCTATGTCTCTTTACATCTGCAGCTGCCGTTGTAAAGCCTTCAGTGTGTTCTGGCTGAAGGGGTTAATGTTTTATCTGAAAAAACCTAGGGAGACAGCAGGCCGGCAGAGCGGGGGGGCGTGGCCAGCACAGTGACGTCTCGTGTACAGGCTCTTATCTGCTTGTGCACGAATACAAGATTAACAGGGAGGAAAGCTGACATCACAGGTCATGTGACCCTGAGTGAAATCTGAGAAATCAGCAAGTTTAGAAGCAGAAAGTGTATGGAAAAGCTGTTGTATTTGACTAGTTAGAAACATACAAAGAACAAAAAAATAACTCGGACAGCCCCTTTAAGGCCCCTTTCACACGAGCGGGAGACTCGCATGTCTCCCGCAACGCATCTACAGGGCTGGACTCCGCACGGACAGGGATCGCATATAATGCTATGCGATCCCTGTCAGTGCGGAGTCCAGCCCTGTAGATCCGTTGCGGGAGACATGCGAGTCTCCCGCTCGTGTGAAAGGGGCCTAAAGGTTCAAATACTTTTGACACTCACAGACATGTTATAGAGGATAATTTTCCCCAGTAAATAAATGACCATGTCTAATATTTTTTGACTGATTATTTACTTTGAGGACTTTTGTGAAAATCTAATGTAGTTTTAGATCAAATTTATGCAGAAATATAGTAAACCGAGTGGTTCACAAACTTTCAAACACCAATGTATATATTTCAGGTGATGTGTTTTTCCAATGCTTTATAGTTAAATTAGCTTTTTTGTGGGGCTCTATCGTTCAACTACAAATAACATAACAATTCACTATGATCTTCTAGGTGTTGGCTTCTAGGTCTTCTGGTCAGTCAGTGACGGTACACAAGCAGAATTGTTCTAATGTCTATATCCAGTTTTAGGATCTTGTCTTGAAATATGTCAGTAATGGTTTCCATAGATAAAATGATTGCAGAGGAGTCTTCACCACTGCCTACGGTAAATCATAGTCAATATAACGAGATTAGGCAGAGGTTAGATCTGTTTCACAGATTCCTCAAACAAGGAGGAGAAGGGTATACACCACCAGTAGCTTAAATCACAGTAGGAATGTGGCGCTAAAATGAAAACAAAAAAACTTTATTAAAGAGAATTAATTCTAAAAGGCGCGATGGTCCATACAAACATAAATAGAACATACATTAGGATACGTCCTACAAGAATTGTACGCTTTGACAATAAGGAGAAGGTGGCTGTGACAATAACTAGCACAGATCACCTTGCAAAGCCGACATGCATCTATGTGGAGTATCCTACAATTAGTGGCTGAGCCCGTCAAGTTTAGCGCTTCTCATGTATAAGTCGCAATTAGCGGGTCAGGAGAGTGACTGAAGCAGAGTTGCGTACAGACGGGGCATGCACTTTATCACATGTGTGGTGCACAGAAACAGAGCTGTGATACACACAATTATTCGGTTGTGCCACCAGTCATCACCCCTCCTAAGTACACCAATGCTTCAGGACGGAAGCCAGAGATGCTATTAATAAATTAATTTGCCCTGCCTATCAGTATGGTGGGTCATAATGGGCTCGACGCGTTTCGATTACTCATCAGGAGCCAGACCTATCGTCCCATATGTATCAGCAATTTTTGAAGCATGTTTTAGGCAGAAACTAATAGCAGGACGCTGCGCACACCATGTTACATGCACACACAGCATCTCCAGCACTAGGGCGGCCGTAAGGCGCCCGCCGCACATCGAGTCATGGATGTATTTTTGAAGGTGGTAGTGGATCAGCTTAAGCCCCTTGAGGGGTTTAGATCGGGCAAAAACAATATGACATTTAATGAGATGCAGGCCCTCTTGATGTTGGAGTCTGACCAATCTATTGTCATCAATCCCTCCGACAAAGGTGGTAACGTGGGTATTATGGACCAGGCTCAGTACGAACAGATGTGTCTTAGGATTCTTAATGACCGACAGTGCTATGAGGTCATATCCTCAGGCATACTTTCGGCTCATACTGCTGAGCTGAAGTGTATTCTTAAAGGGAGTCTGTCACCTCATAGGCCCCTATAAAGTAGTAAAACAGCCCCATAGCACTTGTTATAAATAAAGTATTGGTACCTTTTGCGCTGTCTTGTGATCTTCAGAACTGCCAAAAACGTACTTTAATTGATATGCTAATGAAGCGTCGGAAGAGCCCGGAGGCGGGGTTTACCGCCTTCGAGCCCGGGCTCCTGTCCTTTTTTAAAGTTATTCCCCGCCCCAGCAACTGCCTGCGCCCGCCCTGCATGTCACCATGGTCCTCCTTCTTCAGCAAGATCCCGCGCCTGCGCCTTCCTGCGCTTGTCTGGACCAGATTTTGCGCCGCTGGACAGGCGCATGCGCACTAGGTACGGCGATGCCGTGCCCAAAGTGGGCATCACAGTGCGCATGCCCCGTCCCGGCGAGAGACTGCGCAGGCCGCGCGGGATCTTGCTGAAGAAGGAGGACCATGGTGACATGCAGGGCGGGCGCAGGCAGTTGCTGGGGCGGGGAATAACTTTAAAAAAGGACAGGAGCCCGGGCTCAAAGGTGGCAAACCCCGCCTCCGGGCTCTTCCGAAACTTCATTAGCATATCAATTAAAGTACGTTTTTGGCAGTTCTGAAGATCACAAGACAGCGCAAAAGGTACCAATACTTTATTTATAACAAGTGCTATGGGGCTGTTTTACTACTTTATAGGGGCCTATGAGGTGACAGACTCCCTTTAATGACGCCCTTTGTCGGAGGCTTATTAATAAATCTGAATTTGACTTTCTGCTACCTAAACATCCGCAGATGGCATGTTTCTATGGGTTACCTAAAATCCATAAGGGTGTTGATCCGCTAAAAAGGAGGCCAATTGTTTCTGGCAATGATAGCCTTACCCAAAATATCAGCTTGTACGTGGATCACACCCTTAGGTCATTTGTTACCTCCCTCCCATCATACACTAGGGACTCCATGGAGGTCATCAATAAAATGGATGGTCTCCATGTTGAGCATGATGTCATACTAGCTAGTCTCGACATGGAGGCGTTGTACAGCTCTATCCCACATGGGAAAGGCTGTGAGGTGGTGGCCTCCTTTCTAACTGAGCGGGGTACTCACCTATGGCCACACAATGAGTTTGTGCTCCAGCTGTTGAGATTTATACTGGAGCACAATACCTTCGTATTTGATAGGAAGGTTTATCATCAGAAAAGAGGTGTGGCCATGGGGAGTCCCTGCGCCCCTACATACGCTAACTTATATCTAGGTGGATGTGAAAGGGAGGTTGTTTTTGGTGACATCATGACGGATTGGTCATCGTCGATTGTATACTGGCTGAGATATATCGATGATATATTCATTTTCTGGAAGGGTACCTCTGCATCATTTTCGGATTTTGACAGCACTCTTAACAGCAATGAATGGGGTCTCTTTTTTACCTATGAAACCCATCCTACTGAGATCAATTTCCTGGATCTCACGATCTATAAGAATGTGGATGGTAACATTGGCACCCGTCTTTTCCGTAAGAAGACAGCCACCAATAATTTGTTAGGTTGGCATAGTCATCACCCATTACCCCTTAGGCGTGGCATACCTAAGGGCCAATATCTTAGGGTGCGACTGAACTGTTGTAACTTCAAGAATTTTCGGGGTGCTGCTGCTGATTTGCGAATGAGATTTCAGCAGCGAGGTTATCCATCCACAGTTCTAAAACAATCATATCAGCATGCCCTGGGGGCGGATAGAAAATCATTGCTTACCCCTAATGTGAGACAATCGGAGTCTGACACTATCCGCATCATAGCCAACTTTGATGATGCGTCTGGCCCTATGAGGGAGATTTTAGCCACATACTGGGGGATATTACAAGCTGACCCAGATGTGGGGCATTTGGTGGGTGATCATCCTGCGATCACCTATCGCAGAGGCAGGAATATCAGGGACCGGTTGGTCCATAGCCTGTATGCACCGTCTACTCACTCCTCACACTGGCTGGATCACCCTTTGAAGGGTACGTTTCGATGCGGCAACTGTATTGCCTGTAGTTCAATCCTAACAGGTAATACATTTAGAAGCACGTACACATCCCGTACATACACATTAGGACTTTCATTAACTGCAAATCTATGGGTCTGGTGTATTTGGCGACTTGCGAAAGCGGGGCACAATACGTTGGTAAGAACTTACGCGAATTTCGCAGACGTATTGGAGAGCATCTCAATGACATACGCAATGGTGCTGATACGTCCATTGCACGTCATGTCATGGAACAGCATAGGGGTGCCGCTGGTTTTGTCAAATTCCAGGGTATTGAGATTGTAAAGCCATCCATTCGTGGTGGTGACCTGGACAAGCGGATTCTTCAAAAGGAAGCTCAGTGGACATTACGTCTTGGAAATGTGCGTCCCCATGGTCTGAATGACCACATCTCCTATGTCTGTTTTCTTTGATTTGATTTATTTCCCCATTTTGCTGCACCTACTTTGTGTCTCTACAATGAGCGATCAGCAGTATTGCACGGCATTCTGGGTGTTGGTTTAATTCGCTCAATACTTTACCTATGTACGTGTGCCAGCCTTGTGTTTGGCTAATCTATGTCATATTGTCTTCATTTTTCATCATGTCACTATCTTGTATGCTGTGCAGCTAGTTAGTTGCACGAGCGCTCGTTCTCAATTATCTGAGAGAACGTTCGCATGGTATGTTTAACATGGCTGACTTTTACTATTACTTCCTGTTATGCCTTCTGCGATTATGTGAATTTATACCCGCCTGTGTACTTTCCCCTAATATCAGTGACAATGTATCACTGCTTTGTTTACAGAGATGCGCTCTTTGAGATTGGTTCCGAGACGCTGGGGGCGTGACTGGCCAGACACACCTGTTTTCTGACGTCTCGCCTCCATCGGCGTATCATCTTCTTAGGCGGGGTCTTTTGAATAGATAAATGACTCGATGTGCGGCGGGCGCCTTACGGCCGCCCTAGTGCCGGAGACGCTGTGTGTGCATGTAACATGGTGTGCGCAGCGTCCTGCTATTAGTTTCTGCCTAAAACATACTTCAAAAATTGCTGATACATATGGGACGATAGGTCTGGCTCCTGATGAGTAATCGAAACGCGTGGAGCCCATTATGACCCACCATACTGATAGGCAGGGCAAATTAATTTATTAATAGCATCTCTGGCTTCCGTCCTGAGGCATTGGTGTACTTAGGAGGGGTGATGACTGGTGGCACAACCGAATAATTGTGTGTATCACAGCTCTGTTTCTGTGCACCACACATGTGATAAAGTGCATGCCCCGTCTGTACGCAACTCTGCTTCAGTCACTCTCCTGACCCGCTAATTGCGACTTATACATGAGAAGCGCTAAACTTGACGGGCTCAGCCACTAATTGTAGGATACTCCACATAGATGCATGTTGGCTTTGCAAGGTGATCTGTGCTAGTTATTGTCACAGCCACCTTCTCCTTATTGTCATAGCCGACAATTCTTGTAGGACGTATCCTAATGTATGTTCTATTTATGTTTGTATGGACCATCGCGCCTTTTAGAATTAATTCTCTTTAATAAAGTTTTTTTGTTTTCATTTTAGCGCCACATTCCTACTGTGATTAGAGGTTAGATCTGCACTAAAATTAAAGATCTAACAATAGTTGGCCACCAGATAACTGTGATGGTCCCATGTGTCTTTGAGATGATATGTCATAAATTGTTGTTCAATTGTTGTTCACCATAGTTAATTGGCTTATCTTTACTTCTTTCAGAATGTATATCATGCCCTTCTGGTCAGTGGTCCAAATCAGGGAGCAAAAGCTGTCAACGTCCAACTTACCTCTACTTGTTGTGGGGGAACTATTTTGTAATCGCTCTGATCGGGTTTACAGGACTCATTGTGTGGCTTATTTTGACAGTCACTGGGATCATGTTCCAGCACCGACATACACCTCTATACATTGCTTCTGGTGGCCCACATTGTTATATTACTTTGTTGGGACTTTTGGGTATGTGTGCGTCAATCTTTTTTTATATTGGAGAACCTACAGATTGGATGTGTCTTCTACAGCAACCTCTACTCTCCTTGAGTTTCACTACCTTCCTAGCACCAATACTAGTAAAATCCATACAGCTCTTATTCTGCTCCCTGTCCTCCAAGTCATGCCTCTACTGGTTGATAAACCCAGGGAGTTGGATCATTTTAATTTGCACCTTCTTGGGTCAGGTTTTCTTCTGCTTTATGTATGTGAAGTCTTCAAATCCTTTATCGGTTAAGGTGGCTTCCCTTGACGTCAGCTCCCTGTCTATTTATGTAAGCTGTAAATATGAACCGTTATTACAGTTTGGCTTGATGTTTGCCTACAATGGTCTCCTGGTTTTGTTCTCCTTCATATGTTCTTTCATGGCAGAGAAACCAGTTCACCAGTATTACATGGGAAGAGATATCACAGTGGCTATGCTTACTCTCATTTTGGCCTGGATCATTTTCATACCAACTTATGTCAGCACAGACATCGCCTCCAAGTCTCTCATTCAGATGAGTTTTATTCTTAGCAGCTGTCTGGGGGTTTTGTCAGCTGTGTTTTTCCCCAAATGCTACCTACTGATCTATAAAAAGGAAATGAATAGCAGTGATTATTTTGAGACTTACATTGCAGACTGCAGAGATAAAAATTCTACAGAATAGAGAGACATTTTGACTTGATCTGATATAATTTGTTAATGAAAAATACACACTCTACAAACAATGATATTTCTCATGTGTGATGTCTTTTATTCTGTAATAAATGATGGAACTCCCATAATATAAAATAAAATTTGTATACTCAAAGTGCAAAACTACTTACTGTTTCTGCCTGTGCAAGTGGAGGAATCCTTATACAACACATTAAAGAGGACCTTTCACCGCTCCTGACATCCCTGTTTTAATAGCTTCATGCATTCCCCATGTAATAACAGTTCTGGAGCATCTATTCTTATGTCTCTATGTTGTGTCATTCCTTTATTATTTCTACTAGAAGTTATGAATGAATTGCTAGCAGTCTGCAGTAAGGGTACAGAGGGGAGGTAACCAGTTAGGGGTGTGTACCTGCACAGTCTGAAAATGTCACCACTGATTGGATAGAGTGAGACTGTGCAGGCACACACCTCCAACTGGTTACCTCCCCTCTGTACCCTTACTGCAGACTGCTAGCAATTCATTCATAACTTCTAGTAGAAATAATAAAGGAATGGTACAACATAGAGACATAAGAATAGATGTTCCAGAATTTGTTATTACATGGGGAATGCATGAAGCTATAAAAACAGGCATGTCAGGAGTGGTGAAAGGTCCTCTTTAAGTACTTACTTTGTCTATAGCGAAACAGTTTGACCAACACCTATTTCCCCCAAACTTACACAGTCATGGCTTATCTCTCACGGTCATTGTTGAATTGGGATTGTTGAAATACAAGATGCTCAATCCTTCTTCCCCCGAAATGTTGCCATCAGGGAAAACACAATACACATTAAAATTATACCAAAATTGGTGGGTTTGCTGATGTTTATCTGGGTAAAGCCACCTAAAAGTGGTTGTCCAACTTTTCTAAAAGGCTCCCCAAAGCCACTTAATGTGATAAAAGGTCCTACACTCACCAGTAAATCGCCTGCTGTTTTCAGTGCCACCGATCCAGGCCTCATCTTCAGTCTTTACACGGATGCAGTAGTGATGCAGCAATAGCCCTAAGTGACCATTGGTCTACGTGATCACTGGCCTCATTGTTCTCATGCTATGTTTTTGACACCTAATTTTGTCTCACAATAACTGATGGAAATAACTGACCAAATAACTGAAGTGTGAACTCAGCCTAAGTGGTATTTGGAAGCATTTTGAATACTTCAGACAACCAATTTATGATTATGTTTATATCATCATGCGAACATCCATTGGGGGCTCTGTGATTTTGGACAGAAAGTATAGTACAATGATGAAAATCATGACAGAACCCTAATGGACCCACATGTTCGTCATACAACAGGCCCTTTGTATAATGTTAGACAATCCTTTTAAACCAATTAACAACTTTATTATATGATCAGTGAAAAATTAACCCCTTCCAGCAAAAGCCAGTTTGGACCAAATGCCGAAGCCCCATTTTTAAAATCTGACATGTGTCCCTTTATATGGTAATAACTTTGCTACACTTTTACTTATCCAAGTCACTCTGAGATTATTTTCTCGTGACACTTCATACTTCATATTAGTGGTGAATTTGAGTCAATATGTTTTACCTTTATATATGAAAAAAAATCCAAAATTTCTTAATTTTCATTTCTCTGCTTTTAACACAGAAAAAATAGTTATTAATTAGCATTCCCAATATGTCTACTTTATGTTGCCAGCATTTTTTAAATTTCATTTTATTTTTTATTCTTCATTACAAGGCTCAAAATTTTGGAAGCAATTTTTAACATTTTCAAAACAATTTTCAAAACCATCTTTTTTAATGACTAATTCAGTAGTGCAGTCACTTTAAAGGACTTTTGTAGTAGAAACCACCCATAAATTACCCCATTTTAGAAACTACACACCTGAAATTATTTTTTGAAACTTTGTTAACCCTTTAAGTGTTCAACAGGAATTAAAGCAAAATAGAGGTGAAATTTTAAAGAATCATTCTTTTGTGCACATTTTCCATTTTAATACATATTCCCTTTAACACAGTAAGGGTTAACTGCAAAACAAACCTCAATATTTATTACCTTGATTCTGCAGTTTAAATATACACTCCATATGTGGTCGTAAATCTCTTCATGGGCACACGGCAGGGCTCAGAAGGAAAGGAGTGCAATATTGTTTTTGGAGGGCAGATTTTGCTAGAATGGTTTTTGGGTGCCATGTCACATTTGAAGAGACCCTGAGGTATCCCTAGAAAGGAAACCCCAAAAAGTGACTCCAATTTGGAAACTAAATCCTTCAAGGAATTGATCGAGAGGTGCAGTAAGCACTTTGACCCAACAAGTTTCACAAAATTTAGAAACACTTGGCTGTTGCAGATGTACCCTGGTCTAGTGCCTGGGGTAGCCCAAAGTATCCATCTATGGGCCAGAACTGTAAATTATATGAGATATCTGAAGGTCCTGTTACAGAATGTGCATTGTGACCCAAGAGCTTCAAGTTACCCAAATTTGGGTGTATGGAGATGCATAGCTTAACATAGTTTTTAGAACAGTTCTGGGCTCCTGTGAACAAGGCATAGCAGAGCTGGAGAGGGTTCAGAGGAGGGCAACTGAAGTAATAACTGCAATGGGTGGACTACAGTACCCAGAAAGATTATCAAAATTAGGGTTATTCACTTTACAAAAAAAGACAAGTGAGGGGAGATCTAATAACTATGTATAAATATATCAGGGGTCAGTACAGAGATCTCTCCCATCATCCATTTATCGCCAGGACTGTCACTGTGACGAGAGGACATCCTCTGCGTCTGGAGGAAAGAAGGTTTGTACACAAACATAGAAGAGGATTCTTTACTGTAAGAGCAGTAAGACTATGGAACTCTCTGCCTGAGGAGGTGGTGATGGTAAGTTCACTAAAAGAGTTCAAGAGGGGCCTGGATGTATTTCTGGAGGGTAATAATATTATAGGTTATAGTTACTAGAGAGGGGTCGTTCATCCAGGGAGTTATTCTGATTGCCTGATTGGAGTAGGGAAGGAATTTTTTCCCTTAAAATTAGGAAAATGGGCTTCTATCTGGATGGACAGATGTATTTTTTTCAGCCTTACAAATTATGTTACTATGTTACTATGTAACTTAACAACAGCAACATTGACACTACTCTTTGATAACTCTGTTGGCTTGACCTGATGTTTCCACTGTTTGCAAAGTAGATGAATCAATTTCCTTCTCAACTTGCTATGCCCAAGAAGTAACACTAACGGACTGAAGCTCATGAAGATGTAGCCTGCAAAGTTGGCTATAGTCAACAGAGATGCTGAGTAGGGTGAGCCTCTGGTAAAGTTGTAGATGTTAATTGCAAAAATATTGGAACCCCAGGAAAGAACAAAGAGAATGACCAGAGTGAGAATCACCAAGGCTGCTTTGCGTTCTGATGCTATGCGGTTAATGGTTTTTTGTGCTGCTATGGTTTTAGAGTGCTGCTGTAGGGTGTATAGGCTGCTTATGTTAGTGGTCACCATAAGAATGACTGGTATAGCTTCATGTATAACCAATGATAAGGTGACAAAGAGAAGGTTTGCATCAGGTGTGGGGAAGTCCCATACACAGCCAAGCACAGGTCTGATGCTGGTGCTTATCAACTGCACTGAAAAGGTAACATTATCTTTCATACGGTTGGTATACAAAAATGCAGGTATGAAATACACACCATTAAATGTCCATATTAGGGCCAGAGCTTTCACCGTGGTCCAGAAGGCATTTCTTCTCATTTTTATATAATAGTTCTTGATGCTGATATAATGGAAAACACTTATTAAAAATGTTCCCCAAACGCTCATGGACCTCAGAAATGACCAAATGAACATGAACACTTTGCATAATATGGGGCTGAATAATATGTCCATACCATTATGGAAAGTGACAACCAAAACGTTCCTGAGGATGGAGAGCAGGAGTGAAACAACTGTAAGGTTAGATAATATCAGGTCAGAAGCGGGCAATGTCTTGTTCTCCAAAGCGTTGCTGATTACTGTCAGAAGGACCAAAGTGTTGCCCAGTATTGCAGAAGCCAGCAACAGAGAATAAAAAGCCAAGTCAGTAGATGGCAGGGGCATCCTACTTTTCTGTGGTGTCAAGTAACTTATCCAAGGGTCTTGATATCAGCAAAAATGACGACTGAATCCAAGAAGAAAACATATATAAAATTATAACTAAAATTATAAATGTGACCTACAACAGGAAAATTGGAATTCTTTGATACATTAAAAACATTTACCTCACAATCAAGAGCTCACCAGGCAGTGATGAACACAGAGGACAGGAGGACCCAGAACAAGTATAAGGATTAGATCCTTTTCAGGTGCTGCTTGACACCACCACACTCCAAACCACAAGTAAGTCCTGGTGCCCCCATTCTATTTTCATGACTTCAGTACATTTTTCCCTTCTTTATTTGCAAGTTATATGGTAACTACTTATGCAGGTTCTCACCAAATCCATGTATCTCATGTCTATCTATCTATCTATCTATCTATCTATCTATCTATCTATCTATCTAATATATATCTATTTCATATCTACAGTGTCTTGAAAAAGTATTCATACCCCTTGAACTTTTCCACATTTTTTCATGTTACACCCACATACTTAAATGTATTTTATTGGGATTTTATGTGATAGACCAACACACACAAAGTAGCAAGTATGTGTGTGGAGTGAAAAGAAAATGATACATGGAGGGGTTTATACTCTGTTGGGGATTTTTCTTTTGTTTTGCAGGGATTTCTGTTTTTGTATCCATAATTGGTCAAACTCAATAAAAAATATTTGATAAAAAAGAAAATGATACATGTTTTTAATTTTTTTTAATAAAAAAGAATCTGAAAAGTGTTGTGCATTTGTATTCAGCCCCCTGTACTCCAATACCCCAAAATAAAATCCAGTGTGACAAATTGCCTTGAGAAGTCACCTAATTAGTAAATAGGGTCCCCCGTGTGTAATGTATTCTCAGTATAACTACAGCTGTCCTGTGAAGGCCTCAGAGGATTGTTAGAAAACATTAGTGATCAAACAGAATCATGAAAACCAAGGAACACAACAGTCAGGTCAGGGATTAAGTTGTGGAGAAGTGTAAAAAAAGATATCCCAAGCTCTGAACATCTCATGGAGCACTATTCAATCCATGATCTGAAAATGGAAGGAGTAGTGCACAACTGCAAACTTACCAAGACATGGCCATCCACTTAAACTGACAGCCAAGGCAAGGGGAGCACTAATTAGAGAAGCAGCCAAGAGGCCCATGGTCACTCTGGAAAAACTGCAGAGATCTACAGTTCAGGTGGGAGAATCTGTCCACAGGACAACTATTAGTCATGTACTCCACAAATCTTGCCTTTATGGATAAGTGGCAAGAGATATTTGAAAGCAAGTCTTAAGAAATCCCATTTGCAGTTTGCCACAAGCCATGTAGGGGGCACAGCAAACATGTGTAAGAAGGTGCTGTGGTCAGATGAGACTGAAGTTTAACTTTTTGGCCTAAATGCAAAATGCTATGTGTGGCAGAAAACTAACACTGCACATCACCCTGAAGACACCATCTCCACAGTGAAACATGGTGATGGCAGCATCACGCTGTGGGGATGCTTTTCTTCAGCAGGGACAGGGAAGCTGGTCAGAGTTGATGAGAAGATGGATGAAGCTAAATACAGGGCAATCCTGGAGGAAAACCTGGTAGAGGCTGAAAAAGACTTGAGACTGGGGCGGAGGTTCAAAGAGGTACAGTATTGATACAAATGCACACCACACTTACCAGATTTTTATTTATTTATTAAAGGGGTTCTCCAAGTTAAATTTATTGATGACCTATCCTCAGGATAGGTCATCAATATCAGATCGGCGGCGGTCAGACACCTAGCACCCCCGCCCATCAGCTGTTTACTCTTCACTGTTTACATGCTGGCCATAACAGGGGCAGTGGTGAGTAGGTGTAATTACACCTAACCGCCCCATTCATTTCAATGGGAAGGCTTGCTTCCTTACCAGTCTATGGGAGCGATTCTTCCCATTGAAATTAATGGGGTGGTTAGGTGTAAATACACCTACTCACCACTACCCCTGTTATGGCCAGCATGTAAACAGTGAAGAGGAGGCAGCACTGGTACGGCGCGCGCCTCCTCTTCAAACAGATGATCGGCGGGGGTGCTGGGTGTCTGACCCCCGCTGATCTGATATTGATGACCTATCCAATAAATTTAACTTGGAGAACCCCTTTAAACATTTTGAAAAACATGTATCTTTTTCTTCTTACATACTTACTACTCTGTGTTCGTCTATAACAAAAATCCCAATAAAATACATTTAAGTTTGTGGCTGCAACATGAAAAAATGTGGAAAATTTCAAGGGGTATGAATACTTTTTCAAGACATTGTATTCAAGACAGTGTCCCTGCCATCTACGTCTTTTAACAGTGGCTAGTGGAATAGACTCTGTGGTAGTAAAGGGCCAAAAAAATAGCTAATAGCTGTCCTTTCCCAATGTGTACAGTGTCTATACAGAACATAGTAGCTTTATATGTAAGCATATATTGTATGAGCAGAATAATTTATGTGTATAGTATATTGCAGTATTATTTATGGCATAACAATATATAGCGGAGTTATTGGTATGTGTAAGGTTTAGCAACATTATTGGTGTGTACTGTATAATAGCGCATGACAATATGCTTTGTGTATACCATTTGATGTTTTGATGATATGATGATTTATTTCCTGTATTTTATGGCAGCAATATCAACATATATCTATTTCATATCTATCTATCTATCTATCTATCTATCTTCTATCTATCTATCTATCTATCTATGTAATGTATCTATCTGTCTAATATTAGAATGTTTTAATTATAAGACTATTAAGCTGTTACATGTTACAAATCACCAGTATTGATAAGAATAATCGCGGTTGGTGGCAGTCCATGATAAAATCACATACCTGTCCTTATGAAGTGGGTCTTACTCCAGAGCTTGAGATATGAGACCTCAGTCACACAGCATGAGAATTGTCATATTCAGCTCAGGAGCATCTTTTTTGCTGATATATTAGTTTGCAGCCCATTAACCTGAGCATTGGATGCTTAGCAACTAGATGACTATATCTATACGTAGGTCCTGTCAGGTAACTAATCCCCTGACCGCTGAGAATTCCTCACCCTATATCTATATGAGGACCTGGTGGACTCTCAGAATCTCCTATCTATATCATTTTATTATAAGAGGGTTGGGGGCCAGAAAACATGAGTTGTGTTTCATTGGTATTGGTAAAAAGCAACTTCTCGTTCCACGCTGTACAAGCTACATCGTAGTGCATAAACTAAGTGGATTTAAACATGACTGGGATAAACACACGACTATCCTAAGATAATAAAAAGAAAGAAAGAAATAGATGGATCAGGTGGTCTTTTTCTGCCATCAGTCTTCCATGTTTCTATGTTAAATAAATGACATAAATCTGTCTTTCTCTATAGATAAACTGAAGCACTCCAAAGTTTCAAGTCTATATATGGTATCTATTTCATATTTCATATCTATACTATCTATCTATCTATTATCCAGGGCCGGCCTTTGGGGTGTGCGACCCGTGCGGTTGCACAGGGCGCTTCACTCCCGGCCACTTAAGGGGGCGCCCTGCCAGAGCGCCCCCTTAATGGCCCGGCCGTGCCCTGCAAGTGCCGCACAGTTGGGGGCGGCGGTGGGGCAGAGGGAGATGAGCGCTTCCCTTGTGGAAGCGCTCATCTCCATAGTCTGCCTTTGGAGATGCGGGGCAGGGGAGGGAGAGGCGTCTCCCCTGCCCGTTCCTCTGATAGGCTGCAGGCCCTAGGCCTGCAGCCTATCAGAGGCCAGCTCAGGCGGCGCGATGACGTCATCGCGCCGCCTGAGCCGTACAGCGCGGGACACAGGCCGGAAGAGGCCTGCATCGCATCGCTTCCGGCTCCATGGAGGTAAGTAAGTGTTTATTTTTTTTTATGGGGGCATTTTTATTGGCACATGGGGGCATTTTACTGGCACATGGGGGCACTGGGGGCATTTTTACTGGCACAAGGGGGCACTGGGGGCATTTTTACTGGCACATAGTGGCATTTTACTGGCACATGGGGGCACTGGGGGCATTTTACTGGCACTGGGGGCATTTTACTGGCACAAGGGGGGCACTGGGGGCATTTTATTGGCACATGGGAGCATTTTACTGGCACTGGGCATTTTACTGGCACAAGGGGGCACTGGGGGCATTTTACTGGCACAAGGGGCACTGGGGGCATTTTTATTGGCACATGGGAGCATTGTACTGGCACTGGGGGCATTTTTACTGGCACAAGGGGGCACTGAGGGCATTTTACTGGCACATAATGGCATTTTACTGGCACATGGGGGTATTGTGGGCATTGTTACTGGCACATGCGGGCACTCGGGGCATTTTTACTGGCACTGGGGGCACTTTTACTGGCACTGGGGGCATTGTTACTGGCACATGGGGGGCACTGGGGGCATTTTTACTGGCACATAGTGGCATTTTACTGGCACATGGGGGTATTGTGGGCATTGTTACTGGCACATGCGGGCACTCGGGGCATTTTTACTGGCACTGGGGGCACTTTTACTGGCACTGGGGGCATTGTTACTGGCACATGGGGGGCACTGGGGGCATTTTTACTGGCACTGGGGGCATTTTTACTGGCACTGGGGGCACTGGGGCATTTCTTACTGGCACATGGGGGCACTGGGGCATTTCTTACTGGCACATAATTTGGGGGGCATCTATGGGGGTGGGACACTTTTTACTGGCACATGATTTTGGGGGGGAATCAATGGGGGGAACTTCTGGCACATTATTGGGGGGCACTTCTTACTGGCACATTGGAAGCATTATTACTTCTGGGGCACAGTGGGGACATTAGTACTGTTGGGGGCACTATTACTAACAAGTGCACTCTGGCAGAGAATTATTAGTTGGGACTGTGGGGGCACTATTACTGTGGGGGCACCCTGGCACAGTATCAGCGCAGTTATTTCTGGGGAGCGTTATGTTTACACTATTACAGGACACTATTTGCTGGGCGCAGTTATTTTAGGACACTGTGTAAACTAAGATTTTTTTTTTGTCAAACTGCAGAGATGAGAAATGGCTGAAAAATGGCGTCTGGTCTGAAAGGAGAAGATGAGGAAAGAGAAGATCTATATTAGAGGAGACGTCACTGGATGTAAGAGGTATGTGCGCTATATTAGGTTACATTTCAATATAGAAAGCTATAAATACAGTGCAGAGATATATAGTGTGATATAGAACAGTATAGAGAGCTATAAATACAGTGTAGATATATATATATATATACTGTCTTACTCTACCTACCTATATCACTCTATATATCTCTGCACTGTATTTATAGCTCTATACTGTATGACGTTAGTACTGTCACTCGGGGGGGGGGGGGGCGCCGAGAGAAAGTTTCGCACAGGGCGCCATCTACCCTAAGGCCGGCCCTGCTATTATCTATTGATCTATCTATCTATTATCTATCGATTGATCTATCTATCTGTCTATTATCTATCTATCTCTCTATCATATAAAAATATGGTATCTATCTATCATCTATCCATTCAGTATCCATCAATTTCATATTTATGGTATCTGTCAACCAATATATCTATTTCATATTGGCCTATCAAACTATCTTCAATTTATCTATCTACAGGTATCTATCAAGCTAGGCAGATTTCATATCTGTATATCTAGTTTACATCCATCCCTTTCATATGTCTTATTTCTGCTTCATATTGATCATCAGTTTATCTATCTCATATTTATTAGTTGATCAATCATTCAATACAGTTTATCTTTCTGTATCACATATCTGTATATCTACTTTATGTCTATCTTATCTATATCTATATATCTATCTATCTCATATCTATCTAATTTTTTTCTATCGATCTATCCATCATCTATCCATCATATATTCTATCTATCTATCTATCTATCTATCTATCTATCTATTGTCTGTCTATCTGTCTATCTATCTATCTATCTATCTATCTATCTATCTCTCGTTCATTTATTGGTACCTAAATCACTTCCATTTACTTTTCACTAGGTAGATGTCACTGGGCACAGCGGTTTGTTTCGCTGCACACATGTACATCACTGGCTTGTTCTGTCAACATTAAATACTATGGTATGCCTGGGGCAATGTTATGTCACATCCAAGGGCAACTATAGGTTGTATTATACAGCCCAATTTAACAGGCAATTGACATGAAGGAAGCGTTCTATCCCAGAAATCGACTGCTCGCTAGCGGAGGATACCACTGCTATTACATGCAGCAATCTCCTCCACAGTATAGGGAGGAGCAATTGTTATACCATTGCTCGTCCCTATACTAAATCATTGTTTGCCGGCAGCAGATCGTGATTGGATGCCATGGATTGCCCAAATTTCCGGCCCCTAACTTCCCCACTTAGTAACTATAAAAGCTTGAAGGGAATATTGGCTGTTTCCCATCACAGACAATCAACGAATGCATCCTTCATCCATAAACTCATCTGTAAAACCAATATCCATGTTCAGGGGCAAATTAAAATACAATATATTACAAATAGTTGAAATCAGTGTTTTAGGATTTGTGTCTCAATGGGACCTGGGGGTTCAGAACCTCATATTCAGTACATCACCCATGTTCCTGATTCCTGTAAAGTAGTTATCTCCAACCCATGGTTCAATCCCTGTTGAAAAATCACTCCAGCATGCTCTGACAGCCTGCAACTGAATTTATTTTTTTCTTAAGATGGGGTCTCCTGGAGCAACATGAATTTACTATTGACCTCTTCACTGCCGTAGACTCAGAATTTACAATGAACCCTTTTACTACCCTAATATACTAAAGCATACCTCCCAACTTTGTAAAGAGACAAAGAGGGACACATTGCAAATTTTTTCAGCACTAGGCCACGGCCCTAACTCCGCCCACTATACACCTAATCCCACCCAGTCCCCTTACTGCTCCACATAGTAAATATTCCCCAGTTATGTGCCCTCATTAATATGCCCTGTTATGTGCCCCCAGTAATATGCCCTGTTATGTGCCCCCAGTCATATGCCCAGCTGAGCCCCCAGGAATATGCCCAGTTATGTGCCCCCAATAATATGACCAGCTGTGCCCCCCAGTAATATGCCCACATTGTGCCCCACTGTAATATGCCCACATTGTGCCCTCCTGTAATATGCCCACATTGTGTCCCCCAGTAATATGTTGTGCCCCCAGTAATGTGCCCACATTTTGCCCCTCACAGAAAGTAAAAAAAAATAAAAACCTTATACTTACCTTCTTCCTAGCAGCATCACCAGCAGGACAACTTGTCTAGAGAGGGCGGAGCCAAGGTTGTCGGCCGGCCACGCCCCCCGCCCAGACAAGAGCTACAGAAAGCTGCAGGAGGTATGGAGAGCTGCAGGGGGGACGAGAGGAATGAAGTAAGAAGCAGGCAGCCAATTCCGGCTGTTTACTTCTTCATGTAATAGTCAACTGTCTCTGCATCCTATGGAAGCAGAGACATCTGCCAGAAACCAGGACATACCTCCCCTGTACCGGGACAGCCACTGCAATCCGGGACTGTCCCGCTGGATCCGGGACGGTTGGGAGATATGCTAAAGAGTTTAAAATTATGGGGAAAAAATGTCTAAACATGTTAGTGGGGCCCTACTTGTCGCCTAGAGCCCCGAATCCCTTACCATACAAGTGTGATTTTTGCCTTCCCATGATTAATCTGAAGACCACCTTGAATGTTCATCCCTAGTTGTCCTGGGTTTCTTCTGGGAGCTCTAATTTCTTTTCACAATCAGACTCGGTAGGATGAGCTGTAGCTCGGCTTTCCATCAGCTAGAATGACTATTCTATATTCATTTTACAAACTTACTATGTAGGGAGGATGTTAATTTTCTATGTTGTCCTTGAGGGATTTACCAAGATGAACCCGATAGACCCCATAAGCCAGTAGGAGTGAATACCTTCTGCTATTGACCTTATGTACTGTAAATAGCACATAGTAAATAAGATAAATCCAGATCCACATATTCCTTTAGGATGCAGGTCCCATTGATAAAGACACAATCTACGTCACATTTCATCCCATGAAACCAAATGTCATGGTGACTAATCAGTGAGTGGCACTTCAGTCTCAGGAGGATTCTTCGCTTCTGTAATCCTCAATGTGTTTTGGGCTCAGCATACTAAGCAGGTGTTAACAGGACTAATGAACACTAATAGCTGTGGATGTTTTCTAGGGGGCTCAAAGTTTGTAATTACAGCGAGAGATCGACTTCACACCTCAGTCGGATCCCTGCAGCTATATCACAGCCATAAATCTATGGCGGCTGACCTTATGTGCAATCAATCCAAGCAGTAAAAGACTGTGACTTTTACCTTCTTCACAGAAATGCCACAGAAGTGACTCACGGCAGGAAAATAATTAATCAAAAATGGGGAGTATATTTGATTTTTACATTGGCATTTCCCCCTACCTAAAAAAAAAGTAATAGGTAAAACACTGGGTAACACTGACATGGAAAAGGGCCTAGGGATTTTAGTGAACATCAAACTAAGCTGCAGAAACCAGTGTCAGACAGCTGCTGCCAAGGTCAATAAGATAATGGGTTGCATCAAAAGAGGCATAGATGCCCATGATGATGCAGCGACCAGGTCGCGGGGGCATGTGTGAGTGTTGGGGATGTCACAGTGATAATGATGCCGGTGGTTATATTACACACGGTTTGGTGACTGCTCCTCCCTGGTCCGGCGTGCAGGTGTGTGGAAGGGGGACACTAATCCCTTCGGGGCACTCTTTGGTTTTCAGGCTCTGCCGGGTGGTAAGGCGAGGTGCCCTTGGTGGTATTGGTATTAGGGTGTCAGTCGGCAGGGTCCCTGATAGATGTCGTGACACCAGAACCTTGCAGTGCAAATAGGTGAACAGTAAAAGGGATGAGGAGACACGTCAGTTGCAAACTATAGAAACTTTACTGAAGACAGATCTGCCTTGAGGTACAGGTTATTCATACAGAAAAAGTCTACAGTAGGTTGATGCTTTAGATTTCCTGAACAGGCTGGATAAAAAGGTTTGCCTCAATACTTGCTTCTAAAGTGAAAGAAAAATAAATCCTTCTTGTTTCTTCATTTAGTTCAGTCTTTAGTAAGACAGCCAGTTTTGAGTACTTCTGGTAAGCAGGGTCCACACTCTCCGGAGGGGTAAGATGTGGATAAAGACGACTGAGCTCTAATCATCCGGACGTGTCCAGGTGCTGTGGAGCTTCTCCTGGTCACATTGGCAGTGGAGTCCATAAACAGTAGGAATGCTTCACCTCCATCTAAACTATATCCTTTCAGCTTCTGGTCTGTCTGAAGTGGCTCCAAAAGGGTTTAGCCACAAGATCCCTCAGCTAGGTTGAAGCCAAGGGCTAGCAGGGCAGCTGCCTGTTCTTCTCTCCTACTTCTCTGCTCAGCACAGGTTCTCAGCTAAACCGGTTCTAACCTAAACTTGCCACACCCTATGGTACATATATGTGGTGTTACAGCACCACCTAGTGTCAAAAAATATGAATGTAGTGCAGGGGAGCACCCAGGAATTTTTTCTAGGGGGGGTCCGAAAAGGGAAAAGGGTGTGGCTTCTTGTGGGTGGGGCTATTTTTCTCCACGCCCACATACATTAAAGACATAGTAGCAGTGTAAAGTTGCGGCCGCGGCGCGGCGAAATAGGCCCTGCCCATTGTTATAAGCCCCTCCCATATCTAATAGACCACTCCCAACAAACACTACAGCTGAAATGATATGGTTGAGGCCCAGTTCTATACATCATATGGAGAGGGGAGGACGTGTCCTGGCTGCACTGCCTGCTTCACATTCTACAATATACAACAGCAGGCTACAGCCAGGAAGATCCTCCACTCTCCTCCCTCCCCAGATCCTGCTCCAGGCCTGAGCGTCCCCCCCGACCATCTGCCACCTGCCTGTGCCCTGCTAACCCCCTTTGGTCATCCTCACCCAGCTCTGAATCCTCCTTCTGTAAATGGCAGAGGGAGGAGCCGGAGCATCGCCTCTCCTACACAGCGCCCCACATACCTCGTACATCCAGTGGTGTCTGCTCTGTTGTAGACGTTCTCTTTCTTCATCTTCTCCATTTGGACCAGACCGCCATGAAGATTTTTCAGCCATCTCTCGTCTCTGCAGAAATACAAACAGACATTAGTTTCCCACATTTCCATCATCTTTACATCTTCTGAACACCTCATCCTGCCACCCCCAATACTGTGCCCGCTGTGCTCCCCCAATACTATACTGCAGAAACTGTCCCCTGAAAAATACTACTACCACACAGATAGTGCCCCCTACAACAGTTATTGGCACACAGTGCTCTAAAAAATAACTGCACCTACACTAATGATATTATGCCAGGGTGCCCCCCAAAAGTAACAGTGCTCCCCAAAATCCCACCAATAGAAATAATTATCTGCTAGACCACACTTAGTAGTAATGATGTCCCCATAGTGCCCATACTAGACATCATGTTCCCCATAGCCCCCCAGTAGTAGTAAAGCTCACAATAATACCACAGCTTAGTGCCCGCAGTTGAGCTAATATCCCAATAATGTATACCAGTATAAAATACCCCTATATAGAGCCCCAGTAAATGCCCTCATAGTGCTCCTCTCCCCCATAGTGTTCCCCATAATATGCCAGTAAAAAATGCCCCTTCTTACTGCCCCATCACATGCCCCTATAGTGCTCCTCTCCCCCATAGTGTTCCCCATAATATGCCCCTTCTTACTGCCCCATCACATGCCCCTATAGTGCTCCTCTCCCCCATAATGTGCCAGTAAAAATTGCCCACTTAGTGCCAGATGGCATAGTGCCCCCTATAAAGTACCAGTATAAAATTCCCCTTTAGAGCCACCAGATGCCCCCATAGTGTCTGCAAATGATGCCCCTATAGTGCTGCTCTCCCCTATAGTACCTCCAATAATGTGCCAGAAAAAAATTACCCCTTAGTGCCAGATGCCATAGTGCCCCCCCATAATGTGGCAGTAAAAAAGTGACTCTTTAGAGCCACCAGATGCCCCCAAATGAGGCCCCTATAGTGCCACCACATGCCCCATAGTGCCAATCTCCTCTATCGTGCCCCCTATAATGTGCCAGTAAACCAAATGCCCCTTTAGAGCCACCAGATGCCCCCATAGTGCCCCCAAATTATGCCAATATAGTGACAAATGCCAGTAAGGAAATGGCACAGTACAGGGCAGGGAGGCACGGTACAGGACAGGAGGCAAGGTACAGGGCAGAAGGCATGGTACAGGGCAGAAGGCATGGTACAGGGCAGGAGGCATGGTACAGGGCAGGAGGCATGGTACAGGGCAGGGCGGCACGGTACAGGGCAGGGCGGCACGGTACAGGGCAGGAGGCATGGTACAGGGCAGGGCGGTACGGTACAGGGCAGGGCGGTACGGTACAGGGCAGGGGGGCACGGTACAGGGCAGGGAGGCACGGTACAGGGCAGGGAGGCACGGTACAGGGCAGGGGGGCACGGTACAGGGCAGGGGGGCACGGTACAGGGCAGGGAGGCACGGTACAAGGCAGGGAGGCACGGTACAGGGCAGGGTGGGACGGTACAGGGCAGGAGGCATGGTACTGGGCAGAAAGCATGGTACAGGGCAGGAGGCAAGGTACTGGGCAGGAGGCATGGTACAGGGCAGGAGGCAAGGTACTGGGCAGAAAGCATGGTACAGGGCAGGGCGGCACGGTACAGTGCAGGGTTGTCACGATACCAGAATTTTGAGTTCGATACCGATACGATACCTCGCCAAAATAAAGAAGAACCTGAGGTCTGATGGGGGCACGAGACGCCGACCTGAGGTCTGATGGGGGCACGAGACGCCGATCCCTGTACTGTGACATCACTGTGTTTATTATTCCTGTACGGTGACATCACTGTGTTTATTATTCCTGTACTGTGACATCACTGTGTTTATTATCTCTGTACGGTGACATCACTGTGTGTATTATCCCTGGACTTTGACATCATTGTGTTTATTATCTCTGTACGGTGACATCTCTGTGTTTATTATCCCTGTACAGTGACATCACTGTGTTTATTATCTCTGTACTGTGACATCACTGTGTTTATTATCCCTGTACGGTGACATCACTGTGTGTATTATCCCTGGACTTTGATATCATTGTGTTTATTATCTCTGTACGGTGACATCTCTGTGTTTATTATCCCTGTACGGTGACATCACTGTGTTTATTATCCTGTACTGTGACATCACTGTGTTTATTATCTCTGTACGGTGACATCACTGTGTTTATTATCCCTGTACAGTGACATCACTGTGTTTATTATCTCTGTACTGTGACATCACTGTGTTTGTTATCCCTGTACTGTGACAATAATGAAATTTTTGAAAAAAAAATGGCGTGGGGTCCCCCCCTTTTTTCCTTCACCAGCCAGATACAACCAGCAGCTGCAGCCTGGCACTACCAGGGTGGGAAGGGACACGGTTATTGGCCCTTCCCAGCCTAATGGTACCAGCCTGCAGCCGCCCCAGAGCCAGACCCTCAATTTAGAAGGTCCGGTCCTGCGGGTACCCGGCTCTTCCCGGCACCCCTGGTGGCGGTGGGTGCCGAGGTAATAGATGTTGGGGTTAGTGCTGGCCTGCCATACCGGCAAGCACTAAGCCCAGTATTAGTAATCAGGGCCGTCTGTAGATAGCCGTAATTACTAAAACTGTAGTATTGTAAAAAAAAATACACACACACAAGTATAAAACATTTTATTGAAATAAACACTCCCCCAGACCCCTGTTTGACCATTTTATTAAAAAAAAAAAAAAGCTGGTCCGACGTAGTCCACCGAATCCGACGTAGTCCTCTGCATTCACGACCCTGAAAAATAGAAAACAAACACACAAACACAGACCACTTACCTCTTCCTGCAGTGGGATAATACACACAGCGATGTCACTGTACAGGGATAATAAACACAGTGATGTCACCGTACAGGGATAATAAACAGTGATGTCACAGTACTGGGATAATACACACAGTGATGTCACAGTACAGGGATAATAAACACAGTGATGTCACAGTACAGAGATAATAAACACAGTGATGTCACAGTACAGAGATAATAAACACAGTGATGTCACAGTACAGGGATAATAAACACAGTGATGTCACCGTACAGGGATAATAAACACAGTGATGTCACTGTACAGGGATAATAAACACAGCGATGTCACCATACAGAGATAATAAACACAGTGATGTCACAGTACAGGATAATAAAACACAGTGATGTCACCGTACAGGGATAATAAATCTCAGATCAACACATTGTGCCCCCATCAGACCTCAGATCAGCGTCTTGCGCCCCCATCAGACCTCAGATCAACACAATGTGCCCCCATCAGAGCTCAGGTCAGCGTCTTGTGCCCCCATCAGACCTCAGATCAGCGTCTTGTGCCCCCATCAGACCTCAGATCAGCGTCTTGTGTCCCCATCAGACCTCAGATCAGCGTCTTGTGTCCCCATCAGACCTCAGATCAGCGTCTTGTGTCCCCATCAGACCACAGATCAGCGTCTTGTGCCCCCATCAGACCTCAGATCAACACAATGTGCCCCCATCAGAGCTCAGGTCAGCGTCTTGTGCCCCCATCAGAGCTCAGGTCAGCGTCTTGTGCCCCCATCAGACCTCAGGTCAGCGTCTTGTGCCCCCATCAGAGCTCAGGTCAGCGTCTTGTGCCCCCATCAGAGCTCAGGTCAGCATCTTGTGCCCCCATCAGAGCTCAGATCAGCGTCTTGTGCCCCCATCAGACCTCAGGTCAGCGTCTTGTGCCCCCATCAGACCTCAGGTCAGCGTCTTGTGCCCCCATCAGACCAGCGTCTTGTGCCCCCATCAGACCTCAGATTAACACAATGTGCCCCCATGTGCCCCCATCAGACCTCAGGTCAGCGTCTTGTGGCCCCCCCTCAGATCAACACAATGTGCCCCCATCAGATCTCAGGTCAGCGTCTTGTGCCCCCCTCAGACCTCAGATCAGCCCACCCAGCCACTTTAAAAAATCATACTTACCTGTTCTGGCCGCCGCTGTCCTCAGGTTCCCCGCTCCACTCTCTTGCCTGCCGGCGCTCACTATGACCTGGCGCTGCGTCAGGTCATAGCGTCAGGTCATAGTGCGCGCCAGGGAAGAAGGTGGAGCGCGGAACCAGTGAGGACAGCGGCGGCCAGAACAGGTAAGTATGATTTTTTTTTTAAGTGGCTGGGACCTGGGTGGGCTGATCTGAGGGGGGCGCGGGGCCCCTGGCAGCGCGGCAGATATTAGAACATGGCAACTGCATCAAAGTGATGCGCACGCCATGTTCTAAGTATCGGACGGCAAGAAAACTCGGTATCGAGCTTCGGTACCACACTAGGTACCGAAACCGTACCGAGTTTTCGATATATCGTGCAACCCTAGTACAGGGCACGGTACAGGAGGCATGGTAAAAGACAAGGGCACAGTACAGGGCAGGGCGGCACGGTATAGGGCGGGGGGGCACAATACAGGGCCGGGGCGACATGGTACAGAGCAGCACGGTACAGGGCAGGGGGGGCACAATACAGGGCAGGGGGGGCACGGTACAGGGCAGGGAGGCACGGTACAGGGCAGGGAGGCACGGTACAGGGCAGGGAGGCACGGTACAGGGCAGGGAGGCACGGTACAGGGCAGGGAGGCACGGTACAGGGCAGGGAGGCACAATACAGGGCAGGGAGGCACAATACAGGGCAGGGAGGCACAATACAGGGCAGGGGGGGCACAATACAGGGCAGGGGGTCACAATACAGGGCAGGGGGGCACAATACAGGGCAGGGAGGCATGGTACAGGGCAGGGGGCACGGTACAGGGCAGGGAGGCACAATACAGGGCAGGGAGGCACAATACAGGGCAGGGAGGCACAATACAGGGCAGGGGGGGGCACAATACAGGGCAGGGGGGGGCACAATACAGGGCAGGGGGGGCACAATACAGGGCAGGGGGGCACAATACAGGGCAGGGGGGGGGGCACAATACTCACCATTTTCTCTTGCTGCAGCAGGAGGTCGGCTGGCCGGATGGCTGTTCCGGCGGGAGCGAGGTCCGGCTGGATGGCTGTTCTGCCCGGTGGAAGGACTGGCCGGGCAGCCAGTCACATGGGGCTCTGGAGCGGGGGCTTGAAATGATTGGTGGAGAAGCAGCTTCCGCCCTCTGCTTCTCCACCAATCAGATACCACATTACAGCAGCGCAGAGGAGAGGTAGGAGAAAAACCTCTCTCCCCTCTCCTCTTTAGCGCTGCTGCCGCCCGCAAAACGAACCAGGGCCGCGCCGCCTGTGGCGATTGCGGTGCGGCCCTGAGGTATTAAAAAAAAAAAAAAAAAATTTTCTTTATGGTTCTAGGGGGGGTCCAGACCCGCTGGACCCCCCCTGTAGGTGCGCCCCTGATGTAGTGTACCAGCCTGTTAGGATTTCAACAGCATTTAAAATACATGAATGGCATATTAACAATAACATGACATTTGTAGTGCACACTATAAGTGGGACACTGCAATGAGAACATAGTCCTGCCACTTTACAAATCACTAGTCAGACCAAACATGTACTGTGTACAGTTCTGGGCTCCTGTGAAGAAGGCAGACATAGCAGAGCTGGAGAGGGTTCAGAGGAGGGCAACTAAAGTAATAACTGGAATGGGTGGACTACAGTACCCAGAAAGATTAAATTAGGGTTATTTACTTTAGAAAAAAGACGACTGAGGGGAGTTCTAATAACTATGTATAAATATATCAGGGGTCAGTACAGAGATCTCTCCCATCATCTATTTATCCCCAGGACTGTGACTGTGATGAGGGGACATCCTCTGTGTCTGGAGGAAAGAAGGTTTGTACACTCTTCACTGTACAGAAACTGCCCTTACTAAAGTGTCTAACGATCTCCTAACCGCAAAAAGAAATGGGGATTATTCTCTACTGATTCTTCTGGATCTCTCTGCAGCATTTGATACAGTAGACCATAAACTCCTCCTCACTATGCTCCACTCGATTGGTCTTAAAGACTCTCTCTTGGTTCTCTTCCTATCTCTCTGGCCGCTCCTTTAGTGTATCCTTCGCTGGCTCTTCTTCTTCTCCTCTCCCTCTTGATGTTGGCGTTCCTCAGGGCTCAGTACTAGGTCCTCTACTCTTCTCCCTTTATACAGCCCCCATTGGACAGACTATCAGTAGATTCGGCTTTCGGTACCATCTCTATGCTGATCACACCCAACTATACACTTCATACCCTGAAATCACCCCTGCTTTACTCCAAAACACCAGTAAATGTCTGGCAGCTGTCTCTAACATCATGTCCTCTCTGTATCTAAAACTAAACCTCTCCAAAACTGAACTTCTTGTCTTTCCCCCATCTACTAACCCACCTAATCTTGAAATTTCAATCTCGATCTGTGTTACTATCATAACTCCGGTGCAACATGCCCGCTGTCTCGGGGCTACATTTGACTCTGATCTTTCCATTGTTTCCCATATTCAATCACTTACACGCTCTTGTCGTCTGCACCTCAACAACATTGCCAGAATCCATTGCCATTGCCCTTTTCTTACGGTGGAAACGGAAAAAATTCTTGTTGTTGCCTTGATTCATTCTCCTCTTGACTACTGCAACGCATTTCTAATCGGTCTCCCTCTCTCTAAACTCTCCCCTGTTCAGTCTGTCCTAAATGCTGCAACCAGGCTCATCTATCTGTCCTCCCGTTACAGTGATGCTACTATTCTATGCCAGCTACTTCACTGGTTGCCCATCCACCACAGAATACAGTTCAAACTTCTCACCCTGACCCACAAAGCTCTCCACAGTGCTGCCCCTCCATACATCTCTTCCCTCATCTCCGTCTACCACCCTACTCGTGCTCTCCATTCTGTTAGTGACCTAAGATTAATATCCTCCATAATTCATACCTCTCACTCCCGTTTTCAAGACTTCTCTCGAGCTGCACCTTCTCTCTGGAATGCTCTGCCCCTGAATATTAGGTCAATGCACAACTTACCTACCTTCAAACGTGCCCTAAAAACACATCTTTTCAGGCAGGCTTATCAAGCTTCCTAAAATGAACTTTCCCCAACTAAACCGCTCCCCACCAACTCCACTGGCCTGAACTCGATCCTCTAATAGTCCCAAATCCGAAGCAGATCGGCCGGCACCATTCCTTTCACTACAAGTATGGCTCGAATCCTACTTATCACAATCAACTACCTTCTGTGTCACCCCCAATTCCTCATAGATTGTAAGCTCTTGCGAGCAGGGCCCTCACTCCTAGTGTTTCAGTTGTATATTAGCCAGTCATTGTTGTATTGTGCAAGAACCCTATGATTTTGTAAAGCGCTGCGGAACATGGTGGTGCTATATAAATAAATATTATTATTATTATTATTAAGAGCATTCTTTACGGTAAGAACAGTGAGACTGTGGAACTCTCTGCCTGAGGAGGTGGTGATGGTCAATTCACTAAAAGAGTTCAAGAGGGGCCTGAATGTATTTCTAGAGTGTAATAATATTACAGGTTATAGTTACTAGAGATGGGTCGTTGATCCAGGGAGTTATTCTGATTGCCTGATTGGAGTCGGGAAGGAATTTTTTCCCCTAAAGTGGGGAAAATTGGCTTCTACCTCACAGGGGTTTTTTGCCTTCCTCTGGATCAGATGTCTTTTTTCAGCCTTATATAAACTATGTTGCTATGTTACTAGGTAATGTCACTGAACTTTGCTTCAGTCTTGAATAGAAAATGTATCGAACTGTATCCCTAATTCAGGAAGAGCAGAGATGTCACTGGACATCTAGGCAAACTTGCTTTTCAGGAGCCTGGACATGATGGGCGTCAATCCAGTCTGCAATGGAAGCCCTATTGGTTATCACTCAGCTTATGACTGGCTTTATGTTGGAAGTAGTATGGTACCTTCTGTTGGCACAGCCACTCATATGGTGTACAGTAATACAATATGCAAATAACCATAGCATACACTGTATAAAATATATGCACAGTATAATATCAACAGTATGTATGATTCCCAAATAGTATCATATGTTGGCCTATAGGTCTCTACCATCTCTGGTGCTCTCCACAAGGAGAAACAGTACCCCCTAAGACCTTCATCAAAGTCCTCCTACCTAGCTCAATACTGACAAGGGAAAAAAAACACTAAAATAGCTGTCTAGGTCTTAGTTTGGCTGATATGTTGCAAGCCCTGTTGAAAGGTCAGACATTCACTATAGGGCAGCTACCTCCATGATGAGGAACAACAGAGACAGCTTTAATTGTCTTAAAGGTTAGCTAATCTGCATGTATGTTGGCTAAATATTTTTTTCATACAGTTGTGTAGATATCAATGCTATACAATACTTCTGCAACATTACATTGGAAAATAATAGATACCACCATACTGTGCTCAAATACCATCATACACTGATCAAATAGTAGCTCCATACACAAAGATATCTACCAGATCTACACATATAATACTTGTAGTGGTCAAAAGGAATGGTTGCCAAGCGTTTTGTAGTGCTCCTTCAGCTGGTATGACTGATGTGCACAAGCCACACCCCAAAGGTCATCCCTTTAAGTGGGTGGGTAGGACTGAAGACCACAGTGCAAGAATTAAAGGGGTTGTGCATGCTTGGAGTTGACAAGCCCTAGGGTCCTAACCTGTTCCATTAAAGGGGTTAGCCCAGACTAAAAAATTTACCGCTTATGCTCGGGCCCCTTACACTGAATATACTTACCTGGCTCCCTGCTCCCTATGCTGCTCCTGGTTCCCGCACCCCCGCTGCTGCATCACCCCGTGCGTGGATAAAAACATCCAGTGTCGTGGGGGAGCCACCAATGGCAGGTGGTGACAGGGATGAGCCTCCCTAGCGTCACTAGCAATGCTAGGGAGGCCCGTCCCTGTCTCCTCCTGCCATTGGCTGCTTCACTCAGCTGTTGAGCTTCTGGTGGGAGGTGTTGAGCTTCTGGTGGGAGGGCTTGCAGAAGTGTTTCAGGGGTGAGGGAGTGGGGTGACGCAGGGGCATGGACTTAACATTGGGTAGACCCTGAGCCGGGTGGAGGAAGCTAGTCTGCCATAGTGATATGGGAAAGTTAGGTGCACCACCCAGGCTTTCTAGAATGGGCATGTGAGAATTCCATATGTATCACCTCAGAGGAGACCAGGGGATGTCTCTGCTAAGCGAGTTTGGTGTGGAATCCTGCCTTATCGTGCGCGGTGTGCGCATTGTTCTGAGCTATTAGCCGAAAGTATTAGAGCTACTCTGTAAGATATAGAGCCATAGGAGTCAGGAGATACAGAAGTAGTCAGTAAAAAGTATGGACTTGGACCATGTCAATGTCAACAATAACAACCACCCATGGATCTTCATTTAACTGTTTGATCTGTTACAGTTCTCAGTAAACCATAAGAGCCACTACCCCCCTTTTGTGACTGTTTCTTGTGAGGACTATCGGGCTGTGGTAGCACCACCTCTGAGCAAACCTAAGACTTTATATCTGAACAAATATTACCAATGTGCCAGTTTTTTCAGGGATTATAACTAAAACAATCCTTAAAGGGTTTCTGTCACCAGATCTGGGCATATTAAACAGGATGACATTTGCAATGTGCAAATGTCACCTGATGCCCAATCTGGTATTGTTTTTTACATCGGTGCCCCCGTTTTTGTGAAAAAAGCATTTTTATATTATGCAAATTAGGCTTACTAGGTGCAAGGGGCGGTTACCCTGCACCTAGTAAGCGCCGTTTCCCTACCTCCTGGCACGCCTCCATAGTCTTGATTGACAGGGCCAGGCAGCTTGTTCGCTCTTCTGCCGGCCCTGTCCTCGCTACAAATCCCGCGCCTGCGCCGTGCGGAAGAAAATCGGCGCAGGCGCAGTGGGTGCCGCTGGCCGCCGGGCTCCCGGCTACCTCACTGCGCCTGCGCCAATGACGTCAGAGTACACCCGGCATCATCGGCGCAGGCGCAGTGAGGTAGCCGGGAGCCCGGCGGCCAGCGCCACTCACTGCGCCTGTGCCGATTTTCTTCCGCACGGCGCAGGCGCGGGATTTGTAGCGAGGACAGGGCCGGCAGAAGAGCGAACAAGCTGCCTGGCCCTGTCAATCAAGACTATGGAGGCGTGCCAGGAGGTAGGGAAACGGCGCTTACTAGGTGCAGGGTAACCGCCCCTTGCACCTAGTAAGCCTAATTTGCATAATATAAAAATGCTTTTTTCACAAAAACGGCGGCACCGATGTAAAAAACAATACCAGATTGGGCATCAGGTGACATTTGCACATTGCAAATGTCATCCTGTTTAATATGCCCAGATCTGGTGACAGAAACCCTTTAAGTACCTGATTTACATTACCATAATCCTAAAATGTTGCATATTACTATATTGTCATTTTATTTCTTTTTTTAGTGACTTCTTGTTTGTTGGACAGGTGATCATTATCTGGAAGGAGAAGTCATCACTCCTGCTTTCTAGTACAGACATCTTCTCCCATAAGATTAACTAAGTGTGACTTTTGAATCAGCAGATTCAGTTTCCTGCCAGAGAGATGCTGAGCTTGCTGGCCCTTATTCCATACGTCTCTAGAGCGATTAATATCTCCTCCTCAGGAACCACAGGTTGACTGCCTGAAGGTTACAAGGCAGAGCAGTCATCTCCTCATCCATGTGTGAAATCAATGGTGCAATGGTGTAGGGTTTTTTTGTTGTTTTTTTTTTTTTTTGGGGGGGTTATATACAGTATTTGGGGAAATTTCACTTGTAGAATTAAGTATCTTTTTAAATGTAATGTTCAATTACTGCAGAATATACAAAATATATTACACACAGTCAACTAGTAATATCCTGTTGTCAATTTATTCTTAATTTTATAGAAGGCATAATTGAGAAAAAACACAACTCAGAGAAAAGATGCTCCAGAATTATTTCACAGGGAATACAATTGTTTACTTAAAGGGGTTGTCCTGGTCCAGAGCTGAACCCGGACATATCCCCTTCTTCACCCAGGCATCCCCTGAGAGTGGAACATTGGAACTTTTCATGCTCCGATGCTCTCCCTTGCCCTGCGCTGCATTTCCAATTCCAGAAAGGTCGGTGTGGAACGGAGGCACAGAACCCCATGAAAGCACCACGGAGTGCTTTCTGTCCGTGTCTCCACTCCACAAAAAAGTAGTGCATGCACTACTTTTTTGCGGTGCGGACCGTCGGATGCAGATCGCGGACCCCATTCAAGTGAATGGGTCCACGATCCGCATGCAGCGGCCTTATGGTTGGTGCCCATGCATTGCGGACCACAATTTGCATTCCACAGCACGGGCCCAGCAAGCACACGTTCGTGCGCATGAGGCCTAACAGAAAGAGATCTCAAGGGGCTAATTTTGCGCTGGGTGATAAGGTGTGGTTATCCACCAAAAATATTCACCTTAAGGTAAATGTGTGTCCAATTTCATTGGTCTATATGAAGTTTTCAGTCCTGTGTCTTTTCGTCTGAAGTTACCTGATTCTTTCAAAATTCACAATGTTTTTCATAAATCTTTGTTAAAGAAATGTTACTTGTCTGTTTTCACAGAAACCTCCTGGTCCGGGGGAGGTAGAAAGTGAAGCAGAATTTGAGGCAGGAAGAATTCTGGATTCCAGAAGCGTCCGTAATAAGTTACAACATCTGATTCACTGGAAAGGTTATGGTCCTGAGGAGAGGTCATGGGTGTCAGCTGAAGAGGTCCATGTGGATCGTTTGATTAAGAAGGTCATCAGTATTCTACTCCCAGAAAAAAAAACCTTTAACTATTCTTTATATGATTCACAGTTCAAAGCCCATTCTGGGTCAAGTTTCCGATTTGATGAACATAAAAATTAGGAGATTGTACTGGTAACGCAGACAGATGGCTAATGCAGGCAAACGGAACACAGCTCATGAGTAATACAAATATGATCTGCACTGATTAAAGCCTGGTCTGAAGCTGGCATAAAATGAATTCATGGTATTAAAGGGGTATTCTCATCTTAGACAATGGGGGCATATCGCTAGGGACCCGCACCTATAGCCAGAACGGAGCGGGGAGCGGGGAGCGCTGCGCCTGGAGGACCCCAGGTTTCCGGGGGTCTGGCCACCACCAGGCGCAGCTCCCCGCGCCGCTCATAGAAATGAATGGGAGCCGGGCCGTGCATGCGCGGTGCGCTCCCATTCATTTCTATGGAGCCGACGGAAGTAGCCGAGCCAGCGCTCGGCTATTTTCGGCGGCCCCATAGAAATGAATGGAGGGCGGCTGCGCATGCGCAGTGCGCCCTCATTCACTTCGGGGGCTCCGTTCTCGATATAGGTGCGGGTCCCAGCGGTGGGACCCGCACCTATAAGACAATGGGGGCATATCCTAGCGATATGCCCCCATTGTCTAAAATGAGAATAACCCTTTAAATATTCGCACACCACTTATAAACTGAATGTTTTTCTTGATATTTTTTTTATTTTTTTATTTTTGCTTTTGGATTTGGCTGTGATTTAGTCATTCAAACGTGAGTTCAATATCGTCTAATAATTCAGCAATGTATCAAAACACAATTACCCTAATTGTAACAAACATCTGTTAGAGCCTGGAGCAATATATCAGCTGAAATACAGTGAAGGGCAATAATGAGTGGAAATGTCATAATATGATAATACAGTGAAAAGTCAACTTAATAATTGATGGTGGAAACATGAAGTTATGAAGATACAATACTTTGAAAAAATATTTTTAAAATATTCAGCAATAGTTATAGGGTATAGGTTATAAGTTCCTTAACCTGGAAAAAGCACAGTAACCACATGAGACACTGACATGCAGGTGGGAGCCTCCTTTAGGGGTTGTGTCACAAAACATATCCTACATTTTTCAAACCAGCACCTGGATCCGAATACTTTTGTAATTGCACGTGAATAAAATTTTAATATAGCCCGGGAGCTATATAGTGCCACCTGCTGTTTGTTCTTTTCTTTATTTTTTTGGTCTATCTCCTGGAGCTGGTCAAACGTGCTCTGTTTGAAAATCTTCAACTGCCACCAGCCATATGTTCTTTTAGAAGCTGTGGAAGTTACAGGGAGAGAGCTGCAGCAGAAAAGACATACCCCTGAGCTGCTAGGCTGAAGATAATCTAGCAGAGCAATTAGAGCAGTGAACATGGAGATCTCTGGACACATGCATGCTGCATCTCACCCGCAATGCTAAGGAAGCTGCTTCCCCCATCGCCGGATGTTTTGATCCGCGCAGCAGGGAATGCAGCAGTACAGAGATACAGAGGAACGCGGGTGCCGGGGAGCAGGTAAGTATGCTCTAGAGGAGGGGCACGGGCATTCTGGGGGTCATTATAGGAATTGGATAACCCCTTTAACACTGCAGTAGTTAAACTAAGAAAGGAAGTCATCCATATTGCAGCACTGTGAACATCATCAAACAACAAAACAAACTAATTGTCCAGCCAAAGGACTGTATAGTACCACCATGTACTACTATTATTTATCAATATTTGAAAGAGAGCTCTGCAACCCGGTGTTCACTAGGGAGAATATTGTGATCGTACATTTATTTTATTCCATTGTGTTTATTTTTATGTTTTTAATGTTTTAATGTGGATAAATATTAAGTATTTTTACTGAGAGCCAGCCTATTATTATTATTTTTTGACATTTAGTAGCTAATGATATATAGCAGGCTGTGCGCTTGTTATTATAGTTAGCTTGGATGAGCATTCCTAGGTTGTATATCCATGTCCTATTCTTGTTCATTTTAGGGACAAGGATAGGAGATTTCTATTGAAGGGAAAATTAAAATGATGACATGCACGCAGCTGGTATCTGTGTTTTGTGAATCCACCACAGTTTGCAGATTGCATCATCTTTGAGATATTTTTACACCTTGATTGAAATCTCAGCCCACTTGTGGTAAATTAAGTTGATTGGACATGTATTGAAAAAACACGGCCCTGTCTTTATAAAGTCTCATAGCTGGCAATGCATATCAGGTCAAAACCCAAGCAATGAGGAGAAAAGAACTGCCTGTAGAGCTCAGAGACAGGATTGTGTGGAGGCACAGATCTGGAGAAGGGTATAAAAAGAATTCTGCTTCACTGAAAGTTCCCAAGAGCACAGTGGCCATAATTCTTAAATGGAAAAAGTTTAGAACAATTAGGACTCTTCCTAGAGCTGTTTGCCCCACAAAACTCAGTAATCAGGAGAAAAGGGCTTTGGTAAGAGAGGTGACCAAGAGCCCAATGGTCATTTTGGCTGAGCTCCAAAGATCATGTGTGCAAATGTAAGAATTTTTAGAAGGTCAACCATCAGTACAGCACTACACAAATCTGGGCTTTATGGCAGAGTGGCCAGACAGAAGCCTCTCCCCAGTAAAAACGCATGAAATGTTACAAAAAAGCGCCAAAAGGACTCTCAAACTGTGAGAAACAAGATTCTCTGGTCTGATGAAACAATGATTTCACTCATTTTCATTTCTAAGCATCATGTTTGAAGAAAACCAGGCACTGCCCGATATCATCGCTATAGTGAAGCATGTTGGTGGCAGTATCATGCTGTGGGGGTGTTTTTCAACAAATGGGACAGGGAGACTGATCAGAGTTGAAGGAAAGCTGAATGGAGCAAAGTACAAAGATGGTCTTAATGAAAGTGTGTGTTCTGGACCTCAGACTGGACCGAATGTGACCTTATGACAAAACAATGACCCTAAGCACACATCCAAGACAACACAGGAGTAGCGTAGAGACAACTCTGTCAATGTCCTTGAGTGGCCCAGGAAGAGTCTTCACTTGAACCCAATCAAACATTTCTGGAAAGACCTAAAAATGGCTGTCCACCAGCAGTTCTCATCCAATCTGACAGAGCTTGAAAGGATCTTGGTTAATTTTTATCGGGAGCATTTTTTATTGTATAGTAATTACTCTGTCTATGATTGAAATCAGTTACATCATTGGGTGTAAGTGGCCCAGTGTATCTTTGAATGTCTCCTATTGAGAGTCTTTATAAACAGCATTGTTTGAACCGGGCCAGAGGGATTATTGAGGACATTATATTTTACATTATGAAAAACTAGTGCATGTATCCCCTTAGCATAATTTGGGAATGTTGAATGACATTGATGCACAACCCAATCTAATAAACATATTTTTTCAAGTGGCTTTCAATCAGGCCTATAATTGCTGGTATTTACAACTCAGTTGTCCAATTGCATATCTTGACCTGTGATGTTCCAAATCAATACTTTGACCATCAAAAATGAGTACCTTATATTCCAAAATATAAAATAAAATTCCATAGAAAGGAAGGGAGGGAGGAAGGAAGGATAGAAGGAAGGGAGGGAGGGAGGAAGGAAGGAAGGGAGAAAGGGAGGGAGGAAGGACAGAAGGGAGGGAAGAAGGAAGGAAGGAACGAAGGAAGGAAGGGAAAAAGGAAGGAAGGAAGGAGGAAGGTAGGGAGGGAGGAAGGTAGGGAGGGAGGGAGGGAGGAAGGAAGGAAGCGAGGGAGGGAGGAAGGAAGGAAAGAAGGAAGGGAGGAAGGAAGAACCCACATTAGCCTCCCTCGCCACAATGTCACTGAAGCTCCAATCCTGAATCTTCATGTCACACTATACTCTGATGTGAACATCTTCCTGGCATATTTCAATTATGATTTCATTTTTATAAGCAAAACCCGTAACTCCAGCCCTCACACTTCTTAGACGTAATCTTTTTCTTTACATGAATGAACATTGTTCTCTCTTTTTGTGTAGCCACTGAATTATCTGAAAACACAGAGAGGTAAATTTATCAAGACAAGTACAAAGGGAAGACTGGTTTAGTTACCCATAGCAACCAATTCAATTGACCCTTTCATTTTCTAAAGGAGCCCTGAGAAATGAAAGGTGGAATCTGATTGGTTGGTATAGGCAGTTTTCCTTTACACCATTTTTGATAAATCTCCCCAATAGATTTTAGATCTATTAATTTCCACCAGGCCCACTTCCCTCATTTTTGGTCAAGATGCTGCCTTGCAACAATAGAGTTTGGCTATTATTGGCAATGGAAACGGTCCTGGAACCAGGGGGAACCATAATCATGTTCAGGAAATATAATTTTAAAAATCTGCAATAACAAAATAAAAACAGATTAGAAAAAATGATATGTGCTGCTATCTGGTTTTAACAGTTAGAAAAAAAATTTGGTGACACATTCCCTGTAACCATTTCGGATGTTGGGTCTTTAAAGATGGGGCTCACTCCAGACTGGAGCGGGTGCCATAGCCGCCAGGTGCCTGCTGTTTCATACAGTGTCTGTGATTGGCAGTGATGCTGACTATGGACATTTGACTCCTCAGATGTCGTAATCAAATGTGAGTTCGGGGAAAGCGCCCTTCTCTAATAATGAGCCGGAGCCTGTACTCGGCTTCCAGGCTCATTATTAGTATATCCCAGTTCAGGCCAGCAGGTGGCAGCGCTGAACTGGGATATAGTAATTTATGTACAGAATAATGGACCATTTTCCATTATTCTGTACAAGTTGCAATCTGATGATTGCAAGTTGTGGTCCACTTGGGGACCTAACAAAAAAAAGTAAAAAAAAAGTTTTGAAAAATATAAAATCATACACACCAGAAAATGGTATTAGCAAAAACTACAGATCGTCCCGCAAAATATGAGCCCCCTCACATCTCCATAGACATAACTATAAAAAACTTACGGGGGTCAGAATGGCGATGAAAAGAAAATTATAATTTTTTCAGTATTAAAGCGCAAGAAAAACTATACATATGTGGTATCGCTGGATTCGTACTGATCTGGAGAATGAAGAACACAAGTCATTTTTTCTGCATAGTGAACGTCATAAGATAAAGACTCCATCAGACTACCTATTCCACCCCATTTGGAATTTTTTTTCTGCTTCCCACTACATCCTGTGTAATATTTAATGGTGACATTAGAAAGTACAACTTGTTTTGCAAAAAACAAGCCCTCATATAGCTATGTGAACGGAAAAATAAAAAAGTTATGGCTCTGGGAAGGCAGAGAGCGAAAATCGAAAACATAAAATTGCCACGTCGGGAGAAAGGGTTAAACTGCTGGGATTATAGTTTTCCCTGATTCCAGCCAATATAGTACCATAGCAGGTTTCAGTCACAGATGCCATACACCCTTGGGTGCACATGCAATAACACAGCTCCATAAATTCATAGCTCTGGCCATTAGCTACTACTGTACATTAACAGTACAGGCTGGGAGGGAGTTAAACTAGACAGAAACACATAGATTACAGAGGGTGCAATCTCCAGACATAGAAAATGTGTGTTTTTGACCCACTTTACAGAGGAGGTGGTAGTTTATGTGGTGTCTATTTGTTCAGTGTCATTATAGTTTATAGAAGCTGAAAGGACATTTATCACCACGCGGAAGAGGCCATTCTTCAGCCATGCTAATCGCATTAAACTGTAACAGTTCCCCTCAGGACATAGGAGAGTCAACAAGCTGTAGACGGGATTATGTCTGATTCACTGTCCTATGGACCTGACGCCCTATCTTCTCTGTTTAACCACCTGACCAAATATATTGTTCTGAGCAGGTGTCTGAAGCATAATGGGAGACATTTATTAGAATTGGAAATGTGGAACAGTCATTCTCTAAAGGCTGTATTACGTTGGCCGATCATCTTGCAGTGTAATAGGAGCAAGCGCTCGTTCATTGGTCAATTCTGATTATTGACCATTGTTTAAAAATCAGCGCTTGCTGGCCACAGTTCGTGCTGTCTAATAGCCATCTGCACTAGACAGTAAGGGGATGAACGATAACATAGCGTCCACTCCTCCCTATGCCGCAGAGGAAATTGCTACACGTAATAGCAGCGGTCTCCTCCAGTAGCTAGCAAGCAATTGCCAGGAAGGAATGCTTCTCTCCCGACAATTTCTTGCTGATCTGCCTGTCTAATATAGTATCACGTATCAGGAATTGTGGAATTGTGGAATTTTTGGATTTATGACCAAAGCTACTGTTATGGCAGTGGATGTGGAACCACTGTTTCAACCAACAAATTTGACTTTGGGCTATAACAAGAGCGTTATCCCGGTAGTCTCTTGGTTTTCACACTTTAACCCCTATATAGAGAGCTGGACTTTGCACAGTGACCAAGTGGATCACTGCAAGGGTTAATTTAATGCTAAGTGTTTTCCCTTTCTAAAGTTAAAGTACTTATTTCCTTATACCCTATATACATCCAAATGGTTATGTATGAGCATTAGTTAACACTGGCAGTATTAGCCTAGTTTCCAGGGTGATGGGCTGGTCCTGTCCCCTGGTGAGAGAATGTTTAGTCCTCACAGCTAGAAGCAACACCTGTATGTGCAAGCTCCCGAGAAAAACGCCTGGAGAGAAGCCTGGCCCAGGGAACTTTGATCCCTGAGACTGAAAACTGCCAGAGAATCTTTTTTTCAGAAAATACCCCTGAGAGAAAGAGAACGGACATTCATAGAGGGTTTAGAACTATTAAGACAGGATTGAGACAGCAAGGTACGTGTCTGACAATAAGACTTTACTGCTTGTGGACAGGGTATATTGCTTCAGCACCCACCACACTTTGAGACGTACTGGCCATCCGAGTCTAAAATCTTCACCCCTCAGCAAGTTGCAGCAAGGGTTAATTAGAATTAAATTGCATGCTAGTGTTTATTTGGGAAGATTGCAAAGTGAACTCAGGGAGGATTACTACCATCATTGTCGCTGCCTATACACAGCTATTGGAAAAAGACTACACTGTAATATGATTTGGAACTGTGCCTATTGCTTTTATTTGTACTACCGCTCCCATCATCAATTCAGTAAAGGGATACTTTTTTTAATGTAACCAACTTGGGAGCGGGCTCCCAAATAATCTTAGAAGGGGGGGGAAGGAAAATAGGCGCATTTAGGCGCAACTGGAAATTTTCCGCAGAATGGGGCAAGCCATGTCCATTTGGGTGAGAGTCGAAAAGGGGCCAATAAAAACAACATAAACTAAAAACAAGTGCCAAGTCGCTCTCACCTGTCAGGTGCAGTACATGTTGTGGTTCCCATAGGACCTACAGAGGTGTCCTTTAAATCAGCAGGTAGAAGGGTTCCTCAGATGAGGGACCTGAAGTCCTCCTTGCTGGAACTGTTACTGCTACATCAGAGGATGCTCCTGCCTCCTGTAGGCCAAGCTGGCTGCCGTGGTGGAGCTCCACTGCCCTTTTCTGCCAGAAGTCGGATTGACCGGGTCCGGGTGGTGGTCACACTGGTGAGTGCTGCAGCCACTTGCGCCTTTACTTTTCCGGATACTCCTGCTGGTACAGCAGGGTTAAGCACTTCTGGCTGCAGTGGGTTAATGCAAGGTTGCACCCAGGGAAGAACCGCCTACTCCCCTGGCTGCTGCTGACTTCATTTTCCAGGGTAGTTGGTACTGGATCACCGTGGGCTGGAAAGTAAAGGATGATGTCGTTTTCAGGGATATATAAGGTGCCTTAAGTACCCCAAAGTAGCCAGCCATAGGCTCGAATGCAGGCTGGCCCTTTAAGAGAGAGATCTCAGAGGAAGAGGAGCCTAACCACCAAACGGTCCACACCCTGCGTGGAGGGATAGAGCAACCTTGGCAACTGGGCCTGCTAGTAAGTGGAGAGATGGAGGGTGGCCACAGCTAGCCATGTGCATAACATGACTGAAGGATGTCATCTGAAGGATCATTCTCAATTCCCCCATGAAAGTTTACCTTGGCTTGAGATGTTTGCTAATCCAGTAGTAGAGATAATCAACTGCCAAATCCTGTATTTCCTTTAAACTACCGATTGGACCAGCCCTACCCTTAAGAGATGCCAGGGGATAGACAGACTGTCCACCAAAATAGTAGCTTCTGTTATTATCTGCAGGATCTAACATGCCACTATAGAGAGAGTGTATTTATTTGATTCAAAACCTATTACACTTTATTGATGATTTGGGAGTTGAACCTCGAGAATAATTTTTTCTGGTGTGCCCAAGAAACTGCTGCCTGACCTTGCACGGGGTTTATATAATAAAATACTTATTTATACTTGCTAACTTTCCTAAGTTGTCTTCTAAGAAGTCCCAGCATGCTGTGCATAACTTTTTGCCAGCCATTCCCCTTAGATAACTGGTCATACTGCAACATCACACCCTCAATGCACTTTTGGGCCCCCCATACACAATTAAAGTTTATGGAAACTGCTTTCCGGGAGAAAGGAGGCATCCATGCGGCACCTGGAAGATTTATCAACTCTTCCGGGAGTCCAGGAGGTCCTTCTTTTTTCAGGAGCGATCTGGACATCCGAGGAGAGTTGACAGATATGCTATTATTAAGTTAAGGGTAGTGCAGAAGACTCAGCAGGGATTTGGTGAGACTTGTGACGAGCGTCGGACTGGCCCAACAGAGTACTAGAGAATCTTAGAGTGGGCCCAGGCTCTGATACCACAGTTGGCCCCAAAGGTTCAGGAGCAAAAAAAAACAACAAAAAATTTGGAGCTCCCTTTGGTGGAAATCACTTGCCACTAGGGTTTGCTGCTTTGAATTATAACCAGACTTATGGTGCTTGGGCCCTGAGGAACCTCAGTCCGACACTGCTGGTGACATGGTGAGGCATGGCTTAAGAATTAATGTATAAGATGGAACTGCAAGATTTTCAAAAGACCTATGCAAAGAGCCTGTATGACAATGCACAGAGCCATATATCCATTGTGAACGCTGTACAGGCTTGATTGAACTGCATCTGATGAAGAAAGTTGATCATTTTCAAAATACTTTTTTGGCTGTAACTTATTTTGTTCTAATAAATACGCCCATTTTAGTAGGGCCCCGTATTACTTTTTCTTTAATTTACCTGTGCAACAACTAATTACTGGCTTCTGCTATGGAGTTTCCAGCAGGTGGGAGCAGCAACTGAAGACGGACATCCAGGATTAATTGTGATCCTGCAAGCTTCATCCAGAGTTGTACTTGGGTTGCACAACATTATCCAGTGAGCGGCAGTGTTTGCATGCTTGGTTGTATCTATGATACAGATTTCACACATTGTTGCTCCTTTTGTGTCCCTATTTATTATTGGTATTGAGTCAGAGCAGATCTTACATGAACCAATAAATGACGCAAAGGAATGTCTGAAACGTCAGGTTTGCAGATTTTGTCCAAAAAACCCGAGGATACTCACATTGAGTAAAGCTAATTTTCAGTAGTGTGATCATGCTAATAAGCATTGCCCATATCAAGAACTTCATTAAATCCACATTTCCAGTACTATTTAGGACATTGTGCATTGGGTTCTACCAAAATCTGTAGAGTAGCTTCAACCTGCGGCTGAAATCTGTGTAACCAGACAGCGATGCTCTGAAGAGATCTACAGGACATAGGAAAGAGTCCCACATTATTCAATGTAACCCCTGGTTGATTATTTATCAGAGCTTGCCCTGCCTGTTATTACCCACCACTCCAGAAAAAAAAGCCCAAAGTATGCCAGTCTCCTGCTGTTATATAGTACTCAGCATTGTTAACCTTCCTGTAAATGGGGCACAAGTAATATGACCCTCTTCTCGAAAATTGCTCTGGCAGCAGTGTTGTTATTCCCCCGCTGTTCACACAGTTCAAAAGATAGGATTCCAGTAATGGTTTCTCGTTCATGTCCTCACAAAACAGGATGCTTTTTTTCAGATGGAGTACATTAAATAATCAGCTCTGGACTTTGATACGACAATCTGTGTCCATTTAATTGCTTTGCTCTGTAACGAGAAGAATGCCGAATCCATAAACATGCGAGAAACTGGAGGTAGATGGGAAAAATTGTATTCTATCCGTCATTACCCATGAGCATTCATTTCTTTAAGATCCTGAACATAATAAAGAACAGGGTCTACCAAGCATGGCTCTGGCCAAGTTGTGGGGGCAATGGACTATGGGATCAATGACAGCGGGTCAAGTTAACAAGACTCTTAACAACAGGAAGCTATCTCTTTAGGGCAGATCATAATGTGGGAGTCTTGTAATGACGGACAGTTAATCATTATACTGGAGGCAAACAAATTATTTGGGTTTCTCAGTGACATTTCTGGGTAATTTGTCTGTCCTAGAAAAACATAATTCCGGGAATGAATTTAAAATGGTGCCATGGATAATATGATGTTATCATAGAGTGAAACTGCTCCAATTTTTATTTCTTTGCCTGATTTTCATTTTCTGTATTTCTGTGTATATTGGCCTCTTATTTGAAAAGACCACCCCATAAGATTGTTTTTCACCAGTCTTGGGTGGTGTGTCAAAGAGGGTTCACCCAACATTATATTTGTAGAGCGATGTTAATCAAATGGTTCCCCTTTAAGAAGACAGTTGCAGACCAATGTTCGGGAGCAGACTGAGAACTTAAAGCCCATGAAAAAACTAAAAGTGACCCCATATTGTAGGCAAGTCCAAATTGACAGAAGGTGAGGCCAACAAAAGTAGGGTAGTCCAACACAAGTAGATGGGCCCAATACAAATAGGCAGGGCGAGAAATCCCGCCCCAGCAGAACCAAATACTACAGTGCTGCACAAAGTAATTTCCCAGCAGCATAAAATACTTCCCCAGAAACTGCCTTTTGTGGTGACTAGCATCAGCTGCCATGTTCTGTCCTCCTCCTCCTTTAGTTTTCTCTATTTATGATATGTAGAAAGGGGGCGAGAGTCAGATGCTGGACACAACACCAACCCAGCTGTACCTTCATATTGCTTTCTGTTTTTGTTTTTTGTTTTTGAGTTACCAAGCATACAGGAGAATACAACACTATATAACTATTACATCCAATGATGTTCCCTCAGATGTAGACCGTCAGGACAACTTCTTTCAGCCATGTCTCATCTCTGCAGAATTTGCCACACATACATCTTGGATTCCTAACTTCCATCATGCTCCCCATCTTCACAACACAAACTACCCATCCTGCTACTACAACTGTGTCATCTTGCTGCCATCCCCAATACTGTGTCTACTGTACTTCTGCATTGCCCCCAAACGCTATACTACTGAAACAATAGTGTCCCCAGTTGTAATAATACCCCATATAGAGCCCCAAGTAGTAACAATACCTCTACTGTAGTGGACCAAGTAATAATAGTGCCCCCAGTAGCAATAATTCCCGCTATAGTGCCCCCAGTAACAAAAATGCCCCCTATAATGCCCCCATTAATAATAATTTCTCATATTGTGGTCCCAGTAGAAATACCCTAGTCTCTCTAGTCAATCCATCTGATGGTTCATTAATCTCTATGGGACCACCAGAGATAGCCAAGTACAGTGTTTCTTTGAGTACCATACACTGGAATACCACAACGGATAATGTGACATTTTCATCAGAACGTGGGGGAGAAAAATCATATGCATTTCTCAAGTGGCTCCATAAAAATGACATGGCTTTCCCCCTTCATGACCCCATGACCATGTTCTTGCTACAAACTTGGAAGTTTGAGTTGATGTTGTTAAAGTGTATACATCCAATTCCCTTTTCCCCAGAAATCTGATTTATTTTTGTGAAAAGGTGATGTAAGTGTCCACCATTTCCTCAGAGTGACCTGGCACATAATGTGATACCAATTCTAAGTTTTTCAAGAAGCCATTTAAGGCTCTTATGTGTAGAAAAGTTTAACAGACACATCCGATATTAACACTTGGAAGATATGCCTTTTATAGCCTTTTCCCCTGACCTCTAAGCTGGAAATCTTTCCTTGAGCCAAAGCTGTCTCCAAAATCAGGTCTAATCGCATTTGGTTATGAAATGAGCATGGTTTCCTTGATATGGGAACTTTTGTACAGGAAGTGTCAAACAGCCCCCATTATGTTGAGGACCCAATTGTCCATGGAAATGTTTTCCCAGGCCTGAATGAACGGACCAGATAGAAGTTCTTGTCTCACCTAGTTGTACTCTTCTGGAAAAGCTGGTCCTGATAGAAGAACCTCTGGTTGGTGTTTCGGCTCTGGAAAAACTTCTCCTTGACTGTCCCTGAAAGTCTTGGGTCTGCCCTTGGGACTTAAAAGAGTGACCCTCTGAATGAAAGGACAGTTTTGTGAGTAACCTGATTTTTCAGTGCCTGCAAAAGTCCTATATTTCTCTTTAACCACTTGAATTAATTAAGGGCCAAACAAGTTGTTGGATTCACCGTTAGGGAACTCATGGGGTTTGGGATCATAACCAATACTGTGAGCCAACATGCTCTGTTTATTCATCTGTTGTAATATTTACTCATGATACCATGTGCCGTTACTTATGATCAGTGGCGTAACTAGAAATTACTGCCCCCCCCCAACTTCCCAGCAATGTCTTCACAACTCCCTCCTCCTGTGCAACCCCCACTCCTGTGGTTAGTCAAGATTACCCTTTCAGACCATGTCCAGCAGCGGCTCTGTCCGTTTCCTACAGTTCCTCTGTATATAATGTCATTGTATAATACTGTTGAGGGGGCCCTGACAATAAAATCTTTTAGTCCTCCTCCTGGGTGGGCCCCAAAGCTGCCTCTTCCTCTGCTTTCCTTATAGCAATGCCCCTACTTTTGAGAACAGTATGGCTGATTATACATGGTGTGACAGAGGAGCCTGCTGCAAGAGGAACAAGCTACAGGCCTTAAAGGGGTTGTCCACTCTTTTTATATTGATGGCCTATCCACAGGATAGCCAATCAACATCCCCTCCCTTCTCCGATCAGCTGTTCGACTGTAGCTCCTGCACCAGAAGTAGGCCCAGAATTACACAGCTTCATTCATTGTGTAGTGGATGAAGCTGGCTTCCGCAACGCTCAATGCAATGAATGGGTACTTCATGGAATTTGGGAGCCAGATCCAATATTACTGTTGCTGTGAGCCCATGGGCTCTTCTTACATTATTCATATGTTATAATATTTACTTATGATATCATATGCCGTTGTTACTTAGGATATAGGGGCTTGCAGCATGAAACTGAGAGCAGTATGGCTGATTCCGCATGGCGTGAGAAAGGAGCCTGCTGCAAGAGGAACAAGCTACAGGTCTTAAAGAGGTTGTCCACTCTTTTTATACTGATGGCCTATCCATAGGATAGGCAATCAATATCCCCTCCCCTTTCCGATCCTAGCCTTAGACATAATAGAGACCTATAAGTGGAACTAAGTGTTGATTGCATTCACACTCTATGATCACAGCTATGAGGAGGTCATAGTGACCCTCGGAAGGTGCCAGGACGTCAACATACAAGAGGCTAATGCAGACCAGTAAAGAGGCTAATGCAGACCAGTGAAGAAACCCTATGTTGTGGTAGAGGGTAGCTTCCCTTAGACTCTTAACAGCATGGAAAATTCAAACAAGAGCCACCAACCATCTTAAGCATGACCTGAACTCACAGATGATTTGTGCTGTTGCGCACACACCTTTCAGCCTCAAGCAAAAGACTTCTGACAATTCTGCAACACCTCTCTTACCAACCATGTGTGAGAAAAAACAAATCATATTGTACCTTTTAAAGTGAGTGTAACCATTAAACGTTGTGTACCACTTACAGGGAATGTGTCACATATAAAGGAAGGTGTCACCTATATTTTCTTCTGCCAGTTAAAATCACATAGTGACAAACATCTTTTTTTTCTATTCTGTTTTTATTTGCTATTTCCTGGACATGAGTATTGGACAGTCATGTTCCCTGAGCTGTTCTTAACAGCATTTAGAGATTTGCTTTACGGCAGCCACTAAAGGCCCTTTTAGACGGGCCGATGTGTCTCACTGCCCGAGCGCCGATCAGCGATATCGGCGCTCGGGCAGGGAGCCTTTACACGGCCCGATGAATCGAGCGCCGGGCCGCACGAGTGATCGCTGTATCACTCGTGCGGCCGGGAAGCTCCATACTGTCAGGCGCACATCGCCTGTTTACACAGGCCGATGTGCGCCTGACAGATTGGATCTTTTGTAGAAACCAAAAGATCCAATCAGCCGACGAACGAGCGTTTTGCTCATTCGTCGGCTGATTAGGGCCACTTTTACACGGGCCGATTATCGGCACTAGCGTTCCTAGGAACGATTTTTCGGCCGATAATCGGGCCCGTGTAAAAGGAACTTAAGGGTCATAGACACAGACAGGAGGAGATCTCATTCACTTCTATGGGAGAGTCTTCTAAGCATGCTCTGTGAACTGTGTAGAGGTCAGGAAGGAGTATAGATAAGCTGTCATATGACCTATTGTGAATGATAGATCCATTGTTATTATTAATGATTATCCATTGTAATCTTACCTGTGATGATGATGAGATGATTGCTATTTTAGGTTTAGTGACCAGTATGAAAACTGAAGGATTTTATGATTTTTTTAAAATATAAATAGTGACATGGAAATTAAATATAAAATCACAAACACAGGGGGTCATTTATGATGCTGAAATATACCTATATTAGGCGTATTTCAGGCACGGACTGCTGTGCCACAATCTGCAACTTTTCCCCGCTCGCGCCAAGTCTAAAATAGTGGGCATAGCATGGGCAGGGAAGGGGATGGGCTGGCAGGGCCGATGCTTCATAACTTTGGCGGATCCACCGCCAGCTTAGGGGTTTATTAAGACTGGCGTCTAAAACCCCAAATCTTTAAAGATATGCTTATCAAAATCTTGATTTCAGATAATAGGTCATTGCACATTCCCTTTGAAGTTACCAAGTGTTGTGCCGCCTTCTGGAAGGAATAAAGTTATGGCAAGTTATTTCTGCACCATCTGTCATGTGAGGCGTAGCCCCTTTACAGACGAATACAGCATGCTTCATAAAAAGATACCTCTAATTAGACGTCACTGAGTTATGAAGGCTTGGAATTCAGCTGTTTCTGAGCTTCGTGAACTTTTAGGCTGAGTTCACCTCTGCGGCAGAAACATCTCCACTGCAAATTCTGGCTAAAAAAAGTTGGAAGCTCTACGGACCCCATCATAGTCAATGGGATCTACTGGGTGTTAGTAGTGTATGGCATATGCCAGATTTGGCAATACCGGTTTTCTGTTCCTATGCTGCGCATACAGTATGTGAATTTGGCCTTAGTCATGACAATATAGCTATACTATTGGCTAGTGGACTCATCTCCAGAAGAACTGCATTTTTAGCAAACATTGTATGAAGAATTTGCCAAAGGGTAGTGACATGAGAAACAATTGTAGGTATGCCACAAGATATCATAGGTGACAAATACTAATGACATTGTCATGGAGAATGTAACTCAACGTTCTTCAGACACTGGAAGGTGCCTACATTTGATAGTCTTCTCTGTAGTCTTGATGTCCTGGCATAGTAGGTAGGCTGAAAAGGATCTAAAATGCATTGTCCATAATGATAAAATATTGATTGGGTTCCTGTGCGGTGGTCACAGAACAGAGTGTGGCTTCATGTCCCTGTCACTTGAGAGTTCTCCTGTATTGATTCACAACTGAATCTGAATATGACAGTTGTTGCTGCTCCTCATATTTTCAGCGCAACATATTTATCAGGCTGGATAATGACAAGCTAGAAAACTGCAGTCTCCATTTGTTTAGGTTAACCCTGTCAGACAAGTAGGATGCGCAAAGATTTGTAATGAAGACAACTGTCATCTGCTTCTTGTAAATGACAATGAAAGCACAGGGATAAATGAGGTTTGTCAAGTTTGGGTTCATTTATGTTTTTATTTCGTTTAGCCAACATGCCAATACGGCTCTTCAGCTCAAGGTTGCAATTTTCTTGGGACTACAGCTAGTCGTAGAAGAAATAGGAGACTATAAGATGAGCCCTAATCTTCTAATATAGTAACCCTGCAGTCTGTAACGTAAATTTTGATCACAAGGTGTAACAACACTGATTGTACACAAATTGCAGAACTGGACTTAACATATGACAGTCGCCTTTCCCATGTCCTAATTTTGGCTCTTGGTACACCCCCAGGACTTACAGTAGGGCTGTATTGAACAACAACTGAATGGTCGCCAAAAACATATAAATGAAGAACATATCAATACTGGAACAAAGCAAGATACTGAAACTCATCCATGAAGGACAGGAACCAAATGCTGAGGGTAAGGGAAGGAGGAGATGATCCAGCAATGAAGCTGATGGTAGATGTATGCCATACAGGTAGATAGACAGGATGAATGGATCAAAATAAATGGAGCTGACCCTATCTGAATTCTACTCGGCCAGGACAAACCAACCGCACAGCAACAATCTGGGAGGAAATGCACATGACAAACACTGTGCCTGAAAGCTAGCAAGGTATAAGCCTGGATATAAATAGACTCATCAATCAGTACTCCATCCTAATCAACCAAGCAAGACTAGACATTAACCATACCCAGATTCACACGCAAGGAGATGCATAACAACTTTCCAAATAAAGTTAGTATCTAGGTGGTCTTGAAGCAGAATCCCTGTTGCTCATCACATTTATTGGCAGGAAAGGGATGGCTCACCCGTAAAAGCGGATCATGTCTATTATACCCTATACCAGGGGTGGCGAACCTATGGCACGAGTGCCAGAGGTGGCACTCAGAGACCTCTCTGTGGGCACCCTGGAAAAAGTCTTTGGCATACCAATATACCTTTCCTGCCATTCATCAGCGCAGGATGCACTATGAACAGCACAGGCAGGACACTGAATGTAGGCAGGTTATTATAGCTAAATGATAAAGTACATGGAAGATATAATATATTGGACTGTAGTGTTCAGGTTAAATTGCTGTGTCGGCACTTTGAGATAAATAAGCGGGTTTTGATTTGCAGTTTGTGCACTTGGTCTGTAAAAGGTTCACCATCACTGCCCTATACCCTGTATTTCCCACACCCTAAGATGCACAGGACTATAAGCTGCACCTAGGTTTTAGAGGAAAAAAATATTTTTCATCAGACTTCAGCTCAGACCCCAAATTTTCATCAGACCTCAGATCAGTCCCCCAATCATCATCAGACCTCAGATCAGACTCCCAAATCAGACCCCCAATCTTCATCAGACCTCAGATAAGACCATCAAATAAGAACCTTCCAATCTTCATCAGACCTCATATCAGGCCCCCAATCTTTATCAGACCAGATGCCCAATCAGATCAGATGCCCAATCTTCATCAGACCACCAAATCAGACCTCCAATCTCCATCAGACGTCATATCGGACCCCTATTCTTGATAAGACCTTGATAAGACCTCAGATCAGACACTCAATTTTCATCAGACCACCAAATGAGACCCCTAATCTTCATTAGACCCCCAATCTTCAGCAGACCTCAGATCAGACAAAAAATATATAAAAGAACTTACCTCCCCTGCTCTGGATAGCACTGCCACTCGATAGATTCAGTCTTCCTGCAGTGCTGCAATGTGTCTTCATGTTACACAGCGACAGGTCATAGTGCACACTTACACACATTATGTCCTGTTGCTGTATGCTGCTACAGTGTGGCACCTGGAGAAGACCAAGGAGCGTTGAGTAAAGCCAGCACCTGCTATATTCACTGCTCCCCTATCCTACTGTGCTAATGAGTGCTTCAATAATGAGCATTTACATTATTCACATTATAAGACGCACTACCAATTTTCCTCCACTTTTGGGGGAAAATTGCATCTTATAGTGCAGGAAATAATGTATATCCCTTGATGAAATTCCTTAGATGATACCTAGGAAAACAAGCTTTCCCCTCCCAAACTGTAGCAGGCACCATATTAATAAATTATAGCATAACTTTTATTCTGCAATCTGTATGTACAATAGTCCAAGAGACCTATTTAAATAGACTATTTACTGCAATTCATACCATTATGCAATACACTGTATTGTTGGTGCTTAATGTACAGTGTTCCGACCCTGAGAGCAGTAACAGGTTCAGGGAGAGTTCACATCTCTGTTTTATTTCCGGTCTTCTGATCCATCAGACGAACAGAAAAAAAATAAACCTGAAGAAGAAAGATCATATAAAAAGATCCTGTAAATAAAATAAAGAAAAAAAAGACCTGTTGAACATTTGGAGAGTCATTTCAGTCATTTTCTTAGATGGGAAAAGAGTACTGCATGCAGGATCTCAGACAAAAATGGCTCAAACGGATGCCAAATGTGAAAAAGGATTGTTTTTTCTTCAGGATCCTAAAAAAAAGTATCCTGTGCATAACTGAGGCAAACAGATACATAACTGATGCACAGGATCCTGTTTTTTTGTGTGAACTCCTTACTTCTCAGGAGTCTATAGTGGTGGTTCCAGTCAGGAGGTCCCTAGCAATCAGACATTCATCGGTTTTCTTGTGGATAGATGACTAACGTTCTTCCTGGGAATGCCCTTTTAACATATAAATACACACAAATGAAATATTTATATTCCTAATTCAGTATATTCACATGCAAATTCTTCCGTTTAGCAGCAGCTCTATCCCCAGGACCAATTCTAGGCACAGGACTGCTGTGTTCATATGTAAATTTTGCTCTACCTATGAGCATATTTGTAAGGCCTCTTTCACACTAGCGTTAGCACGGATCCGGCACCTAAAGGGTGCCAACGGATCCGTGCTAACGCTGATACATGTGTGGAGCCGGAGCAGCGCTCCGGCCCCACACATGTTGACAGACATTGAGACAGCAATACATACACACATACACACACAAACATACTTACATACTCCAGCCCGGGACGCCGGCAGCACGTCTTCACGCGCCTCCTGGAGGCGCGTGAAGACGTGCTGCCGGCGTCCCGGGCTGGAGTATGTGAGTATGTATGTCTGTATGTATGTATTTCTGTGTAGCCGGATCCGGAATGACCCCCCATTGCAAGTCAATGGAGGACAGGTCCGGATTACTGGTGTGTCACACCAAACGGATCCGTCCCCATTGACTTGCATTGGGGGTCATTCCGGATCCGGCTTGGTGCGGATGCCTGGACCGGAGAGAAAACCGCAGCATGCTGCGGTTTGTTCTCCGGTCTGAAGACGGAACGGAATGCTTTCAGGAGCATTCCGTTGTCTTCAGTTCAGTTTTGTCCCCATTGACAATGAATGGGGACAAAACTGAAGCGTTTTTTTCCGGTATTGAGCCCCTATGACGGAACTCAATACCGGAATTTATAAACGCTAGTGTGAAAGTAGCCTAATTTACAACAGTCTGCACTCAGTGCCGTTAATTTTGGCACCAGTTGCTAGCAAATTGTCAGGTTTGCATTCTCCATTGCTCAGTGTCAATGAAGCTGGGAGGGAGTTGGGATAAATGTCGACCAAAAGATAGTTTAGCTATTGGATATGTAGGGATGCCTTTAGATGTGGGCTACAGTATCCAGTTTTGCACGTTCTAGATCCTTAGACTATGGGCAACTTGTCTTAAGGTGGCCATACACATAACATTAAAGAGGCTCTGTCACTAGTTTTCAGCATATAGCATGAGACATATAGGCAGATAGGGCTCTTCACCCTTTCCCCGCACATACCTTTATATGCCAGAAGGAATCAGCCATTATGCAGGAAAATCCACTTTTAAAAATATGTTAATGAAGCATCGGAGCACTGGGAGGCGTGTTCTAGTCTTCTGAGCACCGCATCGGCGACGCCCTTCTTGCTGTTATCGCCGCCCTAGATGTTCAAAAAACGCCCCCCCTGCAGGATGATGGACAGCGCTAGACTCTCTGGTCTAGCGCTGAAATCCCACGCCTGCGCACTCTCTCGTTGGCCGGCGCATGCGCAATACGCTTGCAGCGGCAAACTCTGCAAGCCCTTTCTATGTAGTGCACGCGTGTCGGCCAACGAGTGAGTGCGCAGGCGCGGGATTTCAGCGCTAGACCAGAGAGTCTCCATCATCCTGCAGGGGGGCGTTTTTTAATCATGTAGGGCGTCGCAGATGCGGTGCTCAGAAGACTAGAACACGCCTCCCAGTGCTCCGATGCTTCATTAACATATTTTTAAAAGTGGATTTTCCTGCATAATGGCTGTTTCCTTCTGGCATGTAAAGGTATGTGCGGGGAAAGGGTGAAGAGCCCTATCTGCCTATATGTCTCATGCTATATGCTGAAAACTAGTGACAGAGCCTCTTTGCATGGCATATTATAAAAAACTGACTCCATGATCAGACACTATAGTTGGTGGGATCATTCATACAAAGATCCCATGGACGACTGATCAGCCAATCATTATCTCAAATATGTGGCCACTTTAGACTCCACATCCTTACTTTTAGGCACTGGTATAAGAGACATAGTAGTCATACATAATAAAATGCAGAGTATTGAGGGCATAGAATCGATGACTGAATAGTACTCTAAAAGCTTGGTACAAATCAGGAAGAATAAAACTTGCAAAACTTTAACTTTAAAAAAAAATTACAGATTGTGGACTTTCCACTTGACATGCTTTTAGATAATACACAAGTACTTTCTCCCCCTGGAGCACAAACTGTACGAAATCTAGAACAAAAGAGAATAGTGACACCCATGAACACATGTAGGTCACCCATGAGCACATGTAGGTTTTAGTTCTTTGTGGCAGAAATGCTAGGAAAAAAACCTGGTTATGAGAAGGTTAGTCTGTGAAGATGTTTTTAAATAGATTGCCCGGGATTAGAAAAAACATGGCTGCTTTCTTCCAAAAACAGCGCTGTCCAAACCGTTGATTATCTCTGGAATTAGAGACTCAGTTCTGAAACAGATTAGAAAAACGAGACTGCTTTCTCCACACCTGTCTACATCTTTTTGGGAGTATTGCAAACTAGCCTTAAATGGACAGGGGTGTCCATGTTTTTGGAGGAAAGCACATCTAAACTAAGGGGCAGATTAGCCGTAGACCTTACAGGGAAATTTCCCGGTGGGATATATTTTGTGCTGCTGGCAGTATTCTGTGATGGACTGTGGTATTTGGCTCTGTTGGGGTGGTATAATGTGCCACAATATGGTATTGCTGGCCCTGCCTTCCATCAATTTGTACTCAACTACAAAACGGGGCCACTTTTAGTATTTTTTCCAAGGCCACTTTGAATTCCCAGTCCGCCCCTGATAGACTATGTGAAACTTCCTTAGGTCTGATCATTTTTTGCTATACCTAGAAAAAGGCAACAAGAGGCATAACTAAGAGGCGCTTGACTAACGGTTGAACTTCTAACTTATCTGTTGGACCATAACATGTACACCAGCATATTTCAGATCCATGTTGTTTGGGTCCATAATATGAAGCCAATAGACAGCTATAGCCTGTTTCTTTGTGCCTCCCATTTTATACGGCAACGTACTGCATGAAGACTGCATGAAGACAATCAAGGTATCTTCCCCTAGAAGCTCTGTGCCTCATTGAGACACCTTTTGACAGCACACAGAGTGCCCAGTGCACACAATATGGTTACACAACCTTTGAATTATTGAATACATGTTTGCCTGTGATCCTAACAGTGGTTAGTGAATATTGACTAAGCCTTTACTATCTGGCCAGTCTTTGGCCCATACCATAATCTGTCTTATTCCCTGCCTATATGTGGTCCATTCTACGGCTGGCCATACATGATAGCTGTCATCCCTCCCAACCTTTCCACTGAACTTGGGTGATCGTTCATGTGTTCTAAATGGGAGAGATGGGAGAAAGCCTCTGCAAGACGTCTCCCCATACACATTAGAAGGTCGTCTGGTCCTAACAAAATCGTCAAAATTCGACCTACCTTAATAGGTCTAGCCAGCTTAACTTTGAGATACTAGATATGTCAGGTTGGACAGTGCCATGTCTGTCCATGGGCTGTGTCTGATATTGCAGCTCTGGTGAATGGAGCTGGGCTGCAATACCAGACAAAACCCGACAGATTTGCTGTTTCTGGAAAAAAGGCAAATTGTTCTAAACCTAGTCAACCACTTTAAAGCTGGACGCAGAAAGTAATATTGTCCTATACTATGAATAAATAATTAAATTCCATCTGTTAAGAGTTGACAAGGGTGTCCGAGTTATCAAATAAAAGGTCTCCCTGGTAGGAATGATCATAAGATAACACCAGAACATGAATTCACCTATTTCACCCCACCACCACTTCCAGCGCCACCACTGCTCCTGGCCAGGTGTTTGTTTGGCTGCAGCGATGACATGCCCATATGCTCTACTGGCTTTGGTGGTGTCTGAGGGTATGCGGGCACATCATCATTGAAGCCAAGAAGATGACATCATAGCTGCCGTAACTGGAAAGGAAGAGTTAATTATAATCATACTGGCCTAAAGGGGCCCTTTAAAATGCTCTGTTAAAGATAGTTCTGTACCACAAGAGGCTCTTCAGTCCTCCAATGAGGGGTCTGGAGGTGAATGAGGGAACCTGGGCCCTCTCAGATCATTAGATGTTTCAAAACAGCTCCGGCAACAGTTCCTTCCAGTTGCATAGACTTTTCCCACGACATGGATGTCGCCGTACAATGCTCATCAGGTGCTGCAGGTCTAGAAGAGAGAACAGCTCTGTAGAAATTACCATATGATAAAGCATGGCAGGAAATAATTTCTCTGTTGAAAGCCTTTATTGGAGGTTTATGGAGGCATAGAGGAGGCCTAATGCTCTTCTACACCTACCCATTTTATACGGCGGTAATACAGTGGTTTGCATGAGGACTTACACGATCAGTTCATGAGAGCAGAACTCAAGCTCTTGTAGAGTATTTTCTATAAATGACCTTCATTACAATTATACTTGGCTGTGGTAGAGCTGCCGTCAATGAAAGCCACCCACCCTATTCTAATTCATTTCAATACAGATTGACCGGTTGGAGTCTGACGGGGGGGGGGCTGACAAAATAAAACATCTCATTTTTACACTCTCTGTGTGGAAATCATATCTCTTGGCCGTACTTGTATTTTCCTGCTAGCTATATATATACAGTATATATATATATATATATATATATATATATATATATTTTTTTTTTATGTCGTGCTTTTTAGGGCTCATGCATGCGACCATATGTAGTTTGCTGTCCACAAAACACAGATGCAGAAAAAAAACAGATAACGTTCATGTTACGTACGTGTTGCATCCATTTTTTTTGGCGGATCCATTGTAACAATGCCACAAGATGGACAAGAATAGGACATGTTCTATTTTTTTTGGCGGAACGGACATGTGGACATACGGACATACGGACACGCAATGCATGCGGAGTCATTTCAGTTTCATCTCCATTGAAGTGAATGGTTCCGCATATGGACCTGTAAAAAAAAATATGAGTGCATGATCTTGAATAACTGGGAAGCAGCTCTTGTTTTCTATACCGATACCATGCCAGAGGTCACTAGACTTTTTTAGATCTTAAAGGACTTGTCCAAGTTAAATAAAAACAATGATCTAAAATAAGAAAAAAATGAATATTTACCCCTTTTCTGCCCCACCCCCTCTTCCATTGATATGCTCCAGGCTTTTCCGCCAGCTTACGTTTTCTTGGCTGCAGCAGTGACGGTCCATGCCTATAAGTCAACACTGCAGCCAATCAGTGGCCTCAGCAGTGAAGCTCATTATACTGCTGAGACCAGTGATTGGCTGAACAGTGACCTGTGCGTATGGAACATCAGCGCTGTAGTCAGGAAGATGACATCAGCGTTGCGGAGGACTGGAGTACATCCCTGGTAGGGGGAGAATAAGGGCAAGTATTTATTTTTTCTTTTTGTTATTTTACCACATTTACAGCACAGCAGGACATTTATTGAATATTTGTATGATATGCCATAAATATCTAACAGGTGCGGGTCCCAACCCTGGGACCTAGCATGTTGGGCTTTTTTTGGAAGTGCCATAGCAGTGAACGGAGAAAGTCATGCATGCATAGTGTCCTCTCCCCATTCTTGAGATCGGAGCTGAGATGGTTATAACCCTTTAAAAGGGTTTTCAGAAGATTAATACTTACCTGCTCCACGCTGCTTCACTCCTCCACACTGCCTCCTCTTTCTCCATCTCCCGGTCCCCACACTGTTTACATCCAGAAGTGCATGGGCATGGTGACACCACCACTCCAGCCAATGACTGGCCTCAGCAGCGAACTACTGCTTGCGGGCATATGACCCTCGAAGCCAGTCATTGGTTGGAGCAGTGCATGTGACCACCCGATAACATCAATATGGCTGGAAAACCCCAAGGACAGATATGCTGTACCCCAGTGGGGCACTGCAAATGGTTAATTATTGCCAAGTGAGTTAATCTACAATCCCTTAGTGCAATGTTGTGATTTATGGTTAAAAAATGTTTGTTTTGCCTGTTATGTAAGCCCAGTGGTAAGTGTACAGGGAACTAAGAGGTTAAACTTTCTTTTACCCATTAGGTTGCTAGAGTGATGGATCAAGGTTGCCTCCTAGCTGGTTAGTGTGAGAGAGAGTCTAGAGTTTCCAGAGAAGGAAGAAAGACGTATGAGAAAGATCTGAATGCAAGGCCCCAAGAACTGCTGTCTCTGAAACTTCAACTTCTAAAGGACAATTTTAACATCAAAGTACTCCAGAAAGAAGGAGAACAGACAGACATCTTGAGAAAGTCTAGAACCTTCAAGGCCATGCAAGATAATGTCAGTGATATACAGACTGTTTATGGTATATGACTTCACTGCTGTTGGAGGCAAATCTAGCTCAGGCACCCTCCACACTGAGATCCGGGTTGATCACCCAAATCTTTATCTACATCCCTTAGAAGGAGAGTTACCAGTCCAGTATAGCATGTCTCTTGTTACTGAGAAAGACTGTAGAAAGAGACAGAGACTGGCAGTACTACACCATTTATTGTTGTTGCCTATAGACTGCCTATACATTGCCATTGATACTGCTGCTCTGTGAAATAACTCTAAACTGTGACTTTACTGCTACCTGTACTACTACTCTCATCATCACCTGATCATCAACCCTGGCTATCATGTTGATTTACAGGGGACCTGTCACCTCTCCTGAGATGTCTGTTTTAGTAAGTGCTTGTGCAACGTGCCACCTCCCAGGGCCGATTGGGCCCCAGAGTTAGGAATGGCGAGTGGTGATGTGGCCTTAATAGTTTGTGTCACGGTGCTCCTATCTGGATATTGTCGCTCCCCAGGGTTAGGCTTCATAGCATCCAACGAGTTGTAGTTGTAGGAATAAGTATAGTCCAGACTTGGCAAAGTTCAATGGTTTTTACTTGAATAAACTTAAAATAAAGTTCATCCAAACAATACTTGATCTTTCTCTTGGCTCCAGCAGGTGAAGGGTAAACTGGCAGGCATACTTGAATACTTTGCTGCTGTGCTACTCTCTGGCTTCAGTCTGGTTACTGGACTTTCTAGCAGTTTTGGTACCCTTGAGTGGGGTGCCTTTGGCTGTTGACCCCCTCGTAATACTAGAACTGCAAGGAGTCGTGGTGCTCTATGAGCTGCTTCCCCTGGAAGACTCCTGCTGGAGGAGTGGGGGGAGGCACTCAACTCACTGCGTCATATCTCATCCCCTTCCAACTCTTAACTCACTATAGCTTCCTGCAACTCCTCCCTTAGTAGGAAACAACCCTAGCCCACTTCTGCCAAAAAGGGGGGAGAATGGAATGATAAGTTTCATTCTATCTAAAGATCTCTCTCTGCCACCTGCTGGGCAACCAGGCTCATTACATGTAATACAATACATAAGTTACATAGCAATATTATTAAAGGGTTTCTGTCACCTGAATTTACACTATGAAACTGGCTGACATTAGAGATGTGCTCTGCTATTTACATAAGCCCCCGTTAATGTAGAATTCTTACTTTTATACTATGCAAATTAGCCTCTAGAGCCTCCGTTCTCCCACCTCATTCACCGCCCTTTAAAAAGCTTGATTGACAGGGCCAAGCAGCGGCCCTGTATGCTGGTGAAATCTCACGCCTGCGCCGTACTCAGCACAGGCATAGTGAAGGACGCTTCTTTACTGCACCTGCGCTGAATACGGCACGGCGTGAGATTTCACCAGCATACGCCTCCCCTGCATCTAGAAGCTAATCTGCATAGTATAAAAGTAAGAATTCTGCATTAACGGGGGCTTATATAAACGCAATAATAGCAGAGATAGATGCAGCTGACATTAACACATTGCTAATGTCAGCCAGTTCCATAGTATAAATTCAGGTGACAGAAACCTTTTAAGTAACAGTATCAGAGGCATACCTCCCAACCATCCCGGATCCAGCAGAGCAGTCCCGGATTTCAGTGGCTGTCCCGCAGTCTCGGAACGGGGAGCTATGTTCCGCTCTCAGGCAGCTGCTGCCTCTAATGATGAAGCAGAGAGCCATCCGCTCCCTGCTCCATCGTTCCCCCCCCCCCCCCATCTGCTCTCTACACTGCAGATCTGGACATGGGGCGGGGCCAGCCGGCAGCTCCGTGTGTCCTGCTGCTACTGCTTGGGAACTAGATGAGTATGTGGAGTTTATTTATTTCTTTTTTTACAGTCTGTGAAGGGGGCACAGCTGGGCATATTACTATGAGGAGGCACAGCTGGGCATATTACTGTGAGGAGGCACAGCTGGGCCTATTACTGTTAGGGGGCACAGCTGGACATATTACTGTGAGGGCGGTACAACTGGGCCTATTACTATGAGGGGGCACAGCTGGGCATATTACTGTGAGGAGGTACAACTGGGCATATTACTGTGAGGGAGCACAGCTGGGCATATTACTGTGAGGGGGGCACAACTGGGCCTATTACTATGAGGGGGCACAGCTGGGCATATTACTGTGAGGGGGCACAACTTGGCATATGACTGTGAGGGGAAAAATCTGGGCATCGCTATTGTGAGGGGGCACATATCTGGGCATAACTAATGGGAGGGAGCACAATCCTGGGCATATTACTGTGAGGGGGCACATATCTGGGCATAATCTGTGAAGGGGGCACAATTCTGGCATAATTACTGTGTGATGGCATAAACGGGGAATATGTTCTATTGGGGGTATTTAGGGGACTGTACTATGGGTGGGATTATGTGTTTAGTTATGTTTTGGGCATAACTGTGCCTTTTGGGCCTAGTGCGCCTCACATAGTGTCCCTCTTCCTTCTTTTCTAAAGTTGGGCGGTATGTCAGAGGACCTGGAAATAAATACCCAGATGACATTCTATGCTAGCCATCAGAGGCAGTAGCAGGGTGTAGGAATGGTATTGACCACTATGGGGTACTACACTTGCCTTTCCTATGTAATAACAATCATAGAAGATCTTTTCTCATAATTGTATGCGGTGCAGTTCCTCAATTATTCCTATTAGAAGTTTATGAATAAATTAACCAACTGGGTGTTCACAGAGCGAACGAATGGGGCAGACTCTGCAGGGACACACTCCCAACTGTTAACAACCGGTTGTCAATTTATTCAGAAACTTATCATAGGAATAACAGAAGAACAACCCAAAATATTCGTAAAAGATTCGGCAGCATTGTCATATCAGTTAACAGACCTGTCAGCAGAGGAGGAGGTGTTAGACTCTGGAGACGTGTATATAATATTTTAGGCCCCCATGGGCTAATATAAATTATAGCATGCAGCATAATGATCACACACTGCAGTAAACAGAATTCTGTATCTTACATTTTCTCTTTTTTGTACAATGTATATTTCTTTTACCTTTGTTCTTGTTGTTTATGACATTCCTACTCTTTTATACTGTTTTGTATCACCACTCCTGTTTGCAAAACTTCAAAAACCCATACATGTTCAATGAGGATTCTCACCTTTCCTAGATCTTTCCCATGACCAGCACCCATGGTGACACCGTGCCTGGGTGCTGTTTCTGGACAGACCTCAGGACAGGTGCAGTACACTGTCAGGGCTCTGCGGCCAGAAGGGGTTAAACCCCCTAGCCGCTTGAGACCTGGCCCTTTAAGAGGCGCATCCCCTCCCCCTCCCTGTAGCGGCGCTATTGGCCGGCTCCCCTGTCACTCTCCGCGGGGAGCGCTGCTTCCTCTTTGAAAATGTTGCAAGTTTGCAAGAGATCGTGGGATTCTTCGATCGGCTGGTGCCCGGAGCCGCGCGCTGGTCGGTGGGAATAGACTGGGCACTGGGGTCCCTGCAGCCCCTGGAAAGTTACCGGCACTGCCAAGGGGGCTCCGCCGCACGTGACTGCCGTGGATTTAGGGGGGGGGCGGGCACGAGCTTGGCACCTGCTGGTACTCTGCGGATATTAGGCGAGCCCCCCTCAAGGTGCCATGGGACCTGCTGGTGACTTGAAGAAGAGTCGCGTCTGTTGGTAGAAGAAGGAAAAGGGGCTGCTGCTTGGCATTGGGGACACATGCCAGTGTACATCTAGGAGGACCTGCTGGATCATGGGCACCGGAGTGTGCAGCAGGAGGCAGAAGGGTCTCCTCCACACCGGGTTCTGCCTGCTGGTACTGCTAGTACTGGGCAGCGGGCTCTACTTCTACAACTACATGCTGAATAAGGCCAGGGCATCTGAGGCTCAGGCTGCCAGGTACAAGCAGCAGCAAGAGACAATGTCTGCCCAACTGCAAGGTAAGCAGGAGCTGGGCATGGTGCATGGCAGGGTCTGGGTATGGTCCCTGGCAGGAGCTGGGCATGGTCCCTGGCACGGGAAGGGTTGCTTCTGCTGTTTGTAGTTTTTGACGGGCAGCCAGAGCTTTTAATTTAATTAGCCAGGCAGGGAGATAAACCGTGCAGCCATATGCCGCCCCCTCCTCTCCTCTCTCTCCTGCCAAGGGGCTGGAAGCGAAGTTCCAAAGTTCCAAGGAAAGAGGGTGAGAGTCATAGTAGTGGCCTGGCAGCGGGCAGGCTTGGCATCCTCTTGTTTTGCACATGCATTGGTTTGTAGTAGAAATAGCTGAATGGCATGGAGATGCGGACGGAGATGCCAAGTAGTGTTTATTCAGGACCCTCAGTACCAAGAATAATGGGGGTTTGTATATTATGGATAGGGGTCTCCAACCTGTGGCTCTCCAGCTTTTGTGAAACTACAACTCCCAGCATGTTCACAACAGCTGGAGAGCCGCACTCTCCACACTAACATTACACTCTCGCAGTATAATTTCCGTGGATTTACTGCTAATCCAATGTGCGGCCAATTAACCATTTGTGTGCAGCAAAAGACCATCATCGCTAGGACAGACCCTATGGACACCAATCGTCCAAAAGCAGCACCTGCAGAGGAAATGTGGTATTGGGCAGAGGTCACACGGGTGTCTTCACTTCCAATTTTTCAGTCCAGTCATAGGATAAGAAAAACTAAAATGACCTCATTGACTATTATCCTGTTACCAGAAAATAGTCCCAGATTTGCTAATGTGTCCGCGCCAAATCTCTGTAAAAAAAAAAAAAGTGGCATAATTCAGGCTTGGCAATGGGTGGAGCTTAGAAAAAGTAGGTGAGGCTTTATGGGAGAGGGTGTGGCCTGAGATGCACCATTTTGCGCCAAAATTTTGGAACGATTCTGGCCTATAAATCTGCCTCAAAGTAAGCCAATACTTGAAGAGTTGGAGAAAAGTGCCTGTCCCTGCAGCAGATGCATCATCCAGCCTGAGCCCCTGTGTTAAATCTGATGCAGGTCTTGACACCCGGTCTGAGTGTACACCATCTATAAGTTTAGTAAATCTGGACCACAGTGCTGCAACAAAGTTGCGACTGAGGCTCAAAGTGCAGCCTCCAAGGCAGATATAGATAAAGCATTGAACCCTTGAGTTTTCTTCAGCTTACTTTTCATCCTGGGACAGAGTCTGCAGAGCCATTTCCTTATCATTAGAGGGCAGTGGCTTTAATGATGGGCGGTCGCTCTGTTGTACTGTGGGAGACCCAGATACAGTGCTACACACCGATACTGCACTGTATGCAGCTCCCCCGCCAGTCCCCGGTTTATGGAGGAGTGGGGCTGTACTTCATGGAGACTGTATTAGGCTACATTGACACGACTGTGAACAATGGCCGTTTGTACAAACAATTTAAAGCGGTTATCCAATTCTAAAAATGTCCCCCACAATGCCCGGGCCCCTCCTTTAGATCATACTTGCCCCGCTGCAGCGGCGGCCGTGCAGGGTTCCGGAGTGACGCCGGTGCCAGGTAGCGGGTTAAGTATAATCTATAGGAGGGGCCCGGGCAATGTGGGGGGCATTTTTAGACTTGGATAACCCCCTTAAAGGGGTTCTCCGAGAATTAAGAAAATGAGAATACTTAGCTATTACTTAATGATAAATATATTCCCAAATACCTTTCATTAGTTATAATGGCTTGTTTTGTCTAGGGAAATAAAATGGCCGCAGTCCTATTAGTACTGTCCTAATCACACAGGAGGACAAGTTACTTCACAACACTGAGCTAAAGAACTGCCTCATCCTGCTCTCTGCTTGTCAGAGATTATGACCCTGAATACAGATGAGAAGATCTTTAGCTGAATCTCTGTAGGAATGGAGTTCATGAGCAGATGTGCGTAATGAGCAGCGGCACTCTGTCCTGTCTGTCCTCTCTGTACTTCATGTTTCCTCATGAACTCCATTCCCACAAAGATTCAGCTAAATATCATATTAAACTGTAGTCAGGATCATAATCCCTGACAAGTAGAGCAGAGAGGAGGATGAGGCAGATCTTTACCTCAATGCTGTGAAGTAACTTGTCCTCTTGTGTGATTAGGACAGGTTTTGTGTGTACTGATAGGACGGTGGCCATTTTGTTTCTCCTAATCATTGCTCCTCAGACAAAACGAGCCATTATAACTAATGGTATTTGGGAATGTATTTACAATAAAGTAATTAAGTATTTTAATTTTCTTAATTCCTTGAGAACCCCTTTAAGTTTATGAGGCTGTTCCCATGGCAGATTTATTTATTTATTTTTTAACGGCCAGTGAATAGCGGCTCTTTTTGGCTGTTTGTACCGCCAGACGGACCCCATTGAAATTGTTTAGACAAGAGTGCCCGTCTAACGACTGTACACTGTGGTTAAGATAAAAACTCACCTCATCCAATTGATGGTGTGGGGGCACTCGCTCCTCACAGAATGCAGTAGGACCTGCCCTTCCTGATTGATGATGTCATCATGCTGGTAGCATCAGCTCCTGCTGTCTCCAGTGAAGAGTGAGCGCCCCCGCGCATTCAAGTGGATGAGGTGAGTTTATTTTTTTCCACACGAACAGAATGAGGACCACTACAAGAAGGGGGGCATTATCCCCACTGGCGACCACTAGAAGGGGGGCATTATCCCCACTGGCGACCACTAGAAGGGGGGCATTATCCCCACTGGAGACCACTAGAAGGGGGGCATTATCCCCACTGGAGACCACTAGAAGGGGGGCATTATCCCCACTGGAGACCACTAGAAGGGGGGCATTATCCCCACTGGAGACCACTAGAAGGGGGGCATTATCCCCACTGGAGACCACTAGAAGGGGGGCATTATCCCCACTGGAGACCACTAGAAGGGGGGCATTATCCCCACTGGAGACCACTAGAAGGGGGGCATTATTCCTACAGGAGACCACTAGAGGGGGGGCATTATTCCTACAGGAGACCACTAGAAGGGGGGCATTATTCCTACAGGAGACCACTACAGGGGGGGACAGAACACGGATTCCTCACGGACATCTTCACACATTAACCACTGATCATCTTGTCTTAAATGTCATCACGGACGTTTGAAAGAATCTGAACACATCTACAAGCTGATATCTAATTAAAGGGTCACTGAGTTTAAAGAAAAACAAACAACTTTTGATTTATCCGACTGACATATGTGAGTGTTGAAATCCCACCGATCGCTAGAACGAGGAGAGAGAAGAGCTTGCATAACACATGCTCACTCCTCACTGCAGATCACAAAATCGTGATTGTTCTTATGGACTTCTCTTGAGCCCCTCTCCTGCAACGGAGGGAGCGTGCGATATGTGAGTGCTTCTCTTTCCTCGTTCTAGCCGATCAAATCTTTTAATATGTTGCGATGACCTAAAGCCTTCATAGGAGGCTTTATTCAGTTCTCCTCTATAGAATCTATTCCTGAGAACCAGTCAGATCTCCTGTTTATAGCAAGTACTTGTAATCCCCATGAAATGGCAATACTGGAACATATTTTCTTAGAACTCTGTATTGTGTCATTCCTCTCTTACTCCTCCTTGAAATGTATGAGAACAATTGACAATGAAATAGTAACTATACGTCCATGAAAACTGGAGATAAATGAAAACCTTCAGTCGATGCAAGGTATTGTACTGATAGTAACAAAGGGTAACACTGGAGAGCAAACCTCAGGTTGCTATGGGTAACACAGATTTTTGTATTTTTCTGTACGTACACACTGAGAGTCTGCAAAGGCTTGTATTCTCGAGGATTTATTGACTTGTGTTCATGGCTCATTAATTGTTATAGGCAGGAGTCATCAACATAATGTAATAGATCAATGGAACAGCTTGAGGAAATGGCTTCAATGCAATTTTTTTTTCTCTGAAAATCCATATATAAAATATTTAGAGGATGTGGCCTCGTCTGGAAGGAGTTATTTGTTGATGTGTTGGAGCATAGATGGGATTTGTGATCGGTATTGGATATGGGCAGCCCGATTGTGCTCACCTGCTGCAGTCATTGATGTAAGTGGGCATGCACTGTGATATCCTGTCAGTATCCGGTATCATAGACTCTTCTGAGAAGGGCTGTCTGATGTACAAATCTCGCTTACGTATACTATATTGGGGTTTCTGAGCTACTGGGGCATCCTTCATTCAGGACTTCCCTCAAGTAGTCAGCGTTGGCAACAGCCACAAAGATTGCCCCTCCCTGTAGGACCCCACATGACTGCCATTCATACAGAGCCCGCTGATTTGGATATGTACCATGTAATGCTTAATTTCCCCTGTGGTGGCGCTGCAGGGAAACTCGATACCTGCTGCTAGATTCCCTAGCAGATCGCAGCTGATCAATGAAGATCCCAGCCTCTCATCTAAAGCCTTATGCCCCTTTCACACGAGCGGGAGACTCCCATGTCTCCCGCAACGCATCTACAGGGCTGGACTCCGGCACTGACTGGGATCGCATATAATGCTATGTGATCCCTGTCAGTGCCGAGTCCAGCCCTGTAGATGCGTTGCGGGAGTCATGCGAGTCTCCCGCTCGTGTGAAAGGGGCATTAGGGCTTGTGCACACGACTATGTATTTTGTGGTCCGCAAAAAATACGGCTGACGTCTGTGTTCATTCTGTATTTTGCAGAAGGGAACAGCTGGTCCCTTATAGACCAGTCCTATCCTTGTCCGTCCGTAACGCGGGCAATACCAGGACATGTTCTATTTTTTGCGGAACGGAAATATGGACATGCGGTAACGGAATGCACACGGAGTACTCATTGAAATGAATGGTTCCACATACAGTCCACAAAAAAAATGGAACGGACACAGGAGGAAAATACGTTTGTGTGCATGAGCCCTTATTCACATGTGTTTCACAGAAGTGTGCTGTACATGTTCTCCACGGACAGCACATGCCCCCATTCATTTTAATGTGTGTATTCACACATCAGTGTTTTACCATGTTCCATAGGTCTATGTTTTTAGCACGGATGCATGCTCTATTTTGTCAGTATTCACAGAACCATCACGCCCATTATAGCCTAAGGGTCCGTGAAAACCATTGATACAACACTGCTCATTTCACGTTACCTTCTGTATAGGAGGGCAAATACGTGATACGTGACTGCAGATGGCAAAAAAAAAAATGGACTCTTGTGGTTCATCCCTCCTTATCTGTTCTGTGACCTCCGGAGCTGAAAACAAACCTAGTAGGAAGTAACGGACAAGATGTCACAGCTGTACATTGTTGGCAGACTTTACAGAAGGGATACTCTTCCTGCTTCTGAGTGAAATGAATCTAGCTGTGCAGCTGAAACAGGGAATGATATGGCTGAAAAAGACTTTAGGGAAGCCTAAAAAAGACCTATTCCTTGACAATTATGATTGTACAAAGAAGCACAGCCATTATGCAAACTTCTTTTGAAAATTAATTAAGTAATTTCAAGAGCATCTCCTTACAACAATCCGTGAAACATGGAGGAAACACAGATACCATCCGTTTTGTGTCTGTGTTTTTTTCACGGACCCGACTGTAAGGACCCTTGCACACGACCGTATGCGCTCAGAGACATACGGTCTGTGAGCGGGCCATATGTCCCGGAGCGGCATTGATCGTGGGCACGGGAGCGCACAGCATCATAGATTACTATGATGCTGTGCACTTCAGGCCGCCCGCTGGACTATTGTCCCGTACTCATGTTCTTGTGAGTGCGGGATAATAGTCCCGCGGGCGGCCCGACATGCACAGCACGATCATATGTCTCGAAGCGCATACAGTTGTGTGCAAGGGCCCTAATGGGCATGATGGATCCATGTAACCCTGGACCATGGTAAATCACGGATGTGTGAATATATACTTCAAAAACAATGGGTAGGCATGCTTTCCGTGGAGACCACAGGCAGCACACGTCCATGATTCACTGATGTCTAAATAAGGTCTTCTGCAGCAGCACAAAGGCACTCCCCCACTTCTCCAAAACCCTTCTCAATGTCTCTTTGGTCCACTTAAAGGGGCTATTGTAGACAGAGCAGCAGTGGCAGCAACTTCTCAGGAAGGGAGACCCCTAGTGGTTATCAATTTAGAGTGTTTTTAGAGGTAGAAGACGGCATTTTTGATAAAGTGATTTACATTTTTTTTTCTATTTAGGACATTAGCATCAGATTAAAATTGGCTGTGTGACCATTTAAAGGGAACCTTAGTGACAGAAATGCTGATTTCAGCGGTGTGTCTCTCTTGAGCTAAAAGTAAGTGGTTGCTGAGAACCAACATCACAAACATTGCAGCACAGGCCTTGAAAAGAGTCAAATCTACCTGAGAAGAGTCATGGTTATTCATATTCTCCCGTACCCCCGTCCATCTTCTGATGATTGGCAGTTCTCTCCTAGAGAGAAAGGAAGAAAACTAGGTAGAAGACTGTCAGTCATCAACAGGTGGGCAGGAGAGCAGGAATTCATGAATAACCATGACTTTTCTCATGAAGATTTGACTCTTTTCCAGGCCTAATCTGCAATGTTTGTGATGTTGGTTCTCGGCAACCACTTACTTTTAACTTATAAATGACAGACCGCTGAAATCAACTCGCCTGTCTCTACTTTATTCTGCTGTTAGTATGGGTAGCATAAAGATGATGACAGGTTCCCTTTAAGTAGCAAACTAGGGGTTAACCTGGTGGCACACATCTAATAGATGTTCCCACTATTGTCTCTGAAATGATCATAAACTACTGTCAGTAAAATATTTCATTTTGTCTATGGCTGCCGGTCCTTTCTTTTGTTTTTCTCCTGAGCAAAAGTTCCTCTCGGTCTCTCAGAAGGGGGGAACCTGCTCTTCCCTGGCAGCGGCATTGTTAGGCACGTGTGGGCTGTTCTGCTCTCACCCACACAGGATGCCAGGGCACGGTTGAGCGGCTGCCAGGTTGCTATGGGCTTAGGGTATGAAAGAACGGTTAGAAGAGCTGGAGGTTAGCGCAGGGTGTTGTCTGCTGCTCAGGTTTATTGTACACCAGGAATTCCGTTTGTAGAGACATGGGAGACAACGGATAAAGTAACGTGTTCCGCCAGCTCATAGGCTAGACACGGGAAAGGCTTTGTGACCTGTAATATTGTACATGAGATGGAGCTCACTGCATACTGTCTATAGGCATAAGGGGCCATTTTCATTTTGTCGGAGGCGTATATGGGGACTGGAAGGCGGTGACGTATGCCACTGTGCAAGCAGAAGACTGAAAACTTCATACATGTGGTCACATTTCTGTTCCCAGATACTTTCCGTGTTTTTCTCACTCCCATCTATAGAAAGGTCTACTCTCTTCCACAATACGGACCGGATTAAGACCTGTTCAATAACGCGCAGAACAGCCACCTGAATCCTCCAAAAATGCAGTTTTGTTTATGGCCCCATAGAAATGAATGGGTCAGTGTGATGTCATCAAAAAAATGTGGATGACACACGGGTAAAAAATACGCTCATGTGCATAAGGCCTAATAGAGAATAGCCCCTGCGCCAAGCCTGATGAGCATTCTCATACCCCGGGGCAAATGTTACCTCTGCACCCCCTATAGCTGGTAAAGGGCTGGTACAATTTTTTTTTTTTTGCACAATATTTGTGGAAGTCCTGCGTCTTCTCTGCTTGTATTTTGGGTTTTTTCATCCGATGTCCCAGCGTCTTCTCAATTAATCAATAATATTGGAAAGTTCCACTTAAAGGGGTTGTCTGGGCTTTTACTATAGATGATAGGTCATCAGTATCAGATCGGCGGGGGTTCGACAGCTGTATTGGGAGACGGCGTGCGCAGTGGGCATGTGCCATCTGCCTTTTTTCTTCCTGTTCGCTGCTGCTGTCCATGGAAAAGACCACAGATGGCAGCAGTGGACAGGAAGAGAAAAGGGAAACAGCACATGCCCAGTGTGCACATCGTCTCCCCATACAGCTGATCAGTGGGGGTCCCCCCACCCAATCTGATATTGATCTGATAAAATATGTCAACGTGTGACACCTTTGAAATAGTTGCAGATTATTCTTAAATGGGTTCTGTAGTTTTTTCAAACTGATGATCTATCCTCTGGGTAGATCATCAGCATCTGATCGGAGGGGGTCCGACACCCGGGACCCCTGCCGATCAGCTGTTTGAGAAGGCAGCGGCGCTGCAGGAGCGCCGCGGCCTTCTCTGTGTTTACCGCAGGCCCAGTGACGTCACGACTAGTATCACTGGCCTGGGCGGGGCTAAGCTCCGTTCACATGAATGGAGCTTAGCCGCGCCCAGGCCAGTGATAGTACTCGTGACGTCACTGGCCTGCGGGGGTCCCGGGTGTCGGACCCCCGCCGATCAGATGCTGATGATCTATCCAGAGGATAGATCATCAGTTTTGAAAAAACTGCAGAACCCCTTTAAGTCTGCATTTACTGGAATGTAGACATCTGCCCGCCATTAACCCCTTTGCGTACTTAGGAGTAACTCATGAGCTGAGCCTGCTCCATACACCTCCCGTGGCCAGGATCAGAGAGATCCTCAATCCCATCCATTTTACTCTTCAGATGCCGCAATCAATAGTGACCATGGCATCTGAATGGTTAGAGGAAAGGGGCTTTTGCTTCCATGCCTGATGCTTCAAGATATGCATAGGCCTTTCTGATCCATCATTGTCATCTGGAGATGTTCCTTTGGTCCTTGAGATGTTTAAGTGCTTTGTATTTCTCAGGATGTGGCTTATGTTAGATTATTTCTTACACTTCTGCTGATCTCCGCTCTCTGCTGTCCTTGGGTCGGAGGAGGCTCGTAGAATTGTATTCATTCTGCATGGATCAGATCCACCGGCTTTTCCATTCCTTGCCAGCCTCCTTCTAGAGATCATCATGACTGGAGCATATAATATGTGTTTTTTGTTTTTGAAGGGATTTATTTAAAGATATATTTGTGCCTGACTTGTGTCCCTGAATTCTGCTAGATCCCAGGGTGCATGTGGACTGTTATGTGTTCCTTACCTCAGGACGGTCTTCCTCTTTTTTACTAAACAAAGAGAGGACAGACTGCATAGGGGAACCTCCAAAATTGTAATCTTCTGGCCTTAAATGGGTTGACCCATCTGAGACATTGATAGCATATCGCTCAGATAGGTGCAGGTCCCACCTCTGAGAACTGCTCTTATCTCCAGAACGTGACCCTCAACGTGAAGGTGACCACAACACCCATGCCCAGTGTGTTGTCCATTCACTGTTATGGAAGTTCCGAATGGAGGGTGGCGGAAGTGTGTCCTCCTTTAATTTGGGGAGCTGGTTCTGGAAATAGATCTAGGTTCCACCTCTGGAACCCTCTTATATCTGACATTGATCGCATATTCCAGCAAAATGCTATGTGTGTCCCCACGTCAGTGACAAGGGGAACGGTAACACGCTGTTGACATCTCCTGGAGCAATAATATAAAGACAGCAGGGATTATTGACCTGAAGGGGTTGGCAAGATCCTTTTGAGATATTTCAACTCTAGTGATTGAGCGCCTGCTTGCATAGTAGAGACTATGGCCCACATTTAAAACGTGAGGACACCTAAGCCTTGTTGTAATTTGGGCCAAAAATGTGCCAATTCATGCCATTTTGGTGCATGTACTTTAAAAAAAATTAATTGCTAGATGGATGCTGTCCGGCCCTATTAACTATAATGGGGTCCAGCAGAGATCCGTCCGCAACCCAGCAAATATGCCGACAATTGGCTGGACAAATATGGCTCTGTACAAAACTTTAATCTGCCTGTGAACAAAAAAATAAATAAATTTCATACTCACCCTTATCCCCCCCCCCCCCAAATAATAAATGTTAATAAAGAAGTCCCTTGCACCCCAATCCCTCATACAGCGATTAGATTCTGATTCTTGGTTTGTGGACACAGAATGAGATATGTTATTGTGCAAAAGTAGGTAAAAAAACAACTAGACCTATACTTGTTTGGAATTGCGGTAATTGTACTGACCTATAGAATAAAGGTAATGTGCTAGTTATGCTGCACAGTAAGCGTCATAAAATTTTAAGTGCAAGAATCAAAAAAACAATAGTGGAACTCCTTCCCCTCCCCCCCTTTTTCCGAGTCCAGAAAGTTAATAAAAGTTAATAAGTTGTATGTACCCCCAAATGGTGTCACTAAAAAATACAATTGGCCCCACAAAACAAAGTCTTCATTTGGCTACGGCGACAGAAAATTAAAAAAGTTATGGCCCTAAAAAAATTAAAATAGCAGTCTTATTTCATACACCTCACTGAAAATACTCAATGTTAAGAGTATTTTTACTCTTCCGGAAAAAATGTAGTGCGATCTCTGCCGGCACCTCCAGCCCGAGCCACTGTGATAAATCTGGTGCAGATCGTGACAGCCTGCAGGATTAGTAAATTGGCCCATTGAGATAATTTACCCCATGTTGGCACCTTTGTGTTTATGCAGTTTTTGGGGTGAGAAAAGAGATACAGGTAAAAAGATGCATTGTGATATGATAGTCACCCCCATGCTGGTGACCACCAAAGAGCCCTTATAACCCTGCCTTGTGTCATCGGCTAACCGGTGAGGAGCACCAATTCCCATGCGACGGGGCATTTACTTTTTTGGCTGCAATAGCCAGTCCGTCTAGATTGATAATAGAAGGCTGAACAAATCCCGGGAGCCAAATAGTCAAGACTTCTAGAAATCTGCTGCTGGTGCGGAACTTTTCGTCTTCTGTTCATATATAAGTTCAGTGTGATACAAGGACATTTTGTCTGAAGCCCATGCACCAAGACCCTCCCCTTGTATCGGCTGCTGTCAGGTTTTATAATTGCTGTACTGCCCTGCACATTTCTGTTCCATCTGAAGAAAGCTGCTGCTGCTGCTTCTTACAGCACGACTGGAATACTGATTCCCAACCACAACATCAAATGTTGTACACCTAATACTGGGGGTGCTCCAGGACCTGAAACGACCACTGGTGAGGTTAAATTGTCATTGCTACACAAATGCTCCTTTGTGGTCACAGATGTGAATCTGAATTTGAGAGAATACCTTGTGACTATAAGGTTCTAAGATTGAGCAAAGACGTAGGTTTTTGTTAGCGTTTTTCTGTGCTTTTGGGTTTTTAGCAGTGTTTTTTGCCCTTATTTTTCATTTTTTTTTTTTTAGGTAAAAATGCTAGTTCCAGATGTTAGCTGAAGGACTATGGGTAAAAATAACGTAGACAACCCCTTTAAGAATCCCAGTAGTTCCTTTGGCAGCCTGCAGGTGGCTGGGCCTTATAGAAATACACTGAATATCACATAGACTGCAGTGTTAAATCGGTGCAGTCTGTGGGACATGCGATCTAACACCTGCTTGTTAAAGTCACCTAGGGTGACTAAAGAAAAAAAGTAAACTTTTTTTTTTTTTATATATAATAGCTCAAATCAACCCCTTTCCCCTAATTAAAAAATAAGTAAAAAATATAAACTTTATAGGCATCGAGTGCCCCAAAACACTTAACTATTAAAATAAATGTATTTATCCTGTATGGTGAATGCCAAAGTATAAAAATGGCTGATTCACCATTTGTGGTCTCTTCATCTCCCCCCCACAAATTGCATAAAAAGTGATTAAAAAATCATGCACACTCTAAAATGGTATCCATAAATACTACAGACCGCCCTGCAAAACATTAAACCCTCACACAGCTATGTAAACATAACTATAAAAAAATGGGGGTCAGAATATAACGATGCAATGAAAAAAATTAAATTTTTCCAGTTTTTGAAGTTTCAAACTACAAGAAAAACGATATAAATGTGTAATCATACTGTCCTGGAGAATGAAGGTAACAGGTCCATTTTATCGCACAGGAAACTCCCAAGAAAACCCTAAGAATTGGCAGAATTGCGTTTTGTTTTTTTTTTTCAATTCTACCCCATTTTGATTTTTTTTTCCCAGCTACAGACTGCATTGTATGCAATATTAATTTAGAATTAATTACATTGGAAAGTACAACTTAACCCGCAAAAAATAAGCCCTCAGACGCTAGGTGAATGGTTAATTAAAAAGTTATAGCTCCAGGAAGACTGGGAGTAAAAAAAACTGAAATGGAAAAAACAAAAATGGCCTGGTCTTGATAGGGTTTACTGTCTCTTTAAATTTCATGTGGCCCCGGAATTTGGTTGAGTTCCTTGGAAGGAGCCTGTAAGCCAGTGCTCAGCGACCTTCGGTACTCCAGCTGCTGTGAAACTACAACTCCCAGCCTGCACACTTTCTTGGCTGTTCTTGTAACTCCAATATAAGTGAAAAGAGGATTCTGGGAGTTGTAGTTTCAGAACAGTTGGCGTGCCAGAGGTAGCTGATCCCTGCTGTAGGCTATCAGTGCCTTGTTATTAGGCTGTGTACAAAGCTCAGACTCTCTGGAGCTTGTGTCCCAGTTTCTGTTCTCTGGCCGCCGTGTTGTGGCTGACATATTCGCCAGATTGTCACTGCCTGAGGAAGGAGGACATGACCTTTCCCATCTTGGCTCTTCAAGCCGGTGTCATGTTGGCGTGTCTTCTGTCCCCTTCATGTAATTGGATGGGCATCCGCGTACTAGAAATTTTTGCTCTTTTATTTTTTGCAAGACATGACAGATCTTTTGCCTTTTCAAATTATCATTTCTTGGATTCTGATGTGGATTATGTTTAACACTTTCACTGGCTTTTTACTCATCTGTTTGGCCATCTGTTATTATGGCTCCTAAGGGGTCACATTATGCCTGAAGGAAGGGGGAGCGGGGTTCTGTTCATACTGTAGACATGGGGTTACAATTGGTATAAAATCTTTAAATCAAAGTTTCTGTCCTTGAAGAAAGTCTCCATGTAGTAATAAACTTGGACTTGTAACAACGCCAGTGTTTTTAAAAGGTCTCTGAGTTTTCCTAAGATTTCATTATGTCATAGAGGCATATTAAAATTTTTGGTCAGTAAGTGCTGAAACCCTCTAGAACGAGGAAAGAGAAGTGCTCGCATATCACACTCTCCTCATTGACACCATAGACTTCTATTAAGTTGTCTTGTATAGCAACAAGAGAGCGCATGATGTGTGCATGTCTCTTTTCTCATTCTAGCGATCTATCTAATATGTACAGTATGCACATCGATCTAATATGTATGGGCAACTTCACATCTAAGACCCCCACTCTATGAAGTACAGTCTCTTCAGATTTTCCCTTCCACAGAACAACCCTTCACCCATTACTATATACGAACTACACAATTACGTTATTCTCTTGAATTAGGTGTTTGGAAATTTCTCTACACAACAGGAGTCAGTCTATACTAAGTATACTGTTGCAATGGTTGCCATTCTGCCCAACCTGCCAGATGGCTTGGACCCAAGTTCCACTGTCTTCTTCCTGCTGGGTCCAGCCACTGTGTCTGCTCTGTCCCTTCACACAGGCTGCGCGGCCTGGTGGTTCCCCTGCAACGAAGTCCAGTTCTTTGTACAGGGTTTAAAGGTTGACTGTTGGGGAACTGAAAAGATAACGCCCTAAGGCCCCATTCACACGACCGTATGTATTTCGTGATCCGTATAAAAACGGAACGGAAGACATACGGAAAGTCTTCCGTAGTGTTCCGCAATTTTGCGGACCCATTGACTTTAATGGGGCTACGGACGTGATTTTGTGGCCAAGTATAGGACATGTTTTATATTTTTTGCGGGCGGACTTCCGTGAGATACGGGATGCGGAATCCACACGGTGTGGATTCTGCGTTTTTTTTTTTTTTTTTTTTTTTTTTTTTCTCCTATGGAAAAATAAATGGGTCCATATGGTTCCGCATCTTATCCGCAAAAATGCGGAAATGTACATACGGTCATGTGAATGGGGCCTTAGGATTAGCCCAAAGTTTAATCTGTTGATTGACACAGTGGTTGCACATCCACTGTTGTAAGCACTTAGGGGGTCTTTTATCATCCAGAAATACGCCTATATTAGGCGTATTTCTGGTGCAGATTGCGGCGCAAAGTTAGTTGCGCCACAATCTGCAACCCCCCCCCCCCCTTAGTGATTTAAACCAATGATTATTCTTCTGTAGAAAGGTTTCCTTGTGATACAGGAGGTACTCTTTAAGGAACACAACATGTCTATTAGGATGCACCAATGATCATTAAATGTGCTGTAGATTCTGCCTGTCCAGTCTAATTCAATCCAGTCTAACAGTAGGACATTAATAATCTCCCCATTGTTTTATATGACAAGCAAACCAGTCTACCTGTATTACCTATAGGTAAAGAATGTTTTTTTTGTTTTTTAACTTGGCTCTGTTCCTTTAAGAAAAAAAAAAAACCTCTTGTTAGACCGGAAAAAAATACTTGGCTTGTGTCATTGCTCGACTTATTTATTCGTATGTTTTCCCTGCCCTTGCTTGCTTCATCTTGCTAAACTTTTATACCAGAGGCTCACTGTATTTAAATCTGACATGTGTATATTTATTTACTCTAATCTGCCAACATCATTCAAAATTGAGATTATATGTTGTGCTGCTAAATGCAGAGCTCTGAGGTTTTCAATATGTGATCAAAAATGCAGGGAGATTACTATTCAAGTGCCACTTGGTTTAGGTAAGAGGAAAAAAAAAATGTTTAAATATGCAACTGCAATGCCAGACACGGCCTATGGATGAAGGAGGCGCTGTTTCTAGGGGGGTTCCCCTTTTATTTTTGGTTTATGTTTATCATTCGATTATAGCTTTAGTGCTCCTTTAAACATCCCTGTGGGAGCATAAATGGAAGCTGTATTAGTTGCCACCACCTTCTCTAGTAATGGGTACTCTTGTCAGAAGAGGTCTCTATTATTTGCTGCTGTTGCCTCCTATATATAAAGTATGACTGGAATAGTAGACTTCCTCATGATTGTTAGTAGCTACTGGGCATTCATGTTTTGGCAGGCAGTAATCGTACACCGGATCTCTGGTACACTTGTAAGAGACAGCTGGCAGGAGATCTTATCGGATCCACTCCATGGGCGGACTTCTTGCACCGTGAGCCACACTTTGAAACTTATACCCGGAAATGCCAACCCCTGTGTATTTTACGAGGGGTGTTCAATAAGTTATCTACCTGAATACGAAAACAAAAGTTGAACTTGCTGCTTTTCAATGTAATCCCTCTTGACTTCAACATAGGAAACCTATGCCTGCTGTAACCAGTATCTACTTCTGATAGAGGGCCAATAAAAATGAATACAAATTTCCGTTTTTGGGAGCTGCCTGCCTGGCATGTCTAAAGGGATCAGGAGATAAGCTGCAGGAAGTCTGATGGATGTCAGCATCCTGAAAATGATCAGCAAATTATTAATAGGACAAGACTGGTCTGGTTGTTACTAGTTTTTACAGAAGGTTTGAGCTTTATTTCAAGGGAATCTGTCAGCAGTTTTGGCATTTTTATCATTCGGAGAAGTGAGAATATGAAGTTTCATTCTGCTATATCCAAGGGCATCTGTCAGCAGATTTGTATCTATGACACAGTACACTAGATGACCTGTTACATGTGCACTTGGCAGCTGAAGACATCTGTGTTGATCCCATGTTCATATGTGCCCGTATTGCTGAGAAAAATTATGTTTTTATCAAAGTGTTTTAATATAATGCGAATGAGCCTGTAGGAGCAACAAAGGCGTTGCCATTACACCTAGAGGCTGTGCTCTCTCTGCAACTGCCACGCTCTCTGTAAACCTCATCGCACCTGGCCCTGACTTCTCCTAAAGTCTCTCAAAGTTCAGAGGGTGTGGCAGTTGCAGAGAGAGCAGAGCCTCTAGGTGTAACAGTAACGCCCCTGTCACTCCTATAGACTCATTTGCATATAACAAAACATCATTTTTCTCAGCAATGTGGGCACATATGAACATGGGACCAACACAGATGACTTCAGCTGCCAAGCTCACATGCAGCAGGTCAGCCAGCTTCATAAGTACAACTCTGATAGATGCCCTTTAAGTGCACTGGATATGGAGATTCACTGTGAAGTGCTGTCTACATAGGAGATGTTTCCTTGTATGCTACAGCTGTCACTCAAATCAGAAGGGCGGGGCTGTGAAAAAGCTCTGTGTAGTGAGAAGAGAGCACTTTACAGTGAAGCTCCGCCTCCTGGGTACTTGCTGGAGCTGGATCTAGCAGAATAAAAGTTCATAGTCACACTTGTCCTGATAAAAGTTTTGCAAAAGGTATGTCTTTTCTGTTGCCCCCAGCAATGACCTAGTGCTGTCAACAGTTTAGCATGGTCAAAATTGGTGACAGATCCGGTGTCGCAATTCTCAGGAAATATGTTATCACAAATGGTAGCTTCAGACTAGTGTTAGAGGTCTGGCAAGTCTGAACTAGCCTAATAGTGATTCCCTGTTTTCTCGCACCCTGTCTGGTAGATGTGATGTCAGCAAAGATGCTGTTTATTAGGGGGGTGTTTTACAGCAGGGCATCAAGCAGGCTTGGATATATGATGTTTGAGCTAGGAGGAGAAGGAAAGGCAGAGACCAGATGCTGCAGACGTTCCTCCTGAGTCTTGCACCAGGATGCTGGAGGAGTCAAAATGCACTCAGAATGTCATCATCTGACTTATATAATGAAGTAAGGTTGAATGCTGGCGTTCAGGGCCGCCATCAGGGGAGTACAGCAGAACCTGCTGTGGGGGGCCCGGGCAGATTCGTCAAGAAAGGGGGGCCCGGGCGCCTGTCAACAATCCCCCTCAACCAGGCCCAGACTGGCCACCTGGCCGATCGGGCATTTGCCCGGTGGGCCGCTCCATATTTTAAATAAGTGGGCCGCTGTGAGGTGGCTACTGAACTCAATTGTATCTGCATCCACTAGATGCAGATACAATTGTGCCTGCAGTAGTGCGCGCCGGAGGAACAAGGGAACCTCTGGTTCCCTGCTCCTCTATTCCCGTTGGCTGGTTCACTCATGTGACGTAGGCGGCGCGATGACGTCATCGCGCCGCCTGCGACGTTCCTCAGGAGCAGACCCGCCAGAAGAGGCCGCGTCTGCATTGTGGGACTGCACCTGGACAGGTAAGCATAAACTGCCCTCTCCCTATGCAGCACTAACCCTAATACTGGCCCTGCCTCCCTATTACAGACCCTCAATACTGGCCCTACCTTACCCTAACCCTGGCCCCTGACCCCCCCCAATACTGGCCCTGCCTCCCTATTACAGACCCTCTATACTGGCCCCTGACCCCTAATACTGACCACTAACCCTAAAGCTACATTCACATGACCATATTTGTTTTGCGGTCCACAATTGCGGATCCCCAAAACACGGATACTGGCCGCGTGCGGACACATTTTGTGGAACACACATGCCCAGCCCTATAATAGAAATGCCTGTTCTCATCTGAGATTGCGGTCAAGGATAGGACATACTCTATCTTTTTTGCAGGGCTGTGGACTACGGATTTGCGGGCCCGTTGAAGTGAATGTAAATATGATCATGTGAATGTACCCTAATGCTGCCTCTGAACCCAATACTGGCTCCTAACTGATACCGACCCTAATCCTAATACTGGCCCTAAGGGTGCATTCAGACAACCATATTTCTGGGTCTCATTTTCATGGCTCCTCATTCTCTTTAGTGTTTGCCGTGTCCGTGCCTCCTTCCCGGTCTCCCGGTACCTACCCCCCGCTCTGTATGGACTAGAGAGCGTCTCCCAGCGCAGGGCCTGGACACAGCGGGACGGACAGCGAGAAAAGGTGAGGCCTGTGATCACTGTGTTTATTATCCCTGTACAGTGACATCGCTGAGGACTACGTCAGATTTGGTGGACTACGTCGGACCAGCTTTTTTTTTTTTAATAAAATGGTCAAACAGGGGTCTGGGGGAGTGTTTATTTCAATAAAATGTTTTATACTTTGTGTGTGTGTGTATTTTTTTTTTTTTTTCACAATACTACAGTTTTAGTAATTATGGCTATCTACAGACGGCCCTGATTACTAATACTGGGCTTAGTGCTTGCCGGTATGGCAGGCCAGCATTAACCCCAACATCTATTACCTCGGCACCCACCGCCACCAGGGGTGCCGGAAAGAGCTGGGTACCCGCAGGACCGGACCTTCTAAATTGAGGGTCTGGCTGCTGGTAGTATCTGGCTGGCGAAGGAAAAAAAGAAGGGGGGCCCCACACCATTTTAAAAAAAAATTATTTAATTATTTTTGTACAAAAATGGGATTGGGGTCCACCCCTTTTTTCCTTCGCCAGCCAGATACAACCAGCAGCGGCAGCCTGGCACTACCAGGGTGGGAAGGGACACGGTTATTGGCCCTTCCCAGCCTAATGGGTATCAGCCTGCAGCCGCCCCAGAGCCAGACCCTCAATTTAGAAGGTCCGGTCCTGCGGGTACCCGGCTCTTCCCGGCACCCCTGGTGGCGGTGGGTGCCGAGGTAATAGATGTTGGGGTTAGTGCTGGCCTGCCATACCGGCAAGCACTAAGCCCAGTATTAGTAATCAGGGCCGTCTGTAAATAGCCGTAATTACTAAAACTGTAGTATTGTAAAAAAAATACACACACAAGTATAAAACATTTTATTGAAATAAACACTCCCCCAGACCCCTGTTTGACCATTTTATAAAAAAAAAAAAAAAAAGCTGGTCCGACGTAGTCCTCTGCATTCACGACCCTGAAAAATAGAAAACAAACACAGACCACTTACCTCTTCCTGCAGTGGGATAATACACACAGCGATGTCACCGTACAGGGATAATACACACAGTGATGTCACTGTACAGGGATAATACACACAGTGATGTCACTGTACAGGGATAATAAACACAGTGATGTCACTGTACAGGGATAATAAACACAGTGATGTCACAGTACAGAGATAATAAACACAGTGATGTCACAGTACAGGGATAACAAACACAGCGATGTCACTGTACCGAGATAACAAACACAGCGATGTCACTGTACAGGGATAATAAACACAGTGATGTCACTGTACAGGGATAACAAACACAGCGATGTCACTGTACAGGGATAATAAACACAGTGATGTCACTGTACAGGGATAATAAACACAGCGATGTCACAGTACAGGGATAACAAACACAGCGATGTCACTGTACAGAGATAACAAACACAGCGATGTCACTGTACAGAAATAACAAACACAGCGATGTCACTGTACAGGGATAATAAACACAGTGATGTCACCGTACAGGGATAATAAACACAGCGATGTCACCGTACAGGGATAATAAACACAGCGATGTCACTGTACAGAGATAACAAACACAGCGATGTCACTGTACAGGGATAACAAACACAGCGATGTCACAGTACAGGGATAACAAACACAGCGATGTCACAGTACAGGGATAACAAACACAGCGATGTCACAGTACAGGGATAACAAACACAGCGATGTCACCGTACAGGGATAACAAACACAGCGATGTCACCGTACAGGGATAACAAACACAGCGATGTCACTGTACAGGGATAATACACACAGCGATGTCACCGTACAGGGATAACAAACACAGCGATGTCACCGTACAGGGATAATAAACCTCAGATCAGCCCACTGTGCCCCCATCAGACCTCAGGTCAGCGTCTTGTGCCCCCATCAGACCTCAGGTCAGCCGTCTTGTGCCCCATCAGACCTCAGGTCAGCGTCTTGTGCCCCCATCAGACCTCAGGTCAGCGTCTTGTGCCCCCATCAGACCTCAGGTCAGCGTCTTGTGCCCCCATCAGACCTCAGGTCAGCGTCTTGTGCCCCCATCAGACCTCAGGTCAGCATCTTGTGCCCCCATCAGACCTTAGGTCAGCATCTTGTGCCCCCATCAGACCTCAGATCAACACAATGTGCCTCAACACTCTGCACTTACAAGCATGTAACTGAATTTAATGGCAACTGTGTTTACCTATTGAAAATGTTTATCAGTGTGTGAATAATAATAATATAACGTAGCGTAAAAACATTAGCCTAGGGTAGGATCCTGCCTAAAGAGTCTACCTTGTCGCGGTGGCAGGCTTACTAATCTTTTGGGCAAATAAAGCAGTTGTGATATCTCTTAAAAAAGAAAGATGTAATGTGCTATGTGGAGGCTGCTGCATATTAAGCAAATCTGTAAAGTTTACCCGAAAGGGGGGGGCCCGCGAAATTTGCCTGTAGGTGGCACTGAAATTACTGATGGCAGCCCTGCTGGCGTTATTAAATTTTTTTGTGTAACGGGAAAACCCATTTAATCCTGCAAAATGCTGCCAGTGCTAGGGAGGGATCGGGGAGAGCAGGGTAAGCATACCTTAGCTTAACTTCCTATAATGTGACCCTGCTCTCCACAACCCCTACCTAGCGCTGTGATCAGTTTTGCAGGGTCGAAATGCTGACTGACTCCATTTAATGTTTAATTTAATGTCCTCAATCATTATTCTGCTTCTGCTGTATTGTTGGCAAGTTCCTCTCATGCCCCAATGCTCAAAGAAAAAAAATGAAACGTACACACTGGCACTTTGGTAGGAATTCATCCTCAATTGGTAATCCAGCAGAAGCGTAGGACGCATGGAGGAAGCAGATGCTTCCCGGCACAGACAGGTTCTTGTGGTGGCTACTGTTACAAGCAGGAGTGGTCATAATAAAAACCTGAGGGAACTTAATTCTGTATGTGAGCGTCTGTTGTCAGCAGAAAGCTGATGGAGGCAATCTCATGATGGTCCGCATCTTCTCAATTTGAGATTTGAAGTAAATATAATCTGAAACGGAAGCAGTCTGTGTGTTTGTCCTGTTCACACCTTCTTGAGGAGCAGGAAACGAGGAGAATAAATCCTACTTTGTTCTGCTGACCTTGGCCCTTTTTTGGCAGTTCAGTTTCAGCAGGAACCATGCAGGAAATTGTGGAGCCGATCACCGACTTCAATAGAGAGGCCTTGCTGAATGTAACCGTACGGAAAAAGCTTTCTGATAAGAGCCCAGCCTTGGTTGCTTTATATCCAGTACAGTTTATGTGGTGCATCCTCTTCCCTTAAAGGGGTTGTCCGAGTTATGAAAAAAAAATATATAGCTCTGCAAATCTGATGGGCAGCAATATATAACTAAGTTCAGCAAGTTTTAGGCAAAAAAAAATCTATATTTCCTCATTTCCCTGGTTCTCTTCTGGCCTGCAGAAGGCAGTGAATACAAGTGCTGAGTGACATGTCTGTCTGCTGGAATACTCAGCAGCATGTTGTATGTGTAGGACTACAAGTCCCAGCTGTACAATGACACTGCTGATACACACAGGAAATTCTCCCTACCTGTTCTTGTACAATACAATTCCTCTATAGCTCCTTGCCCAGCATTTGTCTCCTCTCACTGCTGCAGCTACTATTTGTTGTAAAGCCTTGAGCCCTCAGTGTGTTCTGGCTGAAGGGGTTAATGTTTTATCTGAAGGAATCCAGGGAGAGCAGATAGCAGGAGCCCGACAAAGAAAGGGGGCGTGGTCAGTGACATCTCGTGTACAGACTATCTGAACTCTGAGGCTTGTACACGAAACATCATAGACCAGGGAGATAAGGTGACATCATAGGTCATGTGACCCTCAGTCAATTCTGAGAAACCAGCAGCTTTAGAAACACAAAGTATATGGGAAAGTTGTTATACCTGACAAGTTAGAAACATATAAAGAACAAAAAAATAACTCGGACAACCCCTTTAACCAGCAGAAATTGTATCCTGATATACTGTAATATTACCAGAATGACTCCAGTAGGGTTGCACGATATATCGAAAACTCGGTACGGTTTCGGTACCTAGTGCGGTATCGAAGCTCGATACCGAGTTTTCTTGCAGTCCGATACTTAGAACATGGCGCGCGCATCACTTTAATGCGTTGCCCCATGTTCTAATATCGGCCTGCCGCGCTGCCAGGGCCCCCGCACCCCCCTCAGATCAGCCCACCCAGGTCCCAGCCACTTAAAAAAAAAAAATCATACTTACCTGTTCTGGCCGCCGCTGTCCTCACTGGTTCCGCGCTCCACCGTCTTCCCTGGCGACCCCACGCCATTTTTTTTTTCAAAAATTTCATTATTTAAAAAAAAAAAAGGCATGGGGTCCCCCCCTTTTTTCCTTCACCAGCCAGATACAACCAGCAGCGGCAGCCTGGCACTACCAGGGTGGGAAGGGACACGGTTATTGGCCCTTCCCAGCCTAATGGTACCAGCCTGCAGCCGCCCCAGAGCCAGACCCTCAATTTAGAAGGTCCAGTCCTGCGGGTACCCGGCTCTTCCCGGCACCCCTGGTGGCGGTGGGTGCCAAGGTAATAGATGTTGGGGTTAGTGCTGGCCTGCCATACCGGCAAGCACTAAGCCCAGTATTAGTAATCAGGGCCGTCTGTAGATAGCCGTAATTACTAAAACTGTAGTATTGTAAAAAAAAAATACACACACACCAGTATAAAACATTTTATTGAAATAAACACTCCCCCAGACCCCTGTTTGACCATTTTATTAAAAAAAAAAAAAAAAGCTGGTCCGACGTAGTCCACCGAATCCGACGTAGTCCTCTGCATTCACGACCCTGAAAAATAGAAAACAAACACAGACCACTTACCTCTTCCTGCACTGGGATAATACACACAGCGATGTCACTGTACAGGGATAATACACACAGCGATGTCACTGTACAAAGATAATAAACACAGTGATGTCACAGTACAGGGATAATACACACAGCGATGTCACAGTACTGGGATAATACACACAGTGATGTCACAGTACAGAGATAATACACACAGTGATGTCACTGTACAGGGATAATAAGCACAGTGATGTCACAGTACACCTGTGCAAACAAGGCCTGGGGGACCAAGATAAGGCTAGGGGCTACACTGAAAAGGGCCAATGGCGCACAGATAAGGGGTAAGGGGCAGGGTCACAAGCAAGGTCCTGGGGGGGAAGGGGGGGGGGTGAGGGGTGCACAGATAAGGGCCAGGGTGGCGCACACAGGGGGCAGCAGAGACGACAACCAGAGAGGCACAGACAAAGAGGGAGTGGGGCACAGATAAGGGCCCAGGGGCGCAGACCAGGAAGAGGCGTACAAAGACAAGGGTCAGATCCCAGGGGTGCAGACAGGGGCCAGGTAAGAGCCAGGGGCTGCATTGAAAGGGCCAGGGTGGTGCACAGAGCAGGGTCAAAAGCAAGGTCTGGGGGGGTGAGGGGCGCACAGATAAGGGCCAGGGTGGCATTAATAGGTTCTTCTTTATTTTGGCGAGGTATCGTATCAGTATCGAGTATTGTGATACTTTTGTACGTATCGGTATCGAACTCAAAATTCTGGTATCGTGACAACCCTAGACTCCAGATACAAGTTGAGCTGTAACAAAATGTAAACTACTAAAGGCGTCACTGATAATCTTCAGACGCTGTTCTTGTAGCCTGTGTCTGCTCATCAGTGTTCATGCCAGGAGAACAACACAAGAAGGCCGGGAACACTTGTCCTGCACTAGAGGCAAAAAAACCTGATGCTCTTAGTGTCGTGATATCGCAATAGGAGCTTCACGTCCTTCTACCTCTAGTGTGGAGGAAGTGTCCCTGGTGTACCAGTGGTGAGGTAGTTTTTTTTTTTTTTTTTTTTCATAGTGTGCCAGTTTTTAATGGGTGTGAGACGATTGCAGTTTAGTCTAAACGGCTGTTAAAAACAAGCCCATTGATTTTCAACCCTACCATGCAATATCACAGAGGCTCTTCAACTTACTCTTGTTACTTGCGCTTTCTTGTGGCATTATTTTGCTCTTAAAATTATATGTATGTAGGATATTTTATAAAACTGTGGATGTGGGTCCTCTATACTACTGACCAGATATGGCTTGTGGCTACTGCGAAGGACGTTATCTAAGTGGCCCACGTGGTCTTCACCCTTTAACCCCTATGCACGGATCTGGACTCCGCTGCAGGGGAACCACCAGGCTGCTGCTTCTTTGAGTAATCTGTTTAAGTGACTATTGAACCACGGCGTCAGGAGACACCAGTGCAGAGCACCAGGGATTTAGGCAAAACCATAGTCGGGGACCAGCGAAAGGCAGGCAGAGTTTTTACAGTCGAAAGTCGGTCAGGGCAGGCAGCCAAGAGTCAGTTCAGAGATCAGGCAGAAGTCAGTACATGGGAAGGTGATAAAGAAACAGCACACCTTTGCAGGAACCTACAAAACAAGAACTTATTGCTCTGGCAACTTTCCACAGGAATGTTGCCTGAAGTAACATCAGGCCTCACTACTACAGGAGCTGTGGTAGGTGCAGCGGTTGTTTGTGTATAGAACTAAAGAATATGAATTATGCTATTGGAGAAACTGTGTTATGCCTCGTGCAGGGCCTGAGGGGGTGGAGCATGACACAATGATTCTTTGTGTTCTATGACTTCCTGTGTTGTGCCCCACCCCCTACGCTCCTGTACCATGTAGATGTTTTTCCAGTATTCCTTTATATTACACTTGAACAACTTATTTACTTCCAGTAGAGCACCCATTAGAATCAGAGTTAACCATAATAATCTTTGGAAGCCTAACCATACGGATGAAAACCTTCCCGGTTCTAAGGGGTCACTACATTGGATCGGGAGATATGAGTCTGGTGGAGTAGACATTTGGGTCAGAAATGGACCAGAATTCTGGAGCACAGACTGTGCACCATGTTTATTATGGGCCGCTCACAATTTTTTGTTTGTCTTGACCTAAAAGAGGAAGGGTGTGTGTAGTCTACCTAAGCATAGGTAAAAAGTCAGCTGCACCAATCATGTATTGGGAGGGTAATTTTTTACGTTTGGTCTGCGTAGGAACCATTTCTGCCAAATGTATCAAATGTTGCATATTGATAAATTTAGCACATCTTGTAAACCCAACACTAGAAGACATGCTATCCTACTTTTTATAAACTTAGACTAGACAGTCTATAGGCCCGTCAGATTACTCATCCATTCCCCCCCCCCCCCCTCGATATCCATCTTTTATTATTTTAGTTTTCAAGAGTGTTCCTCAATGGTGAAAGAGTTAAGGGCCACCCATCATTTACTTGGCTCTTGAGGCTGATCACGGTAAACCCTCTATAAATGAGCCATATAAATTCTTTCCTGTATTTTACGACAGATCCGATTATGCAATGTAATACATTTTTTCCAGAGCCGCAGATATGACTGTTTTATTAATTATCATGTTAAGATTTGGAAGCAGAAAAATGTTTCTGTGTTTATAGACCTGAGCTAGGCATTTTATTCGCGGATTGTTGTGTAATGAGGCTTGTAGTATGTTCCACTAAAGTAGGCATGTGATGAAGCTTGTCGTTCCTGCATCTCTCTAGCTAAAAAAAATAGTGCTTCCATTTATGCTGTTTTGAAATCTCATTTCTTGTTTGAATCCCCTTCTTTGTAAAGCCCCAGGAAAATGTCTATTTCTTTATATGTTACTAGATTGGAGTGCTTGTACTCTTCAGTGGATGTGAACAGTTCTGTGCTTAGAATGCAGCAGCTCTCTCTGCCCCTCTCATAGCAGGAAGTTAAAGCACAGTGTCAAGAACCAGTCTGAGTCTAAGATACTCTATTGTCTTTCTGTAAATAAATCGTCCACTTTCACACTGTCAGTATTTGATAGTATTTGTAAGCCAAAACCAGGAGTGGGTCCAACATATGAGGCACAAATCTTTCCACTTCTGATATTTGCTTGCAAATACTGACCATATGAAAGTGGCCTAAAGCCTATAAATCTCCCTTAGTGCTTAGAGGATACTGGCATGTGCGGTGTGCTACCTCTCACTTCATGAGCCCAATTCTGGAGATAGGTAAAGGTCCCACCTTTGGGACACGCTTTTATCGGACATTTATGGCATATCCTAGCAATATTCTATATGTTGAGATGGGACTACCCCTTTAAGTAACAATATACCAACTGCGTTCATATATACTCAGGGTTGATTGGGCCACCAGCAGGGTTTCCAACTAGAATTTTTTTCTGGACTACTTATTCCAAAATCACGTACAGCCAACATATTTATTTATTTATTTATTTTATTTTTAAGAACAAATTGGAAAACCATAATGAATGATAAATATTACAATTAATCCATGTCTGTAGCTCAATATACTGATAAGACCTCCTTACCAGCATTTACTGTGAGCTGTAAAATGATAATTACCACCAATTCTAATCTAGTCAAATACCACCAGCCTCAAAAAAATCATGGACACATCTGTTTTTCATGAATACTGGAAAAAAGGTTGTCTATTTTATAGACTGTCCAGAAATTTCTGGACTGTTGGCAACCTTGACCACCAGAGTACCAGTTCATCCTCCAGTGGACACAGGTTCTGATGCAATAATAGATCTCAAAGGTCCAGCAGAAGACTACGCCTTTTGGACTTTCGAGTGACTAGAGTTATTTCTTATGGGATGATTCACAAATAATCTATTATTGATTTATGTCTTGTGTGTACTATGGTGACAGAGGATGGACCCTCAGATCAAACTCTCTGGTGGGCCTGAGGAACCACTGTCTGATACTCTATGGCTGCTAGCAATTCATCTGCATGTGTGCTATTCCTTGTGGATGTTCTTGTACTTTTTTTAAAGCCTAGGGTCAGATCCCAGAATCTGCCTTTGTCATCGTTACTGAGTGAAGAAAAAAAAAAAACGACATTTCCACCATCCACTGATAAACCCACAGGATATGAATAGCGCCTCGTTGGTGCATTGTTCTCACAGTGCAGGCTTTTAGCTTTCGCCTCCCTGTTATTTTGAAAAAACGGTAATTTATCATTCCTGAAATTACAGTCATATGGCTTGGATTTGCACAGAGCATTACCATCAGACATGGCTGGATAGAACTATTATCATATGATCTGTGACTACGCACGTCATCATCCAACTTTCAAAGCTGGCTGGGATGTTTTCTGACTTTCAAGTTAAAGAGCCCCTGTACTATGAAAAACCTTTAATGTGTCATAATGACATTAAGTTTTAATTGGAGGGGGTCCGAGAGACCACCAATCACAAGAATGAGGAAAGATAAGTGCTCACACACAGCGCTGTCTCTCCTCACTACAAGAAGAGAGGGGCTGAATAGAAAGTTTGAGTGACTTGAGTCTGTCTTCTGCAGTGAGGAGAGATAAAAAAATCTGAGATACACTGCTATCTTCTCCTTCTAGTGATTGTGGTGGTCAAAACTTTGTCTCTATGACCTATTGAGTTTTTTCAAAGTGCAAGGACACTTTAAGGAGTTTAACTTAAAAGGGGTTATCCGGCTTTTAATATTGATGACCTATCCTGAGATCGGTGGAGGTCTGACACCCGGTATCCCCTACGATCTGATATGGATGACCTATCCTGAGAATAGGTCATCAGTATTAAAAGCCCGGACAATCCCTTTAAAGGAGTATTCCAGGATTTTACTTCTGGATAGGCCATCAAAATCTGATCGGCGGTAGTTCCAGTATTGAAAGTCAGAGCTGGTTACTGCAGTGCTGCACCCATTGAAGTTAAAAGGAGCAGTGTTGCAGTTACAGTACCAGTTCTGTCCACTACACAGTAGATAGAGCTGTGTAGTTCTTGCATTGCAGTAATATTGGAACAGCTGATTGGCGGTGGTGCAGGGTGTCAGATCCTCTGCAATCAGTTATTGATGGCCTAATAGTAAAATTCTGGAATACCCCTTTAAATTCATTTTCATATTCTATATGGCTATTTGATGCTCTATATATCGCTTATTGAAAACTGCAAGATCTGCATAGAGACAGCATAAAGGGAATCTTTCAGCAGACTTTTCAACTTGTGCTGTGTACATTGGGGGCCGTGTCCACAGTCAATCAGGAGTAACCGCCTTGTTATAAAGCTGGATGCAGATCACATGGGGTCACATGATTGGCAGTGGGTGATGGAGGCAGCTCACATACTCCCCCTCCCTGCACAGTAATCTCTGTATATTGTATACCACAGAGCATGCTCACTACATTTTCCCATAACGGTGAATGAGTTTATTTCTGTCCTAACATTGCATATGTCCAGGTAGCTGCTGTAAACAAGTGTCTGGAGCTGCTGATTACAGTTCAGAGGAAGATGGCTGCCATGACGAACCTTTTTTCTGAGGCAGCATAACCAGCACAATATAAAAAGAAGGCCAGACGGAGCTGAAGGGTTATGCTGTTGATATCTTACATGGATCTCTGGATAGGTCATCAGAATGTGATCGTGGGGTTTGACACCCGGGACCCCCAACGATCAGCTGTTTGAGAAGGTACCAGCGCTCTTGAGAGATCCACTGCCTTCTCTCAGCTTACCAAGCACACTATCATACATTGTACAGCAGCTGTGCTTGGTCTCTCACTCAGCCACATTCACTTAAGCTGCTTCTAGGCCACATGATCGATAACCTCACTTGCCTAGGAAGAGTTGTCAGAAGGTCTTTCTTTGCTTTCTCAAACAGCTGATCGGCAGAGATCCCAGTGTTGGACCCCCACTGATCAGATACGGATGACCTACCCAGACCATAGGTCATCAGTATTAAAAACTTGGAAAACCCCTTTTAAGTAATTTATCTGCTCTTGTAATTGTGAACACAGCTGGCGGCTTGTCTTCTAGCTGTGTTCATGACCTACAGTAAATCTATTAATTTAAATGTTGAAATGTCCCAAACAAATACTTTATAGCAAAACATAAAAAGCAGGGATCGACGTCCAAATGGAAAGTGTTATGCTTCAGAGAGTATGCAGAAAACCTCTTGCTCCTTGCCCATCTGTAGTATCTGTCTTACTGTTTGGGGGGTGGTCGCAGGTCATCCATCTTGGGGGCATGTAATTCCTGTAGAGTTATCTCACAATATAACTATTCCTTTGTTTTCTCTTTATACCCAAGTGGTGTACGAGCATCGGTCAAGGCTTGAACGTTCTTTACAGAAGGAGAAGAGTGAGCACAAAAAGACAAAAGAAGGTCAGTATCAAGGCCATTGTTTATACCATCTGTAGACCAGCAGGTTTTGTTTCATTTTCTGGCAACCAAAGTGTACTCTCCATGTGTGACTCCTTGCTCTCCATTACACAAGCTGCTCCTCTTCAGCCAAAGCTTCCACAGAATTACTCAATGTTACGGTAATAATACATACCTTCCATGCAGTGGCGTTATTAGAAGCTTCTGGGCCCAATGCAACCTCTGTAACAGAGCCCCCACCTACCATGTGCCCAAGGACAATTTGTCATCCATCTGTCCAGCACAATCCAAATCTCCTGTTTATGGCCAGGTTTTGACCTTCATATTTTGGTGTATATCTATGTCTCTCGGTCAGCAGCAGGAGCTATTGGTCTTCATGTCACAGAAGGACAGACCGCAATAATGGTTTTCTGTATCAGATTCCCTCTCAACCCTCTCCTGCTCTATGTTGTACATATAAGTTATGGTAACTATGCAGTCCCAGCAAATTGACATAAATGTTCGCCTTTGGTACAGGAACAGTAGTATGCTAACACTTGCTGGTGCTGGCTGTAAAAGGTGGGATCTGAGAACTCTGATCCCAGCAGTTTAACTACTTAGATTTTGTTCCCCACCCCACCCCACTGATAAGCAATTGTTAAGTGCCGGGGGATCTTAAAAATGATTAAAAGTGGGGGGGAAAAAGCTTTTTGAATGGGGAAAGAAGGTGAATTTGTTTTTTTTTTGTTTTTTTTTTAATGTAAAAAAAAAAATGGTTATTACTGTGTCTTTTAAAGGGGTTGTCTCACTTCAGAAAATGGCATTTATCATGTAGAGAAATTCAATACAAGCCACTTACTAATGTATTGTTATTATCCATATGGCTTCTTTTACTGGCTTGAATTATTTTTCCATCACATTATACACTGCTCGTTTCCATGGTTACGACCACCCTGTAATCCAGCAGTGGTGCCTGTGCTTGCACAATATAGGAAAAAATGCTGGCTTTTCTGGTGGCCGAGACGATGGGAGTGCACATAGTTCGGGATTTTTTTTTTTTTATATAGTGTCGACGCACGGCCACCGCTGCTGGATTGCAGGGTGGTCCTAACCATGGCAATGACCAGTCTATAATGTGATAGATTAATTTTTCCAACTTTCTCTACATAACTGCTATTTGCTGAAGTGAGACCCTTTTAATGCCCCAAACTATAGAATTGTCACTTATTGTATCCTTCACCGTGAATGCCATAAAAAAAAGCCTAAAAATATAAGGCCAGAATTGCTGCTTTTATTACCCCGTCCCCCATTTTCTAATAAAATGCGTTCTAGAAAATGGTACCAATAAAAACGTCTCATCGCAAAATTTGTAAAAAATAAAACACTATATAAATTTGGTATTGCCATAACTGTTCTGACCTGCAGAATTATGTTAACCTACGTACTATACATTACACACACTACACAAAAGCAAAACATTGTTGTACTGTTTTCTTCAATCCCCCCGCCCCAATAGCATTAATAAAAGTGCTTGAATGCATTATATGTACCCCATTTTACTCATTTTGGGCTAAAAATCATTAAAAATGTTCAGCTGTTTGAGATACAAGGGTTATAAATCAGTCTGTTTGCTGGCAGCCACTTTCTGTTTTCTTTGAATCCCTTCATCTGATGGCTTACTTGTGGCTCTTATCTCTGATCTGAGTGTCTATGAAATCGGAGCAACACATGAGCCGTCAGATGATGGAATTCAAAGAAAACAGAAACTGACAGCCTAGAAACAGACTGCTTTTTAACTCTTTTCAGAAAGGGTTGAAAATTTTAGTGGAAGGGGAGATTTTTAGCCCAAAATGAGTGAAATGCAGTGATAAAAAAATTGGCTTGAATGTATCCATAGCCTTTAGGGCTCATGCACATGAACGTTGTCTGGGTCCGCAAAAGGTACATCTGTTGCTCCTTTGCGGACAAGAATAGGCATTTCTATTATGGGCCACCCGTTCTGTTAATTGCTGAACGCACAGCCGGTATCTGTGTTTTGCAGATGTGCAATTTGTGGACTGCCAAACACAGCATTGTCGTGTGCATGAGCCCTAAAACTTTTGACTGTACTTTCACTGTTTTGCAATGGAAGTCATTCCACTCCAGTAATTTTATTTCAGTTGCTCATCAGCCTTGTACATGCAGTATGTACTTTCTTAGCTTTTTCTAAATTGCCTCATCCATAATGCTTGATACAGAAATTCTTCCCTTTCCTCATGTTCTATTCCTTTTCTGTAGGTTGTAGGCAAAATGACAAAAAAAACAACCAGATCTCCATTTAAATATCAAAGCTGGCCCTTGTTAGCAGTACCGCAGAGTTATAGATGATCCCTTAATACAAAGTAGCGGCTGTATTCTGATTGCTTGGCCTGGGTTGTGCTTGCTGAGTATTTCCATTGTAGAAATCCATTTTTGATCCCAGTATGCGCCACATTGACATCCACAGATTTCTGATGTCAGTAGGTTCTGATTCTCCCTCTATCTGGTACCAGAGTCAATGTTTTATGTATATTTGTTCAAAAGGTAAATCTAGTAACTATAACCTGTAATATTATTACACTCCAGAAATACATCCAGGCCTCTCTTGAACTCTTTTAGTGAACTTACCATCACCACCTCCTCAGGCAGAGAGTTCCATAGTCTTACTGCTCTTACCGTAAAGAATCCTCTTCTATGTTTGTGTAGAAACCGTCTTTCCTCTAGACGCAGAGGATGTCCCCTCTTCACTGTCCTGGGGATAAATAGATGATGGGAAAGATCTCGGTACTGAACCCTGATATATTTATACATAGTTATTAGATCTCCCCTCAGTTGTCTTTTTTTCTAAAGTGAATAACCCTAATTTTGGTAATCTTGCATGATTGCACACCATAGAAAAAGGCACCATCCTAGGTACTCTCCTATGGTTCTGTGCACTAGAGAGACTGGTGCCTTTCCCTACAGTGTGCAAGTACGGCTACTGCTGCTGCATTGCAGGGTGGTCATAACCACTGGATATGAGCAGTGTATAATGTGATGGAAAAATTAATCCAGCCAGCAAACGAGGCAGTATGGACAAACACAATACAATAGTAAGTGCCTTGTATTAACTTTCCCTACATGATAAATTACATTTGCTGAAGTGACACAGCTCCATTAAGGTAGACATTTTATATGTAACCTCTAAATTTGGAGACCGGAAACAGGTTGACATTATTTATAACTTGGTTTCCTATGTAGAAGTCACACAGTGATGAGGACAAGTCTCCTGTAGACGCTTTGTAGTACATGTTCTATCTGGATAGTCTTCTGGTGAAATTACATCCTGATCCTGTTTTGTTTCCTCCGTACAGATTATTTAGTCTATAAACTAGAGGCCCAGGAGGCCCTGAACAAAGAGAAGGTAAGTCCTTCATGGTGGTGGGGTCATGCTGTGTGCTATGTAGACAGTACTGGGGTTATTTATCAAACTGGTGTAAAGTGGAACTGGCTTAGTTGTCCATAGCAACCAATCAGATTTCACCTTTCATTTTCCAAAGGAACTGTCAAAAATGAAAGGTAGAATCTTATTGGTTGCTATGGGCAACTATTACATCAGTTTAATAAATGACCCCATATGTGTTTAAGGGAGTGGCACGTATATGCATAGTTTGATGGTCTCGAAATGGTAATGACTTTAAAAAGTCATTTCTAGAAAGCCATCATTGCTCTGTGGAAGGTGTGGCAGCCGTAACCCTGTCAAACTGTTTATTTCTAATAGGAAATGTCTCGCTCCTCCAGAAATGTTTGCGGAGAGTCCTTGGGTTGCATCCGGGATGCAGTACAGTAGAGCTGTACAGGGGCAGACTGGGAACTTAAAGGGAACCTGTCATCTCTGAAACACCCCCTGAACTAGAGTAAGCGGTGTATAGTGTAATTGATGCTGAATCAGATTATGTAAGTTTTATCTTCATACTTACTTCCATTCTGACGCTGTGCTCCCACAAACCTGCATTAAATGCATTGACAGGACTCTTCTTTGAGTCCTCTCCATTATGTGAGTGAGCACCAGAGTCCACTGAGTGCATTTTACTGCTGGTTTGTGGGAGCACAGTGTCGGAATGGAAGTGAGTATGAAGATAAAAATTACATATTCGGATTCAGCATCACTTACACTATACACCTCTTACTCTAGTTCAGGGGTTTTTTCGGAGATGACAGCTTCCCTTTAAAGTGGCCCTGGGAAAAAAAAAAAAAAAAAAAAGTGGCCTCATGTTGTAGGCGGGTTCAAATTGACAGAAGGCAGGGCAACAGAAATAGGCGGGTCCTGTAACACCGTAGTGCAGAACAAAATAATGTCTGAGTAGATACAAATACTAAAAAGCTGCACAAAATACTACCTAAGCAGGACCAGATACCACAGTGCAGCACAAAATATTGCCTATATTGATTTAATGCTGAGAGCATCAGATCTTTATGTACCTAGAAGAGGGCTTGGGCGGCCCTCTGGGCATCGGCCTACTGGGAAATTTCCCTGTAAAGTCCATGGCCAGTCTGCCCATGGAGCTGTAACATCCAGTTTCTCATTTGATGAACACGTGTTTATATGTGATGGGGTACTTGGATATTGATGGCCTGTTCCCGGAATAGGTCATCAATATCAGATCAGGTCTGAGACCCTGCCACCCCACCAATCAGCTGTTTAGCAAACTCTACAGTGGACAGAGCTGGAAGAAGAAGGTTCTGTCTGTGTAGTGGCCATGTCACAGTACTGCAGCTCATCTCCCGTTCAGATGAATGTCAGTTGGGCTGCAGTACACTGCCGACGGAAACTACTCAGTGGACAGATCATTCCATCTACTGTATAGTGTCTGGTGCCAGCAGCTGCACAATACAGTTTGGGGAAGCAGAATTTCAGGTCATCTAAGTTCCAGAAAACCTCTTAAAGAAAAACCATGCAAAACTGAATATTTTTTTTAATTCTTTGTTTTATTTGTAAGTGTTTTTTTTTAAACTTTTATTTATAAAGTATTTTTAGCCCCCTAGAGGACTTGAACCTGTGATCATTATATTGTTTCTACCACAGACTGCAATGTTTTACCATTGCAGTGTATGGCAAAATTACTGTGCTCCTACTAAGTCCTGCCACAGGTGAACACCAGCTGGTAGAGCCGGTCACGAATGGGAGCTGAGCTGCAGTAACCTGTCACGACCACTGCACAATGAATGGAGCTGTGCTTCCAGCTCAACTCAACGTGCTAGACCAGGGATGGCCAACCTGAGGCTCTTCAGCTGTTGCAACACTACAACTCCCAGCATGCCCATACTGCCTACAGCTATCAGCCTACAGCAGGACATAGTGGGAGCTGTAGTTTTACAACAGCTGGAGAGCGCATGTTGGCCATCCTTGTTCTAGAGGCTGCAGGGAACAGCTGATTGTTGGAATTATTGTAAATCTGATAATAATGACCTATCCTGAGTATAGGACATCATGCTGATAAGTCTTGATATTCATGAGCTCCTTGCTCTCCCTGCCCCCTGCTGCTAATTCATATGGGAAAACTGTTAGTCAGAGGCAGGAGGCGGAGAAAGGCAGGAGCTCATGAATATCAGGACTCATTGGCATGCTCTGGAGATGTTAGAACCTAGCGGCATAAAACTAGTGACATAAAACAGATTCCCTTTAAAGGGGTTCTCCGTGCTTTTAATATTGATGACTTATCCTCAGGATTAGTCATCTAATCAGATCGGCGGGGGGCCGACACCCGGCACTCCCGCCGATCAGCTGTATAAAGGAAAGGCACACACATGCCCTTTCCTTTCTCTCTTCCTGCTGCTATGTCTATGACAAAGCAGGATAGGTAATCGATATTAAAACCCCGGAGAACCCTTTTAAGGACTCAAAATGTAACTGAGAATGTCCCTATTCGCTAGCATTAAGAATAAATGTTGAATATAGATAGAAAAAAAAGGTTTCCACTAGTCTTTTTTAATAGGCCCCAGTGACATGCGGATCCGTGTTTTGCGGACTGCAAAATACATGCTGCAGATTTGAAGTCCTCGGGTCAATTTAAGATGCAGACTCTCAGTGTATCCGCAGTATATCCGTCCCACTTGGACATGCCCTAACTGGTGCAATTTACATTTTAACCACTTTTTAACCCCCTGTTCTGCTTCTTTCAGCAAGATTCTATGAATCGCTATGGGGCTCTTAGTTCACAACACAAGATTCTGAAGGTAAGAGCAACTAAGAACATGTTTCCATTTTCCCAAGTCAAAATTTTAGAGATGTCAGTGATTTAAGACCTGCTCCAGATCCGCTCTAGTGCTGCAGCTGTCATCTTCCCAGGCTGCAGCAATTGACTTATTGTTTGGCTGCAGCAGTGGCGTTCCATATGGCACTGCAGCAAAACTGGCCTCTGGTGAACAGCACAAGACCACTAAGGTCAGTGGTTGGCTGCAGTGGTATACAGAACATTGTTGGCTGCAGCCGGAGGTGACAGAGTAATAGGGCTGGATCAGTGTGGGCACAGGAACTGAAGGCTATCTATTTTATTTGTTTATTTTTTTTTTTTTAGTAATTTTTATTTTACTAGTTCCCACCCATCGATTACATAGTAACATAGTTTATAAGGCCGAAAAAAGACATCTGTCTATCCAGTTCGGCCTGTTATCCTGCAAATTGATCCAGAGGAAGGCAAAAAACTCCTGTGAGGTAGTAGCCAATTTTCCCCAGTTTAGAGGAAAAAATTCCTTCTCGACTTCAATCAGGCAATCAAAATTACTCCCTGGATCAACGACCCATCTCTAGTAACTATAACCTGTAATATTATTACCCTCCAGAAATACATCCAGGCCCCTCTTGAACTCTTTTAGTGAACTTACCATCACCACCTCCTCAGGCAGAGAGTTCCATAGTCTCACTGCTCTTACCGTAAAGAATCCTCTTCTATGTTTGTGTACAAACCTTCTTTCCTCCAGACGCAGAGGATGTCCCCTCGTCACAGTCCTGGGAATAAATAGATCATGGGAGAGATCTCTGTACTGACCCCTGATATATTTATACATAGTTATTAGATCACCCCTCAGTCGTCTTTTTTCTAAAGTAAATAACCCTAATTTTGATAATCTTTCTGGGTGCTGTAGTCCACCCATTCCAGTTATTACTTTAGTTGCCCTCCTCTGAATCCTCTCCAGCTCTGCTATGTTAAAATAGAAAAAACTTGGACAACCCCTGTAACACTGGCTAAATAAATCCATATACTGTGAGCTCCCTCTAGTGGTGGATGTATGCAGCCAGAACTTTATCATCCAACCGTATGACTGTGTTATGGGAAGTAGTTGGAGTTCTGGGTGTTCAAAAAATTGTCTCCATTCCCTAGAAAGATATATGTTACATATTATGAAGTTACAGTGGACATTTATCTCTACATAAAAGTATATATTTGTGGTCCTGTTTGAGGATAAATAAGCAGAATAACGATTTAATAGGAGTAGATTGAGGACCAAACCTCAGAATAGGTCCTAAATATCTGATCAGTGGGGGTTCAGTGGTAGTGGTACTGATTGATGGACCTTCACAAGGAGATACTGATGACCCGTTCTGAGGCCATCAATATTCTACTTCTGGAAAATCCCTTTAATATAGAAGGTTTGGAAGGAGAATATGAGAAAGGTGGTGTCTATTACAGGTTTCTGCAGAATACCGCACCTTTCAGATCCTTTATTAATGTAATTTTTAATTAATTTCAAGCTTCACCCAGTCCTACTTAAAAATCCATAGACCGTGGATGCAGCTGGTTCAGGCTGTTCACTATATAGATATAAAATCCACAATCTTACATCGAAACAAGTAAAAGATTGCACTGTCCACTGTGATTAATCATTAGTTCAGACCCCTGATGCGTACTTGCACACAGTTCTGTTTTTCGCTAGACTGTCCTGCCAAGATGATCTCTAAGGCCCCTTGTACGTGAACAATTTTTTAAAATTTATTTATTTTTCTGAGTCACATCCGTTTTTATAATGGATGTCACTTGGATAGCTATAGAACCAATGCAAAAACACAGAGCAGGGGCAAATCTTTCCCTTATACCGTAGACCCCACTCCTGGTTTTGGCTCACAATAACTGATGGAAATCACTGACCAAATCACTGAAGTGTGAACTAGGCCTAGTTGGGTGGGGTTTATGCAAATTTTGCTTTTAAAAGTATGTTTGTGGCAGTTATAGGGAAGTTCCTGGTCAGAATAAAGTGGGGATTCATTTTGAATATTCCAGTCTGCATAACCCAAACAGGTGTGTGTGTGTGTTTTTGTTTTTTTTTGTTTGTTTTTTCTTTAAATTCTCAATTATTCCTAAAGCTTTATTCACATCTGCATTGTGGTTTCTATTTATAACTAGGGATGAGTGAACTTGTGTTTTCCAGTTTGGCGTACAAGGTTCGAGTTCCGTTGTGGATTCTGCTACCACGGACCATAGCGGAATCCATAACGGAATTCTTTGATAACACGAATCTTGTACGCCGAACTTGAAAACAGAAGTTTGCTCAACACTATAACGCAAGCCACATTACTGTGCCATATCTTTTGTGTGGTGGATCCCAGTGGCGCTCTATTACTGCAGGTAACCCTGTTACCCCTGCCATCAGAAACTCAGAATGGAGTCTTCAGTACATAAGGGACAAGAGGCTAAGCAGAATCTAGGTCCTGGATTAGTGGTGACTCCATGAAATGCAGTGCAATCTGCAGGCAGCATTTTATAGAGCAGACTGATATATCGTTTTATAGGAAACTTGTATGCAAACTTGTAATTTTATACTTTTAAAGGGGTTATCCAATAGTACAAATACACCCCACAATGCCCGAGCCCCTCCTATAGACGAAACTTACCCAGTCCCCCATACCCGTGTTACTCCTGATCATCGCATGATCAACGCTGCTTCTCCCTGACATCCAGCGATGGGGGGGGGGAGCAACCAATAGCAGGGTGCGATGGTGACCAGCCTCCCTAGTGTCAACTGTGATGCTAGGGAGGCAGCCTGCTATTGGCTGCTCCCCCAATCGCCAGAAGGGGAGGTTTAGTGGTGGCCATGCAGGGATCCGGAGGAACCCGGTGCCAGGTAAATATCGTCTATAGGAGGGGTCCGGGCATTGTGGGGGGTATTTGTACTGTTGGATAACCCCTTTAAAATGTCTGTTCCTTCTGAGCTCACTAGTCACATGGACATCTTCCCTGTATGTGTGTATACTGGTAAGATGGCCCCTGTGTACAACTGAGCTCAGGAAGAGCTGAGATGTAAATGAATAAAATAAAAATAACACTGAATCTTTTCCCATAAAACTGTATATCAGTTTGGTGCTAGGTCCTCTTTAAAATCATGTTCTCCAACCTGTTGCTTGCTCTGTTTCAAAACTATAGCTCCCATCATGTTATAGTACAGGTGGCATTGATGGTTATAGGAAAAGAAAGAAAGGATGATTCCAGTGGATTCCAGAGCTACAGATTTGGAGGTGGAAAGGGTTAATCTTGAATCATTGTTCTAGATCATACGTGGGTTAACTGCCCTTGACCACAATACAAGCCTTAAGGGCATTTGCTCGGACAGTAAAACCTGTAACAAAATGACTGGTCACCCTGATGTCATCAGCGTACCCAGCGGCGCTCCTGTCACTCAGTCCATCCACATCCTCCTCTGCTGTTGCCATGAGAACTGATTGGGCCTCTTCTATGTGAGGTCTAGATCGTTCCCTGGCTCATAATCTCTAAAATTATTAAAATAAATATCTTTGAATTTGCCAAGATCGGAACATTCCATATTAATAAAAATAACGTAGGAAATTCCAGTCGTGGTTCAGTCCTTGTGGTAATGTTTTGGTCCATTGAACGTGATAAATGACATTTCAGATGATTAGCAGCACTACGTACGAACAAGCACTGGTTTTGATCCATCAGGTGATCGTTCTTGGAGGACACATATATGTTCCAACCCAAATTATGGGTTATTTGAGCCTTAGCTTTGTTACTTCCCAACTATGACAAAGCTTGATTGTTCAGTCCCCCGGTGCCTTCTGTAGAGTGCTATTTCGCTGCCCCCATCCACATTAGAATGCCCTTGTTTCTACCAATATTGCTGAGCACGGCCAACATCAAAATGAATCGCCACCTTTTTTTAATCATATCCTACTTGGATCCAAAATTCTGTGCTGATTAGTTTCTGAAAGTCTCTGTTCAGCAGTTTTCAGCATTGATATTTGGAATAGAAAACTCAAAATCCCATGTGTGATGAAGCTAGATGTTGTGGCCCATGTCTGGGTCTCAAACAACATAAAATAATGATGACTTAAAGGATCAATAAATAAATCGCACACAAAGGGGGAAGTTTACCTTTCCCGTTCCATGCCAGTTTTCTGGTGTAAAAAAGTCGAAAACCTCATGTTTGCGCCTAAATCTATACGCAAGTGGTGTTTCTACTCCACCCTCACCACTTTCCTGAAAGCGGCCGGCGGAGGGGTGGGGCCAGCATATTTATCTTCTTTTATGCCAGATTTCTGGTGTAAAAAAAAAATAAAATAAAATACTGAAATCTATTCATCAGAAATTCATTGTTAAACCAGGCACACTGTCTCACAAGATTCATGTAATTCTACTGTTCCCTTAACAATCCTTTGCACCATTCTGGAGAAAAAGTACTTTTAAGGCCCCATTCACACGACCGTATGTATTCCGTGTCCGTATAAAAAAGGAACGGAAGACATACGGAAAGTCTTCCGTAGTGTTCCGTAATTTTGCGGACCCATTGACTTTAATGGGGCTACGGACGTGTTTTGCGGCCAAGTATAGGACATGTTTCCTTTTTTTTGCGGGAGAACTTCCGTAATATACGGATGCGGAATGCACATGGTGTGCATTCCACATTTTTTTTCTCCTATGGAAAAATGAATGGGTCCGTATGGTTCCGCATCTTATCCGCAAAAATGCGTCGTGTGAATGGGGCCTAACCCATACCCAAATGAGCAGTTAAGTGCACAGAGGGTGGGTCCAAACCATTCCATGCACCTTTGGTCCTCTGGCTTCCTCTTCCAGCCTCTCCATCTCCCTCTTGATTCCTGCGTAGTGATCTCACTTGGCACTGTCGATCAGGAAGGAGAAGACTGGGTTGGGAGGAGGAGCAAGGGCGCACAGAATGGCTTGGGACCCATATTGCTGAGAAAAATAAAGTTTTAATATGCAAATGAGTCTCTAGGAGCAACGGGGGCGTTTCCGTTACACCTAGAGGCTCTGCTCTCTCTGCAACTGCCATGTCCTCTCCAGTTTGACAGCACCAGGCAGTGAAACCATCATTACATCTGGCCCTATCAATCAAACTGGAGAGGACGCAGAAGTTACAGAGAGAGCTGAGCCACTAGGTGTAACAGCAACGCCCCCTTTGCTCCTAGAGGCTCATTTACATATATTAAAACATAATGCAGGCACATATGAACATGGGACCAACACAGATGTCTTCAGCTGCCAAGTGCACAAGTAACAGGTCAGCCAGTGTCATAGGTACTAATCTGCTGACAGGTGCCCTTTAAGAGCTAGGTATTAGACTTTCTCCTCAATTAATGTGTCTGGTCATTTTAGAGGAGGGGTTGTCTAGGATTAGAAAATCCTTGCACCCTGAATACATACATGATGTCTGTCCATGGTTTGTTTCAGGTATTGTCACTCACCCCTTTTAAAGTAAGAGGCTGAATTGCAATACCAAATACCGCCTGTGAAAAATAGTGTCGCTGTTTCTGGGGGATAAAAAGCATCCCCTTCTTCTAATCCTGGTCCCCCCTGCCCTGTTGGCCGCTTCCATATGATGTCTGGCTATTGACTCCTAGTCTTGTATTTCCTGCCCAACATAGGAGCTTTTAAACTGTAGGGCTACATCTGCAGTAAAGTGTCAGCTATTTTCAGTGTCTCTAATTGTTTCGATTACCTTTTCATTTTTTTTAAATGGCAGCAAGTTTCTTTGCTTTGGTGCCCATTTAAGTAGTAGGTCAATTTTAATTTTCCGTACATCACAGGATTGGAAAGCCATGGGCATGGCCTAGGCTGCCATAGAGCATTGCTGCAGCGTAAATAGTGCTGTAGCCTTGTGCTCGGCACATTATGATCCATTTATTGGTAGGTTTGTGAAGTCTTTTTATTGCGCTGGGCACATCTCTATTCAGTGCTCTTGTAAAGACTCATTTTCTGAACAATCTCCGCCAGTCTTGTGGAATGTGATTTTTTTTTTTTAATTTTTTTTATTTTTTAATGGAGGGAGTACTGTGCCCTTTCTCAAAGTTTTCCATGTGTGTAATGGCTTTTTTTTCGTTGTTTTTTTTTTCCATTTAATTTTATTTATTTATATATTTTTTGCATAGCCAAATATCAAAAACACCTCATCACTCTCGGCATGTTTATCAATATCATTTCGGTGGTGTCTGACTCCAGGGTGTGGCAGTCCGTTGATCTCTGCAGCCTCCTCACCGCATAATAACCACAGTGCCATCCATTGTATAGTGGCCGTTCTTGGTATTGCAGCCAAGGCCCATTCACTTCAAGGACTGAGCTAGACCATATAACCGATGAACGTGATATTACTAGCTTAGGAAGAGGTCGCAACGCTCACTAGAGTGCCGCAGCCTCTTCAAAAGGCTGATTCTCCCCTTCCCTATCTGATATTAATAACCTATCCTGAGGATAGATATCAGTATTATACTCCCTGAAAACTCCTTTAAAGCAATAATTCTTTTGTTGTTTTATGCCATCTCTCTGTTATTCCTACTGGAAATGCATGAATAACCTGACAAGTGGTGTTCCTATTCTCCTTGTTGGGGGTGGAAAGCAGTCTGATCACTGTTAGCACTGATTGAACAGTGTCAGAGTGTGTAGGGACACGCCCCATTTACAATGGTAATGGTAACACCAAGTTGTCCATTTTATTTATACATTTGCTGTAGGAATAACAGAGGAATGGCCAAAGGATAGTTTATGAAACATGCAAGTTGTGCCTGGTATCTTCTGTTTTAATGAGTAACTATAGATATAAAATTTCTCCTAGGTGTTCAGAGCTGTATCCCTGGGGCTGATAACCAAGAGCTGGGGCAGTATACATATTTTAGGAGGCTGGAAGAGTGAAATCTGCTTTAAGTCAGAAATTGACCTCAAGCAGTTGTCACTTTCCCTCTTGGTAGATGTTATGAAAGTATAGGGGGCGACACTGAGCCGTTCCCTGATTAGCGCTTACCATTCATCAGTTTTCTTTCTACTAGAATCAGAATGAAGAAATGAAGAAGCAGCTGTCCGACTTACAGGTGGAGCACAGCAATCTGAAGCTAGAACACCGCAAGAGCGTAGAGCTGCGCAATCAGCAACTGACCCAACTTCAGAGGGAGAAGGAGAGCGAGATAGCTGGGCTACAAGGTAAGTGACTGCCCCTGATGTCGGGGGTTGAGGGGGAGTGCCCTTGATGTTGGGGGGGTGGGGGTCAGCTCCTCTGATGTTGAGGGGGTGGGGGTCAGAGCCCCTGATTTTGGGGGAGGTGGGTGATGGCCCCCCTGATGTTGGGGTGGATGTGCCCCTGACATCGGGGGTGTATCGGACTGTTACCTATGAATTGCTCTATGTAAATCCTTATGCCCGTGATCTCTTTTTACTGCCAGGCAAATATCAATATCCTAAAATTCATGGTCTTACACTTATTATAATCTCTATTATAAATAACATAATGATTATATAGTATAATATTATATCATATTACATTATATAGTGTCAATATGCCAGTGGATGTATAAATCAAGTACCCATGACAACCTATAAAACTGTTGATAATCTAGGCCTTCTAATAAATCCAAGCTGATGCAAAACCTCTTTTTGAAGAAGGGAAAGCTTCATGGAGTTGATATGAAGCTTTCCCTTTTCTCAAAGTAATTGGAGTGGATTGATCAATAATATGATGCAGTTGTCCATAGCAACCAATCAGATTCCAGCTTTCATTTTTTTCAGGCCTTTAGGCAAGTGAATAAGAGACAATCTGATTGCTTACTATGGGAAACTGATCCACTTATCCTTTGCCTATGAGGTTCTGAAGCAGCTGGGGCAATGTAATTTATAATAAATAATCCGGCAGAAAAGAGGGAGCTTCATGTCAGTCACCTGCTGAGTTACTTATTCTGTGTGTCAGGCTTGGGTGACATGACTCATTATTCCTGTATTTTTATGTGCAGATACCATATTAAAACTGCGGGAGGAGAGCAAGTTACTTAGAAGGGCCCACCAGGATGTCCACACGCAGCTCCTCGGTGCACAGGTAACTCCACCCATGGGGAGCGGAAGCATTGCTTGTAGGAGAGAACCTCTCTGGAGCAGAGAGCTGTAGGGTTCAATAATGCATTGAAATATGAATACCTCGATTGGTTCAATACTGACCTCTTCAGTATTTGAATACTAAGCTGCTCGGCTTAGAAGAAGGACCGAATTGCCCTTATTTTGCTATGCTTGAAAGTCCATGCTGTACTCTGAGCCCTGCTCTGACGGTGAAGAGAGATGGGCCCTGGCAGTGCTTGGGGATAACTCTGTATATTTAACTTTTGTTCTGTCTCTTCATTTCAGAGGTCTTGAATCTCGGCCTGCTGTATGAGAGGCAGAAACTCTTATCAGTGAGCCACAGGTTTTATTGTTAATGGAAGGATTTTCTCTGACTAAAAACCAACAGTATTCATGTGCATAATGTACTGGTGTCTATAGAAATATCTCTGTCATGGATTGTTTATAGCCGTGTAAGTCAGATTTTCTTAATAGACACCTGGTTTTATCGCTAAAAAGTAATTTTGATATCGAGCATCATGATACTTCACTTGGTATCGATATTAATTTCTGGATGATGACCCTACAGTGCTGTATGGAAGCATGTTAGGCACCTATGCCTCCCTAGTACAGGTCCTTGAGGACTCTGTATGCCACCGTGCAGTCATGGAGCCTAAGGATCACTTGATAGATGAACTGCTAATTTTAAAGCTTTGCTGGACACCCACTGAGAGAACAGGGAGACCATTGCTTTCTGTGGACGTCCTGCTCAGCCCCACTCACTTCAGTGTGACTGAGCTGCGCCTAGGCCATGTGACCGATGAATGTCAAGTCACATGTCCAAGGCTAAGCTGCTGCGCAGCGCCACTGCAGACACCTGTGCCTTCTCACACAGCAGGTCGGCGGGGGTCCCACATGTCGTACCCCCACTGATCAGATACTGATGACCTATCCAGAAGATAGATCCTCAGTTAAATAATCCCAGAAAATCTCTTTAAAGGGGTTTTCCAAGTGATGTATACTGATGACCTTAGGATAGGTTATCAGTATCTCATTGGTGGGGGTCCAACTTCCAGCACCGCAGTCCATCATCTGTTTGAATAAAAACATTGGTTGAGATAGCATGACCAAAAAGAACAGCTCATCATTGTTGGGATATATCGGCGTATTTGTGGCCGTGGCCAGTGATGCAGTTTGGCCACAATCTCCTTCCCATTTTAGTGATTGGTGGGGGTTTCATGGTTTTGGTTTTCAGCATGTTTTCCCACAAACCCCTTTAATGAGAATGTGGCTGCTCTCGACATATCTCTTTTAGGCTACTTTCACACTAGCGTTAAGCACGGATCCGGCGGGCCCCTTGACCCGTGCAGATAATGCAACCATGTGGATCCGTAATGAACGGATCCGGTATGTACTCCATTAAAAGTCAATGGAGGACGGATCCGTTTACTAGTGTGTCACGCCAAACAGATCCGTCCCCATTGACTTGCATTGGGGGCCATTCCGGATCCTTCTTGGTGCAGATGCCTAGACCGGTAGAGCAAATCGCAGCATGCTGCGGTTTGTTCTCCGGTCTGAAGACGGAACGGAATGCTTTTAGGAGCATTCCGTTGTCTTCAGTTCAGTTTTGTCCCCATTGACAATGAATGGGGACAAAACTAAAGCGTTTTATTCCGGTATTGAGCCCCTATGACGGAGCTCAATACCGGAATAGTTAAACGCAGGTGTGAAAGTAGCCTTAGGCCCCTTTCACACAAGCAATTTTTTTCGCACGCTGGTGCAATGTGTGACGTGGGCACATAGCACCCACACTGAATCCTGACCCATTCATTTCAGTGGGTTTGGTAATTTTTTTTTCACGCATCAGTTCTGCGTTGCGTGAAAAAATGCAGCATGTCCTAGATTCTGCGTTTTTGACGCAGTCCTGGCCCCATAGAAGTGAATGGGGCTTCAGTGAAAAACGCATTGCGTTTTTTACTAATGGTTGCTAAGAGATGTCTGCAAACCTTTAGTTTTTTTTATCACGTGCGTGAAAAATCGATCAAAGCGCGTTGCACCCGTGCGGAAAAAAATGAAGAACTGAATGCAATCGTAGACAAAACTGACTGAATTTGCTTGCAAAATGGTACAAGTTTCCCTGAATGCATCCGGACCTAATCTGTCACGATCGTGTGAAAGAGGCTTTAGTAAATACTTGCATTCCCCTTGAAATAATCTTTTATGCTGTCCCTCAGTTATTCCTCTGAGAATGTATCAACTGATGTGTGAGCATCATGCTATCCAAATCAGTGCTAACAGTGTCATATTGTTTAGGAGTATACCCTGTGAGCAAGTTATGCATACTTTTCCAGGAGTTATAACAGAGGAATGGCAGAACTTAAATAAAATATTTCCAGAACTGTTATTTCAAGGAAAATACAAGTATTTACTAAAACAGACACTTCAGGAGGGGTGAAGGGTCCTTTTTGAGGTGGAAATTTTTTTTGTCCTTAATATACAGGTGTTAATTGATTGCAGACTTCAGCAGATGTGCCCCAGATCCACCCAGGCCAGGCACTGGAAGGAGCACCCCTTTAACACCTCTAATAGTCACCTACTTTGTAACATTACATTTGTCATTTCAAGTATTAGAATTTTTTATTTGAACACGGATAACCTAACGTGCAGCCGATAATTTACCATCCGTGTGGTCTTGAAAATGAAGCCATAAATCAATTCTGCATGCCTCAGTGAGGCTATTGATCGTCTGGGAGCCCTTTAAGTGCTGGTACCAGGCTGGCTCCACGGGAATTGGTTTACAGAACATGCTATTTAATTAGGAAGCAAGAGGATATCTGCATAATAATTTAGCAATTTTCAGCTTCAGACATCTGAAGAAATTGCGGATTCTGAATTTAAAGGGATTGTCCAGGATTTTACAAGTGATGGCCTATCCTCAGAATAGGCCATCACTGCCTGATCGCCAGGGGTCTGACACTTTGTACCCCCACGATCAGCTGTTCTATAGTGGCTCCAGTGCCGGATGTCAGCACTGATATCACACAGCCCTGTCCACTGTATAGAGCAGGGATGCCCAACCTATGGCCCTCCAGCTGTTGTAAAACTACAACTCCCACCTTGCTGTGCTGTAGGCTCTCAGGGCATCCAGGGAGTTGTAGTTATGCAACAGCTGGAGGGCAGTAGTTTGGGCATCCCTGGTGTAGAGGATGGTGCTGGCTACTGGAGGACTTCAGTAGGAGCAGTAACCAGGTCTGGCCACTAGGGCTGCAGCTATCGATTATTTTAGTAATCAAGTATTCTACCGATTAATCCAACAATTAATCGAGTACTGTAATAAGAAACAAAAAACAAATTTAAAAGAGAGTTTTCCTTTATAAAAATTAATTGTGCATTCTATAAAGTACAGAGTTTTCTTGGTCCCTCCCTTACGTCTTGGTTACAGGATTATAATAGGGGCCTTTGTGCGAGTACAGTACAACAGACCTGCAGTTAGATAGGAGCTCATTGTATCGTAAATCACTGTCAAGCAGTCCGTTTGGTTCAGGGAAGCTGTGGTGGCTTTAAATTTGGAACCTAACCCTATTTCCATGGAATAGTAATGACATGATGACGTATAATGAGAACTTCTGCTAGAGGAATGAACCATTAGACTGATTGTAATGGGATCTTCTGTCAGTCCCATGATGCTCCACATGAAGAAACACATAACCTAGAAATGAATGAGACGGTAAAGAGGAGATATAAAGTCACAGAAAATAATGCACTATAGGGATAGATGCAAACACAATATATGGACTAAGCCCTCATTCTGATATGATAAAATATGGGACTATCAGCCAATATATTTTGATCAAAACACATCTATGCCCACCTACCAGTGCCATGGTGGTCTCAATCAGGCAGGTCCTATTCTAAACCTATCTATGCCGTTGGGCATCTATGTTCAGGAGAGCAGACCCTGCACATATAGTGTGCTGCTCCTAGTCACCTCTATGTGCATCAAGCAACTGATGAGAGAAGCAGCACATACACCTATATGTACCACCTAATCAAGGTCTTCCTGTGGGATAGGCGGGGCAAAAGTGCACAAAAATACTACTCCTAGGATAGAAGCGCATTGATACCTGAAGGTGCCACTCCTTCAAGACTAATCAAAAAAATCACGGAAAAAAAGATACAAAACATCCTGCACGATATATGCGGATGTGCATGGCTCCTGTAAACAGGAGATATATTTCAGCTCACCGTGTGTCAGTCAGCAGAATGTTCTGCATGTTCCTGAAAGAAATTCTTGAAGAAATCTTGCAAAGAACAGGGGTTAATTTCCTCCTGATCTGTTCCATTTTCAGCCAGGGAATGTCTAAGAGGGTCTTTTTGTCCTACTGCAGACAAGGCAGAGAGGAGAGGCTCCTGCTGCAGACACATGAGGGAAACAACTGATCTCCTTGCCAATTTCTTTATACATTTCTTAGTTTTAATTTCAGTATGACAGAAATAGGATCAAAGGAGAGGAGGAGATTAATACATAAATTTCTTGGATCTTTTTTTTGAATTTTCTGTGTTAACTGTTCCACTAAGCAGTTGCCTCATTATGATGAACTTACCTTGTGATTTCACTGACTGGAGTCGTTATTTTTGGATGTTGGCTGCAGATGGATCTTACAAAGACCAAAGTTCTGCTAAAGTTAGGCCGACTTGAGTTTAAGCATTTGATTCGCACAAATCCCATATTGTGGGATGCTGATTTCTGCTGCCTTGGCTTGAGCTGAGAGCAGTGTTTGCATTCTTGTGGTGGGAGTAGCTCTCATAGCCGATTCCTCAGATTCCTGATATACTTGTGTACTAGAGCGGAAATGCCACTTAGAAATCTCACGTCCCCCTTACTCTTCCTTAACGTGAATCTGGACCTTTTACTTCTTTCTTTGTAGGTCATAATATTGACTTCTTATTCTCTACAGTAATTATAACAAACAGAGGTCCAGATAAAAAGCTCCAAGTTTCCTGTATAATTTCATATAAAGAAGCGCATCAGGAAATTTATTTGACATACATGTATAATGTCAACTCATCAGCAATATTTTAGCAGCACCATTTGTTTCATCCCAGATCGGTTGCATCGGTGGACCTTTTTATTGTGGGCATCTGTGTTATGTGATTCCAATCTCACCACCAGTCCAGAGCTTGTTTTCTTGTGTAGGCAGGAGGTCAGTCTCTCCTGTGTCCTCGACTTCCTGTAAACTACAGAATATCATAAGCAGCTATCAAATCCCATATAGCAGCTCTTGGACATCTCCCTGCCAAGCTTTGTCATCCTTGTACCAATGTATCTCCTCTTTTAAACAGTGCTACTGAAGATATAATTTCTGCCCTATATGGCAGACCAGGAGGGCAGTGATATAGTAGATAAACCCCCAATTCACACTGTCTGCACTATGTGTGTTTTCTATGCAGAATCTACCTAACCTATGAGATTCAGCTTTACACTGCTCTCCTCTGACTTTTGCATGGAAGAGCTGAAAGAGAGAAACCTATTAGAAGCAGGAGGCAGGGAGAGCAGTGTGAAGCTCCATCACATATACACCAAGACTGTAGTGTGAATTAAAGGGGGTTATCCCATGACTAATGTAAAAATTGAAAATCAGACATCATATAGTACGTGATAACATATTTCTAACAAAGCTAGAACCAGCACTGTACCACACATGGATCCAGAGATCTCCCCATTCATTGCTTTTCTAGGTTTATATCAAGCTGGCAGCTGAATGAGAGTTTTTCTGCTGCAGCTCAGGGGGCGTGTCCATTCTGCTGTAGCTCTCTCCCTATCACAACTTGGGAGGCAGTCGAAGGATGAAACTGAGCATGTGCGGCCACCTAAGTGAGCAGGACAAAGAAATAAGAAAACAACCAAACAGCAGGTGGCGCTATACAATACATTTTATTGAATAACTCAGTAGCTATACTAAATTTGTAATTACATGAAATTACAAAAGTATTCAGATCCAGGTGCTGGTTTGAACACTGTAGCATATTTTTAGTGGGACAACCCCTTTAAGGGTCAGCAGTTACTGTATATGTGCCCCTGATCTATCACTTGCCGTCCTTAGGAGGAACTCTGGGCAGAGCAGGTACAATGTGAAGAGACTCTCTGAGCTAGAGGCTTGATGACAAATGTAGATCGTGCTAGGAAGAATGATATCAGAGGGGATGAAGAAACCAAGATGGTGAACAACCTATAGGTGGCACATCAACTAAAACTGGTATACACAAGAGCCTCTGCATTATTCTTTAACCCCTTCCTACCACATGATGCAGGGTGCTGATGGGTTGCTATGTCGGATGCCATTTGAAAAAAAAGCTGGAATTTGTTTTTGTTAATTACTCTTTCCAAAGACAGAATACTGGCCACCAAAATGGTAAAAATGAAAACGTCTACTCATTCTGCAAAAAACAAGCCATCAAACAGCGGTGTCAAAGTGACACGCAGAATATAGTGAATAAAACCCAAAAAATAAAATACATAAAATTGCTGACTTATATTCTAAAAAAATACTAATAATAAGTTTTCATTCCTTTTATATGTAACCCAGAATTGTGCCATTCAAAAATTAAGTTTAAAAGGGTTGACCACTTTCTGGCTATTGTTGACCAATGTGTCTGTAAGATGATTCTATGACACTTACTAATATAGTCTTTGTTGATTTTCTGTGACGTTTGCTATATTTCATAAGTTGTGTCCCCTTGTTGGGCAAATCATCTGTGCTGTCCACACAGGAGATCTGTCCATAAGATAGCCGCTGATGGAGGGTCATGTGACCAGGCAAAAATAACCCCAGGCACATCACTCAGTCACCTCCACTCACGTACACCACATCTGCACTTGAGAAATGGAGAGCTTAGTGCAGGTGTAGTGTATTTTAATGGAGGAGACTGAATGATTTGCCTGGTCACATGACCCTCCATCAGCAGCCATTTTATGGACAAGACTGCTGTGTAGACAGCACAAAGAACTTGTCCAACAAGAGAGAATACCTTATGAAATGGTGCAGAATATCAACAAAGACTATATTAATAAGTGTTATCAAGGGAGATTATCAGTGGTCTTGTATGTCTTCCATTTTCTAATTATTGCTCCCACAGTTGAATTCTTCACACCAAACTGCTTGCCCATTGCAGATTCAGTCTTCCCAGCCTGGTGCAGGTCTACAATTTTGTTTCTGGTGTCCTTCGACAGCTCTTTGGTCTTCACCATAGTGGAGTTTGGAGTGTGACTGTTTGAGGTTGTGGACAGGTGTCTTTTATACTGATAACAAGTTCAAACAGGTGCCATTACTACAGGTAATGAGTGGAGGACAGAGGAGCCTCTTAAAGAAGAAGTTACAGGTCTGTGAGAGGCAGAAATTTTGCGTTTGTAGGTGACCAAATACTTATTTTCCACCATAATTTGCAAATAAATTCTTTAAAAATCAGACAATGTGATTTTCTGGATTTGTTTTCTCATTTTGCCTCTCATAGTTGAGGTCTACCTATGATGTCAATTACAGGCCTCTCTCATCTTTTTACGTGGGAGAACTTGCACAATTGGCTGACTAAATACTTTTTTCCCTACTGTAATAATTGAACATTATGAATTGACTCGTAAGCCAGGACCTTGATCCCAACATGTCACACAGAGAAAAGCCAGGGACGTGAATAAAAATCACTCTGGGTGCTAGATATATTGGAATGGGGCCAAGCTGTGCTGTGGGTTAATGGCTGCGCCCCACAGCAGAGATTGGCACCATTCCAAGATATCTAGCAGCCTGTGTGCTTTTCCTTCATGCCTCTGACCTTTCTCCGTGTGACATGTTGTGATCAAGGTCCTGGCTAGAACTGAAACGTCAACATCTTTCCAGTAACTGCACTAATAACGTGTCAACTTATGAATTAATTTATACTGTTCAGTGATTGTGGCTTAATAAACTGTACCCTAATTGCAAATTCTAAATTTGAGGATTATCTGGAGAATAGGTAATCGGTAAGCTGGAATACCCCTTTAAGAGGTTAATAGTCTTTGCTTCTTTATTACTGCATACTGGTTTACTGCTGAGTTCAGTATATATAAATAGTGTACACTAAGCTTGTAAAGCTCCCCCTAGTGGTGACCTTAGACAATCAGGTCTTGTATTATAACTTTGTTCGGGGGGAATTGTAGAGGAGATTTTTTTTGTTCTTTAATTAAAGGGAGCGAGGTAAGTGCAATCTATGTGCGGGGCCAGGGCATATTGGTGTGGGGGGGGGGCTATTATAGCTTGGATAACCCCTTTAAAGCTGTTTGATCCTATGTAGACATTGCAATTAAGAAATGGACAGAAATCAGATTTTGTATGTTTCTGGCTATGAGACAACAAACTGTAGCAGGAGCTTCCCCCCTCTTTCCTGGAGGACAGTACACAAAGACCAATAAGCCCCACTCCCTTGAATAAGCACTACCTCTCACCCATTGACCAGCTGAAAATGGAGTTGATTAGCGAAAAGTTAACCCATGTATACTCTGCAGAATCTCTACAAAACAATTTGTTTCAGGAACTTGCAGAAAATTCTGCATACAAATAGTGGGAGCAAGATTATCTCCGGTTTAATGTTCTAATTCACATCTAGGTTTAGCACAGAAGAGGCCAGTAATTGGCTACAGAGGTCACATTTTGTCAGTGTGATGTCACCACTGCAGCCAGGTAACCTGATCCCAACTGGAGCCCAGTTCTGCTTTGTATCCTAAGGAGGACAGGTGGGAACTGAAATCTCTACAGGGACCCAGTGGAAATGTAAAATGGAGGGTTACCCTGGGCGGCATAAGCCTCCAATAGGAGCAACGGCCGAGTCTAGTGGCTTGTCTTCCCCTCCTTAGATTAGTCTACTCCAGGGTCCACCAGCATGGGAGTTATCTCTCTGCCTTGATGCGGGCGGGTGTCTGCAGGCCATGCCTGCATGCCCATCTGCCTCAGGAGCACAAAAATGCACTAGATGATGAAAACTTCCGGTTTCAGGGCAGAGAAGTGGAGGAAGTGGTCATCATTTGCAGGCTGAATGCAGGAGCAGGTCTCAGCCCATGCTATGCGAGATAAGCCCAAGCAGTTTGTATTCCAGACCGGGTTGTAGGAGGAGTTTGGAGTTATAACCCGGGTAGCTTTGAAACTGTTTGTTCTGCATACATTATAGTGTCAGGTCGGCATGCTGAATCCACTAATGCCACCAATGAGACTTCCAATGGTACCACGGTGGGAAAAAAGGGGGTTATTACCCCAGCATTTTTTTTTTCTCTTATAATTGAGTGATGAAGACTTTTGGTTTATTACTTAGGTCTCAAAAGAATTATCTAAGAAATCCTTCAAAATGAAAGAAAAGACTGTCTTCTGCTTGGGCAAACCCATTGAGACAGACTTGTGTTGACCAATTGGTAGAGGTGGAAGCCCCATCTCGAATGGAGAGTATTACGGAACTAGTCAGGAATTAAGCGATCAGCAGGAATGTCGGTCAGGGGGCTTTTAAGAGGTCATCCAAGTACTTCTTCCACTGTTTGTAGTCCTCGCTCCAGTGACCGCAATGTCTGGCCTAGAAGGATGAATTACAGTCTGCTGAGGATTCTTCTAAAGATGAATCAGCAGGGAAACCGCTTTTTTTAGCAGAATATACTAATGCTCTAGTGAAAGTTGTGCGAGCAACTAGTGTATTGGACGAAGAGAAGGTGCCGCACTCATTTCAAGATTCTAACTTTAAAGGATTGGGTCCAAGAAAGAGAGGTTTTTGACGTACATATATTTATGTAGTATAGTTAGCCACATATTAAAGTAGGTACTCCTAGAGAGCAGTTATTATCTTATGATATATGATTTTCTAGCTGATGCCTCAGCTGATTCTCTACATTTGTCATCCATGGCTGCTGCCCTTTCAAAGTCAGCACATAAAGCCCTTTGGCTTATGAGCTGGAGCGGTGATGTGGCTTCATATGCCAAGTTATTCCTTGTCAGGGTGAATTTTTGTTGGCCCGTTGTTAAATTATTTGCTGGAAAAGAATTGGATATTAAGAAGGTATTCCCTACTAGTAGTGGTCTTTCTTCCAAAAGGTCTTTATTCCCTAGAAAAAGAAGAGAACATTTGAGAGGGGAAACAAAAAACAGAAGGCTGTGGAGGATTAAAAAAAACAATAATGGGTTTCTTTCTGATCTTCTTAAAAAACAAAAACTCAGCAATGACACCAGACCACCAGTTGGAGGACTGCTGGCAGACTTTGTAGAACAGTGGAAGAGTATTTGAAACAGCCCCTGGATGAGCTCTGTAATAACAGAGGATCTAAGATTAAAATTTAAAAGTTATCCAGGAGTAGGTTATGTGATCACAGATTTTCGGTCAGACCCAGTAAAACAGGAAGCTATAGTAGCATAGAAGTTTTCTCTGTTGCGCAAGGGTTCTATATGACGCTGTTTTTTTATAAACAAGCAGAATATAACATTTTGTATGACCGTAAACCTGAAGTTTCTGAATCACAGTCTAGTGCATGAGACACTTCAAATTGATTACCACCAATGGAATAGATTCCATCTTTATTCATGGCAGTCGTGGATTTGTGGGATGCATATTATCATGTCCCAATACATGTGGGTGACAGGGTGTCAGTTCAATTGCAGGACAGTTCATCTACAGTTCTGTGCCTTTCCCTTCGATCTGTCACAGGCAGCAATAATTGTTACCAAGATATTGGCAGAGAAGTCTACGTTGGGAGATAAATTTGGAAAATTCCAACCTATTGCCATGCCAGAGATGTCAACACTTTTGGGAGATCAAGTCCGGGATTACTCCCAAAAACTATCTTCCAGACCAGAAGGCGCTGTTGATGTGTGCAAAAGTTCAGGACACTGTGGTAAAGGAAGAATTATCTCTCAAGGAGGCTATGTCCCTCCTAGGCCTCATGACAGCCTGTTTTTCGTAAAATGGGCTCTGTACCATTCAAGAGAGCCACAGCTCCAGAGTGGGAAAGATGTCCGGAATCCTTAGATTCGAAAATCATGTTGACCCCTCAGACCCCAAGATGCGTGGTGGATGGAGTTGGGGAATTTCCAAAAGGGAGTTCCTTTGAAAAGGGACACTTTCTTTTCCTTGACCACAGATGCCGGTTCCACGGGTTGGGGAGCCCATGTGGAGTTTCTACGTCTTCAGGGTCTGTGAGACAAGCAGACTGTATTCTAGTCCCACAACTTCAAAACTGTATTCTAGTTCCACAACTTCAAGGAGCTGAAGGCAGTTTATTAGGCCCTGGTACAGAGTTTCTTGGTAATACAGGGCATGTGAATATTTATTCAATGTTACTACAGCTTCCTATATCAACAGATGACAGTACCAGAGTTCCAGGTTTGATGTCCCTCTCCCATCTGATTTTTCAGTTTGCAGAGAAGTACCTAGGCTTTCTCTCGGCAGCTCATCTTAGAGGAGTGGAGAATGTGGAGTTGTTCTTGTCAGAGGGATTGGGCTCTAGATCAGGCAATTTTCAATCAGATAGAGGCTGTTTGGGTTTTTTTGGAGGTAGACCTGTTTGCAATGCGATCCAACTAAAAAGTGAACAGGGTTCTTTGCTCTCTGTCCAGGGGTCTCCCATTAGGGATACATGTGTTTGCCCAATCTTGAAGCAAAGGTTTGCTTTATGCCTTTTCCCCTCTGAAACTTCTGCCAAGATCAGAGAAAGGGGGGCCATGGTGATAGTAATTACCCCATTCATTTCTATGGGAAGAATCGCTTCCATAGACTTGTATAGGAGCGATTCTTCCCATAGAAAAGAATGGGGCAGTTAGGTGTAATTACACCTACTCACCACTACCCCCGTTACGGCCAGCATGTAAACAGTGAAGAGGAAGCAGCGCTGATACGGCGCGTGCCTCCTCTTCAAACAGCTGATCGGCGGGGGTGCCGGGTGTCAGACCCCCACCGATCTGATATTGATGACCTATCCTGAGGATAAGTCATCAATATATATAACTCGTAGAACCCCTTTAAGAAAGAAGGGCCTTTCAGGTAAGGTTTATCTCCACCCTGCTGGCGAGCAGGAAAAAAGTAACATCTACTATATACCTTAGGATATTTTCCCTCAGCAGAAGACCCCTGGGTTTAAAGATTTTACACAGCAGTAAGCAGATGGTCACCTCTCCAGAGAAATAGATCTTCTCCCTGGGATCTTAACGTAGTGTTAACTGCCCTCACTTCAGCTCTTTTTGAACCTGTAGAGCAGATTTCTATTAAGTTGCTATCACTTAAGTTTGCCATCCTTCTAGTTATAACCTCAGCTAGAAGAGTTACTGAGATAACGGCCTTTTCAATAGACCATCCATATACTGTGAAATTTGACGACAGAATTATTACTTCTCCGGATCCTTCTTTTTTGCCTAAGGTGTCATCTATATTTCACTGTTCACAGGAGGTGGTTCTGTTATCCTTCTGTCCTTTTCCAAAGAATGAAAAACCAGCATAGTTTCATTGGATGTTATTAGGTCATGTGGGACTGAAGGCAGTCTTCTCTGCTTCTTATACAGTTCTTACAATACAGGAAAGGTAAAGGCCCTTCCTCTCAATCAGTAGTCAGGTGGATCAGACAAGCAATTTTCCTAGCTTACTTCTTGGAGTGCAGTCCCCTTCCTTCAGGGTTTGGTACCCATTCTACTAGGTCAGTAGCTACTACCTGGGCAGAGAGGGCCGGTGCATCTATTGAACAAATATATAATGCGTCCACTTTGAGTTCCCCTCATAAACTTCAACTTCCTTCTAAGGCCCCTTTCACACGGACGAGATTTCCACACGGGTGCAATGCGTAATGCAAACGCATTGCACCCGCACTGAATCCTGACCCATTCATTTCAATGGGGCTTTTCACATGAGCGATGTTTTTCACGAATCAGTTCGCCGTTGCGTGAAAATCACAGCATGTTCTATATTCTGCGTTTTTCACGCAGCCCTGGCCCCATTGAATTGCGTGATTCACTGATGGCTGCTAAGAGATGTTGTTTGTAAACATTCAGTTTTTTATCACGCGCGTGAAAAACGCATTAAAGCGCTTCGCACCCGCGTGGAAGAAACTGAATGAACATACGCAATCGCAGTCAAAACTGACTGTGATTGCATGCGGATTGGTGCGGATTTTCCGGAATGCATACAGACTGAATCCGTGACACCCGTGTGAAAGAGGCCTAATAGTGGTTTTGCATTTGGGAGAAAGGTACTTCAGGCTGTAGTCCGGCCCTAATTGATAATGTCTACTCTCTATGGGTCGGTTATATATATATATATATATATATGTGTATGAAAGGAGGAGAAAATTATAATATACGTTCCTCGGTTCTTGGAAAAAGACTTGTTCCTGTTTCCTATTCTGAGGAGGTGGTGGTGGTATTTCCATGGGTGCTGTAATAGGCTCAAAGTAAACGAAATACTAGTAAGTGTAATCTACATTTTTTGCAGATTTGTGCTGCCTTTTTGCTGTAGTTTTGAGTCGAAAAGATCAGTTTGGCAATGCTAGGTTCCTAAAAATATTAAAAGAACATATAAAAGCTCATCCTTTAAAAAGACACTCGAAGGATGTCCTACACATAGGACTTTGAGACTCCTATAGCTGTGACCCCAATCCGTCCATACTTCTGCACACCATTTGCCCCCATACATTTTTAGATTTGATTATTGTAATGCTTCAGTTGTAGCTCATGTCTGACAAGTCTCCGTTCTGCAGAATATCCAGTCCTCTGTATTGTACCCTCCAGTGTGTTTGGCCGTCTGTACGCTGCTACATATGTATCAGTATTGATCTTGTACTGTATCTGTACGCTTCTCACATACTTATTATGGGGGACGTATTATTCCTGCATTATTTACAGTGTTGCAAAGCTTTTAAATGGATTTCATTTATCTTCCACAGTCAGGTGTCACCCCCCCCCCTTCCTCTCAGTAGAACTCGCGTTCTTCTAGTAAAAGAAACGTGTCCAGTGTACAGACTGCTGACCTTCCAATTTTCTACTAGTCAATTCTTTTTTGATTTAAGGGTCCCCTAAGGTCCGGCTACTAGTGGTCCCGGCAGTCAGCTGTTATCTGAGCAGGAACCTGGTAGCAAGTGTCCAGTTTCCCTGCAGCGCCACCACAGGGGAAAATGAAGTATTACACTGTCTGAGATCAGTGGACTTTGTAATTCATGGATGTGCCAGGTTCTCTGGAGTGAAACCTGCTTTTTTTGCCCTCTGCCCTGATCAGTACAAGAGAATAGTGAATTGAGGGCCCCACTAATGAATCTGAATTCTCTTATAGACGCCCGCTTTAAACTGGCCATACATGTAACAACAGATTTACACAGTGCAGTCTTCCCATTAGTAAAAAGACTGATATCTGTCAAAAGCTCTGCTCAGTTGTCAAATTTGAGAAGTCTGTCACGCTGAATGGTATATGGGCAGCAATATGTATGCTGCCCATATATGTATTATTTGTACTGTCCCTGTGGAGATCTCTCTGCATTGTACCCATACTTACTGCGAGCGGCTAGTTCCATGTTATATGGCCATCTTTACAAGACACCTTAATGCAGTGGCAGCTCTGTCTGACCCAGGCAGTTGCCCCCCCCCCAATAGAAATAAATGATGGTGTCAATTCTAGAGCGACTATTGAAATGGAGCTGAAATCTTTACCGCAACTGGGACTGAATTGGTTTCTAATTTGTAAATTTCAGTGTATTTTACCTTTTGCACTCTTGGTGAGGATTTTTCAGGGGTATGCCGGATGATCTGAGCTTTACACCCACTGCATGGTATAAATGCTTTCACAAGTAACCGTTCCAGTCCTTTGTAACCTGTGATAGTCTGATTGACACAACTGGCAGAATGTCATTTATTCCATACATCTTCTCTGTGGGTTTCCTTCAGTTTCTGAAATGAAGCACATTGTGGTTGTGGGAAGTACATGCTACAGATTTCTTAAAGGTACATGTGAGGCAGATTTGGCCTCCACAGACAACGCAATTGCATGGGCCCCCAGAAATCAGTGGGCCTGCTGCTGCCCCTGGCAGCTGAGTTCAACTGGCCACGGCACCTCATTCACCTACATCCACCGCATCTTAGCGCGTTCTCAGAATACAGATACAGCCATGAGCTCCACCATTCATTCTGTGACCGGCAGTGTAGTGTGGCAGGTATGATGACGTGACATCATCTCACCTGCTAAGTCTACCCACTAAACAGATCTGCAGTGAGAGGTCTGTTCCGTTCTGTTGAGTATTCGTTTTGGAGACGGGGTACCACATTGTGTTGGGGCACATAAGGGGCACCATATTATACACATAAGGGTGTGTTATTCTGTATTGGGGACACTTAAGATGCATTATCCTGTATGAGGAGCACGTAAGGGGCATTACACTGTGTGCCATGGCTGGAGGCTGGAGCTTATCGGTTCAATAGGGTGAAGTTTAGCAATGTGACAGGCAGGGCTGTGGAGTCGGTAAGCCAAAGCCCCGACTCCAACTCCGACTCCTCAATTTCCCCCGACTCCGACTCCCAATCCGACTCCGACTCCCTCATACATGGCACATGTTTAAGTGATAACTTTAAACAAACTTTGCATAAATCAATAGTACAGATATGTCATGACAAAAAGAGTTTGTAATATATGTTTTACTAGATATCTTTACTCTGAACTTCCAGTATCAGGCTTCTCTGGGTACAGCTCACTAAGGGCCTGATGTATGAAAAGTGTCTAGGTCTAAGACTTTCTTTGTTTCCCATAGCAACCAGTCAGAGCTCCCCTTTCATTTCTCCAGAGCAATATATGAAATAAAAGGGGAGCTCTAATTGGTTTCTATGGGCAACAAAGAAACTTCTACATCTAGACAGTTTTCATACATAAGGCCTTATGTGTTTTGCATCAGCAGCATATAGAAGCCATCAGAACAGCTAACCTCTCCAAACATGAGCTCAGAGGAAAAGCAAACTAAAACATAAAGCAGGCAGAGAGAACATGACTGGACAAATGATTTATGCACAATTTATTGAAAGTTTAGATATACTAAGAAGTACTTGCCTTAAAGGGGTTTTCGCAGCACATTGATTCACTCGCTGACAGGCAGTTTGCACTCACAATGTCTCCTCAGGCCGTGGGAGGGGGGAGGGGTCTCCAGCACTTATTAGCATATATTAACTTACTCTGACAGAGCAGGAGGTTGTGATCTCTAACACAATTACAGGTAAAGCCATCCTTCTCAGTCCTCAACACATTTTGCTTACTGAGGTCACTCCTGCTCTCAGCCAATCAGATAACAGTCTTTCTGGTCTGCAGGTTACCATAGAAACCTGTGTACAGTGAGAGACCTGCTGAATTGTCTATAGTTCATGACTAAAGTAAAATCTACTGACCACTGTATTTAGAAAATGTCTTCTTTTAACTGCCCCTCCTGTTTTCTCTAGTAGTTCTGAGTTGAGTACAGCCATTCCTTCCCGGTGCCTTTTTCCTCTGATCGGTAGGGGAGGAGCTTCACTTCTGAGCATCTACATAAAGGGCAGCACACAGTCATCTCAACTGAAAGCCTAGATCCTTAGATCAGGAATAGAACAGACATTTATAGGACGTTTCATCATGTTCCCAAATTCTTATGAAAATATATTCAGCACATACTGCACTGAACTAAATGTACCAATTTATTATATATTTTAGGAGTCGGTCCACTCCAACTCAGACGCCACCAAAATGGTCACCGACTCCGACTCCACAGCCCTGGTGACAGGGTCCCCTAAACATACCTCTGAAATCCCAGAAATAATAAATGGGGCTGAGCTGCAATACCAAGCACAGCGGCTATCTAATGGACGGCTCTGTGCTTGGTAATCTGTGAGGAGACCGTGGTGCTCAATGAAGCGCTGCAGCCTCTCTTCAAACGGTTGATCAAAAGGGGTGTCTGACTCCCACCAATAACATACCGATGTTATCCTGAGGATAGGTCATCAGTATTAAAGGGGTTGTGCAGCAGCTTTATATTGATGACGTATCCTCAGGATAGGTCATCAATATCTGATTGGCGGAGGTCCAACACCTGGTCCCCCTTCCGATCAACTGTTGGAAGAGGAGGCAGTGCACCATGCAAACGCTGCTTCCTCTTCATTACACTACACATTGGCTCCCTTGCAGCGGTGGCGTAATTGCAAGTACTCACTCTCTTCAAGTGAATGGCAAGAGTACTTGTAAGTGCACTCGATTCCGAGACGACGGGCAGTGTTAGAAACAAGAAGCAATGAAGGATGATAGCTTTCCAGATTGAAGGCCAGGGGGTGGCAGGGCACACCTCTAGTAAAGGCAGCTGCGCAGGTGAGGCACTGGTGTCCAGTTCACCTAACAACCAGCCTGCCTCCCTTCCACACCGTGTCACCAACCAGTAGTTTTATCTTGTTCCCACATATGGATCTAACAGTAGGTCCAGGTTGACTATTCACTCCCAGAAATGGACACCCTGGGGCAGATATTCTAAACCTAGAGATGTCATAAACATAGACAAGCTGTCTGGACCTGCACCTCATTGATCACAGGGTCTCAAGCTGGATGATAAATGTGGTACAGAGGTAGACTGGGTGTCAGACCCTCACTAATCAGAGGGAAATTCGTCAGTATAAAAAAAACCCTTGGCCCTGGAGAAAAACTAAAAGTAGCACAATATCGTAGGTGGGTCTAAATTGACAGCAGGCAAGGCAACACAAATAGGCAGGGCCAAAATATGTAGGCAGGGACAACGTAAGTAGGCGAGTCCACAATACAATAGAGCAGAACCAAATACCACTGTGCAGCACAAAATACGGTCACCTGCGCCACAGTATTTAGCTGTATCGCCGGTGATGCAGTTGAATTCAAGAAGGCACCAGTTGCATAGGAGAGAATCAGATCATTATAAATCCAACTGGTGGATGTAATGAGGGCTTGGGTGGTCTCCCGTGGACATTGGCCCAGCAGTAAATTTCCCTGTAGAGGCTATGGCCAGTCTGCCCCTGTTGCTAAGGCATTTTGGATACATGAGCACAGCTACCAACATGTTGTCTATACTTGCCGTGTACCTGATCATCTGCTCATCTACTATATGGTTTGCCTTTCCTAGGCCCAGATGGAAGAATTTCGCCAGTTGAAGGATGCTTTGAAGAGAATGCCAAGCTTCAAAGACTCAAGCGCTGACACACAACGCCAGCAATCCTTGACAGACACTAAAAAGGTAACTGGATACTGAATGGTTCAAAAAGACCTCAAACACTAGAGCTGACGCCTAACTCTACCTACCAGACCATATCAAACATAAGATGATGTGACATTTGTTCAGGAGTACACATCAGTACTTCTGCATTGTACTGAAGAAAGTTCTTCCTCTTTCTCTTCACAAGAGCATGGACAGTCCTCTAATTCAGTGGTCTCCAGCCTGTGACTCTCCAAAAACAACTACAACCCCCGGAATGCTTTGGGTCATTGTCTTTTTGCATTACCCACCATCTCATCAGCATGAGGTCATGGACTGCTGCCCTTACATTCTCTTAAATTGTTTTCACTCATTATTCCCTCCAGGGTTGCCAAACTAAATTTTTTATCTTTTCTGGACAAATTATACAAAAATCGCAAACGGACCAGATTTTATAAAGGCTAATTGGAAAGCTATAATGAACTATATGTTTATAGGTCAGATATGAATACTGAACACATTACCAGCATTTACTGTGTGCTCATAAATACTGAAAATTACTATCAAAGTGACCTGGTCAAGTACCACCAGCCTAAAAAAATTCACAGACACATCTAATTTATTTCGCGAACACTGGAAAAACATCTCCTATTTTTATGGACTGTCCATGAATTTCTGTATGGTTGGCAACTCTGATTTCCTCAGTGGTCCCATGCTGTTAAAGCACCCCCAAATCATGATGCTTTCTTCTCTATGCTTCACAGTTGATTTGAGATTTTGGTGTTGGCGTTCAGTCTTTTTAGTTTTGCTCCAAAGTCCCACTTTTGCCTTATGTGTCCATAGAACATTTTCCCAGAAGTATTGTTGAACATCCAGGTGGTCTTGGGCAAACTTGAGATGGGCCACGATGTGTTTATTTGGCGAGCAGTGGCTTCCTTATTGTTGTTCTTCCATGAATACCATACTTGTTCAATGTTTTTTCTAATACAAGACATGTAGGTTTTTGCAGTTTGTGGAGTCTTCTGTAGGTCTATTGCTGTTACTCTTGGGTTCTTTCTTCCGGCTTTCAGAATTGCTCATTGTGCTCTTGGAGTTAACAGGACGTCCACTACCAGGGAAAGTAGCAATAGTCCAAAGTTTTCTCTAGTTGTAGATTGGTATACACTCCGTTTTTTAACAATGCATTTGTAGTCTCATCCAGGCTGGGCTCACATTACCGTTTAGTTTTCCATTGTTCTAACCCATCAGAAGAACAGAAAAAAAAAGAAAAGAAAAAACAAAAATTGGATCCTGTATTTTAAACATCCATTATGCTCAGCTATGCACATTTTGCATCTGTTTTAGCTATTTCCGTTATTTTAGATGAAAAAAAAAGTCCTACACACAGTATTTTATTTGTCTAAAATGGATGCAAAATGTGCATAACTAAGTATAACTCATGCGTTAAAGGGGTTTTCCTGAATTTTAATATTGATGACTGTGGTAAAGTGTATGGTAAAGTACTGGAAGGGGTGACCCCCTTACATGACCTATCTTCAAGATAGATCATCAATATCAGATCAGGGGAAGAGGAAGCCTGACACCCGGACCCTTGCCAATCAGCTGTTTGAAGAGAACGCTGCACTGTCTTCCCATCATTGTTTACCTGCTCGCCATTGACATTACAGCGGCCAGCAGGTGTAATTAATTGTAAAAGTCGTCCCATTCACTTCTGTGGGATGGCTCCTTCCTATTCAACTGAAATTGTCCCAGGGAAGGCAGCGCTGGCACAACGTGCGGCCTTCTCTTCAAACAGCTGATCGTGGGGGTGCTGGGTGTCGGACCTCCGCCAATCTGATACTGATGACTATACTGAGGATAAGCCATCAATATTAAAATCCAGGAAAACCCCTTTAAAATAAAGAATCTGGTCAAACCTGTCCAATCTCTCCTCCTTAAAGGGGTTGTCCCATGTAAAATATTCTACAGTTTTCAAACCAGCACCTGTATCTGAATACTTTTGTAATTGCATGTAATTAAAAATTCTGCATAGCCGCTTTCCATAACCTGCTCACTGAAAAGCATGCTCAGGTTTATCCTTCAACTGCCTCGTGAGCTGCAGAAAAGACGCTCCCCTTGAGTAGTGTTGAGCGAACTATGAAGGCATGCACTATGAAAGCCTATAAGAGGCATTCCGTATTTCTTTCCGTCATAATAGAAGTCTATGCTGGCCAGAGACTTCTATTAGGACGGAATGCCTCCTATATGCTTCTGTGGTGCATGCCGTCATAAAATTCCGTTATGGTCCCTGGTAGCGGAATCTATAATGGAATTCTTAGATAATCCGAACCCTAATCTTGTACACCGAACTTGAAAACACAAGTTCGTTCAACGCTCCCCTTGAGCTATCAGCTTGATATAAATCTAGCAGAGCAATGAATGTGGAGATCTCTGGATCCATGTGAGGTACAGGGCTGGTTCTGGCTTTGTTAGAAAGAGGTTGTCATTTACTATATGTCTGATTTTCATTTTTTACAATTAAAGGGGTTGTCCGGGTTCAGAGCTGAACCCGGACATACCCATAATTTCACCTAGGCAGCCTGCCTGACAAGAGCATCGGAGCATTTTTTCGATTTAGCGCAGGGCAAAGGCATTTTACTCAGTTCCAGTGATGAACTGGACTCTGCCAGACAGAGGCTTCTGCCCAGCAGTGAGCCTGGTGATGTCACCGGCACTGATGGGCGGGCTTTAGAGCTGCCCTAGCCGTTTTACTAAAACCGGCCTGTCGTCACTGAATACACTGCTGGCGGAAGCCTCCGCCTGACAGTCGTTATTGTAAAAAAAAAAAAAAAAAAAAAAAAAGGAGCCCTTGCCTTGTGCTGTTGTCAGGCAGGCTGCCTGGGTGAAAATATGGGTATGTCCGGGTTCAGTTCTGAACCTGGATAACCCCTTTAACGGAAACGCCTTTTTCCCAATACACTTTTTCTGTCTTGGAGAAGTCATTGCATTGAGGGTCACTTACATTTTCTCTTTGATCTTGATATTTACTCAGTGTGCTCAATAAAAGATATGAATGATACAAGTGTTTTATGTTATTGGTTTAGTTGTAGATTGTGTGGTATAATTGTGACTTGCATAACAATCAGACCACATTTTATTAGTAATCAACGCAGTAAACCAGGTAATTCTAGGTAAGTGTTACGACTGAGTTCATACTCACTGACTGTGCCATTGACTTCGCAGAGCGTTTTCTCGCAGAGTTATTACCAGAAAGTGGTGTTTCAAACCAAGTAAATACTATTCTGGACCACCAGAGCAAGTTCTTTAAAAGTGAGATTATGGGCCCCCCTCCCAACATCTCATTTCTTGCTGCTGGGACCCTAACAATCAGATGTAATCTGTGGAAAAAACTAGCAGCAGGTGTTTAATATCCCTGTTGCGCCACCACAAGGGAAATTAAGCATTACACAGTCTCACTTGAAATTTATGAGCAGGTTGTAAAACACATTGTGATGTTGGTTCTTTCAGATACTCCTTGTACCCGCGCTATGATCTGACTAATAAATTAGGTTCATGGGGTCCTTTCTCTATTAAAGTGGTTGTCCGGTTTTAGGAGGAAACCAGATAACCCCTGCAATCCACTCACCTGATAGATCTCTGGCCAAACTCTGGTTTTACTGACTGGGCTCTAATTACCTGGCTGCAGCAATGACATTGTGTCAATAATGTGACCACTGTAGCCAATCACTGGCCTCAGCAGTGCACTCGACAAGGCCAGCGGTGAAGTAACCGCTGCAGCCAGGTAAATAAGCTGGGGGAACAGGAGTAGCACTGTGGGATCTGTCAGGCAAGTACTTACCCGTTTCATATTACAGGCAAATCCTGTAGGTTGGCTGGTTTCCACCTGATCAGACGGCCCCTTTATGAGCATTTTCTCATGTATTTGGTCAGTATTTTTCAGCAGTATTTGTCAGTCAAAACCAGAATTTGAATCCAGATGCAGAAGATGCACAGATTTTTCCATCATAGTTTCCCCTCCTGGTGTTTGGCTTACAAATACTGATGAAAAATCCTGCCCGTGTGAAAAGTGCTCTTAAAATTTTCTAATACGGTATTTGAAAATAGGTTTCCTAATTCAAATATTACCCCTATGACTAAAATTGATGTGTGTTGTCAGGATTATGACTTGGACTCAGGATGGGAGCTTAAAGGGTCACCCAGATTTTAATGTCACCCTCCCCTTCTTCTACCTTAAAGAGGACCTTTCACCACTCCTGACATGCCTGTTTTAATAGCTTCATGCATTCCCCATGTAGTAACGATCCTGGAACATCTATTCTTATGTCTCTATGTTGTACCATTCCTTTATTATTTCTACCATAAGTTATGAATGAATTGCTAGCAGTCTGCAGTAAGGGTACTGAGTGGTGGTAACCAGTTGGGGGTGTGTACCTGTACAGACTGACTCTATCCAATCAGTGCAGGCATGTTAAGACTGTGCAGGTACACACCCCCAACTTGTTACCTCCCCTCTGTTCCCTTACTGAAGGCTAATAGCAATTCATTCATAACTTCTAGTGCAAATAATAAAGGAATGGCACAACATAGAGACATAAGAATAGATGCTCCAGAAATGTTATTACATGAGGAATGAATGAAGCGATTAAAACAGGCATGTCAGGAGTGGTGAAAGGTCCTCTTTAAGCAACAGGGTTACGATAAATCTTCCCCCTTTAGCGATGAGCGATATTAGCTGCCACCACTTGTCATAGTAAGCAGACAAGATGCCTAGGTAAAAGTTACCTAAAACTAAGTAACTCACAATTACCCACTCCAACCCACTACTCCTTTTAGCATTCACAAGATTACTACACCAATATACATAATACTTCTTTTGGGGTCGTGAAATCCTTTAGAACACAAGAAGTGGAGTTTTAATATCTAAAGGACAATGTGTGCAAAATACAGTTATCAAAAGGTAAAAATACAAGGACATACAAATGCTATGCAAAAATAACAGTTTGAAAATAAAAGGGATAAAAGAAACGGAACTTAATACGTTACGAAACTGTAGAAATCTGGTTGCCTGGCGGTACTAAGAATGTTGGCCTGTTCATCAAATGATTTGTCTCCCAAATAAATGACAACTTGTACTGTGACACATACACCTCAAAGGGGTTCTCCGGGAATTAAGAAAATGAAAATACTTAAATATTACTTCATTATAAGTATATTACCAAATATCTTACATTAGTTATAATGGTTCATTTTGTCTGGGAAGCAATCATTAGGAGAAACAAAATGGCCTCCGTCCTATCAGTACACACAAAACCTGTCCTAATCACACAGGAGGACAAGTTACTTCACAACACTGAGGTAAGGAGCTGCCTCATCCTCCTCACTGCTGTACTTGTCAGGGATTATGTTCCCGAATAAAGATAAGATCTTCAGCTGAATCTCTGTAGGAATGGAGTCCATGAGCATATCCAGCAGTCTTCAATATAACAACCCCACATTACCACACTCTGTCCTGTCTGTCCTCTCTGTGCTTCATGTCTCCTCATGGACTCCATTCCCACAAAGATTCAGCTAAATATCATATTAAACTGTATTCAGGATGATAATCCCTGACAAGCAGAGCAGAGAGGAGGATGAGGCAGCTTTTTACCTCAGTGTTGTGAAGTAACTTGTCCTGCTGTGTGATTAGGACAGGTTCTGTGTGTACTAATAGGACAGCGGCCATTTTGTTTCTCCTAAGGATTGCTCCCCAGACAAAATTAGCCATTATAACTAATGAAAGATATTTGGGAATATATTTATAATAAAGTAATATTTAAGTATTTTCATTTTATTAATTCCCGGAGAACCCCTTTAAGAAGGTCTGCAACTGCCCTCATTTGCCCCCTGCCTATGATGTCAGGACTGAGGCTAGCGTGTATGTTAATGGTACTTTTCAACCAAGTTTTATATTAGGTCAATGCTTAGCTCACAATCTGTCTACTAAGATAACTTCTCCTGTGCGCGTCAAAGCAACGTCATACCTTTTTCATCCAACTCGTCTTAATATTCCGCACACGTCCTTATCAAACATGGATGAATTAGGGCTGTATTACACCAACAGATTATCTGACCAACGGCCATCTGACACAATCATGGTCAGATGGACGTTTATATACACAGATCTTTTGTTATACGCACCAACTAATGGTCAGATAATCTGTTGGTGTAATACAACCCTTAGAGACAGTACATAGTGCGTTCTTTAATTCCCCCCTCTTGCAGAGCCCAGATTGAGGTGACGTTCACACAGGTGATACCAGTAGATGACCTAATTCCAATTCTCAGAAGCACATGACCAAGTTATAAATTAGGTCCAGTATTTTGCTGATGAATCTTCATCTGTATAGGTTTTGATACATGACTGCAGGTCATGGTATCCTCTGCCTGACCTTTCAAATGGCTTTACAACAAGGACTAGGGGCTCTGAAGACCTCTCAAAGGCTATGATGAGGTTTATGAAGTGCAGTCTCCTGTGTGTTGTTCTGCTCCCCTGGTTTTGTGTATACAGACCTGGTGTTCTGGTTTTGGGAATAAGACATCAATGATTTTATGGCCAGCCACAAGAATGTTTAGTGATTGCTTTAGTGCCCCTTATCAAACCTTGTCATAACACAATCTATGATGGCCAGACGTGCAAACCTCTCCATTACAAGGACTAACACGTGTAATGCCTTCTTGACCACCGAGGCAGCAGTCTTTTATTGCTATAAGTGCTGTAGATGTTTGTTACATTCTAAATGTTTTAAAAGATTGTTATTATTCATAGAAAATCTACATATACAAGAAGCCGGAATGTTATATGTGCCCTACATCTGGTCTTTTTGCAGCTAGAAGAAATCCCCTCAGACTCTTAATTGGTTTTGGCAGTTATAGCATAATGCAGACCTTCCCTCCTTAGTGTTTTATACTCCTTTGTGACAGCTTTTGTTATGTCTTTTATGGTTTTAATATTTTATGAGCTAAACTGAATTGTTACTTGTCTAGCTTAGAGCTGAGAAGCCAGGTCTTCTGTTTGCTCCACAAACACTTGTGAGTTTTAGGCTGGAGGCACATTGACAGCTGTGTGTATTAGATGTAAAAGTTCTGTGTGGAGCCTTTTTGTAGAATCTTTCATAACATCTGACTCATTTCTTTTTTTAGGATTTCAAAGAACATAAACCACAGGTGCCTCAGAACTCACAGGGAAGTAAGAATAACGCAGAAGACATCCCAGGAGGGCATGTGAAGAGGTTGTCACAAGGTCAACCTGAAGGACAAGAGAACTCCTTACTTCAGAGTCCACCAGTACAACCTGCACCCTCAAGGCTAGTGACACGAAATGACAGCCATGTTTCCAGATTTACCAGGACAGTTAACAGTCTTCAGGCCCACAGAGAGGTACGTACACATATTTAGTTTTTGCCACTGGTTAGGTCCTTGAATTCAGTGTTTGAAGTCAAAACAGAAGATCTTATATCTCCTGCTGCTATTTACCATTCAAAAAAACTGGCTTATGACCAAAGTTCTAGAAGTTTCTTGGGGCCAGAATCCTTCCATAGTTGGTTGTGGATTAATAACAGCATTGATAAGTGGACATTAAGAGAGCTATATTAGAACCAACATAATGCAAAAGATGGCAACCAAACAGATTCCACTTCTCATTTTTTAGGGACCTTTTTGAACTTGCTTGTTTCCCATGGGCATCTAATTAACGTTTCCTGGTCAACAGTGTTGCTCAGTTTCCTAAATAATGCTTTAAATCTTGCTATTAACGTTATAAACCTTTAGAGGTGAGCTGTACAGCAGGGTAAAGTAATGTGAACACCATAACAGGTTTACAGAACAAGTATAACATATACAACACTTGTTTTCTTCTCTCCTTAGCTGCTGAAAAATTAATATTTAGCAACGGTATGCCACTGGCTTTGGTATTGTAAGCTTTACTTAAAGGGATTGTTCACATTTTTAATATTTATGGCATAGCTCAAGGATATACCACAAATGCCTGATTAGACATGGGGTTTGCCTCTGGGACAACCCTTGTCAGGCATTTATAATATATTCACAGGATGAAGGTGGGAAATATCCCTTTAAGACTACTGTCACATTTGCATTTTTCTGGATCCGTTATGCGTTCAGCAAAAACGCATCCGGTATATAATACAACTGTCTGCATCTGTTCAGAAAAGATCCGGTTGTATTATATACCAAATGAACAAGATGGATCCATCAATAAATTCATTGTAAGTCAATGGGCGCCGGATCCGTTTTCTTTTCGTATCTGGAAAAACAGATCCGGCACCATTGACTTGCATTGTGTTTCATGCCGGATTCGTCTTGCTCAGTATCCCGTGATGCAGTCAAAAATGCTGCTTGCAGCGCTTTTGTGTGCATCATGGGAACACAACGGAACGGAATGCATTCTGGTGCACTCCGTTCCATTCAATTTTGTCCCCATTGACAATGAATGGGGACAAAACTAATGGGTTTTCCTCCGGTTTTGAGATCCTCTGACGGAAGTGAAAGCAGCCTAATCCTTTTTTATGACAAACATTATGCCTTCTGTAGACACTGGTTTCATTAACTAGAGGTTTATATTTCTGCAGAATAAGGACCAACGTGTACCACCACATGACCAAGAGCTGCAGAATGAAGTTGGTCATGCCCCCCCAGGAGTTATGGATAAAAAGACACCCAACCGTGAAAGTTCTAGTTGCCAAAGAACAAGTGCCAGTTCACAGGTGCGCGGCTGAGTGCTTGTCTTTTCATTCCGCCTCTAATCCTTTATCCTTATTGCTGTGACTTAGTTCTTCACGCTGATTAATCCCCTTATTTTCCTGTCACAGACTGAATTGAGTTCAGGTTTACAGCTGGCTGTTGACATGATGGAAGTAATTCATTATTCTAGTCAAATGTGCAGAATATATATATATTATTTTTTTTTTTGCACATATTTTCTGCATATATATATATATATATATATATATATATATATTAACCAAAACTGTGCCGTCCCTTACTGTTGTGTTTGCCTGCAGGGCGACTGACAGCAGCAGGAGCCTCTGCCCTGACTGCAGAAGGACAAAAAAAAAGGTCAAGCCCTAAAAGCAATGGCAGAGTTACTGCCTTTTCTTTCCTGCTTCCCTAAAAGATCAATAAAGTCATATGTACCCCAAAATAGAAACAATGATAATGGCAACTTATTCGCAGTAAATCTCTCACACAGCCAGAGGTTGCAATAACGCCTGTACAAGCGTCATTGACACCTCTTCAGGCCATTTTACCCTCTGAAAAAAGTCTATTGCGCACTCTATTGCTAGGGAAAAAAATACAAAAACGCAGCATGTGGTGTGCTTGTATCCTGCAGAGTCCAATAAAAAAAAAAGTATACTTTTTTTTTTTTTTTTTTTTTTTTTAACAATGGTACTCTGTAGTGAACGGTTGCAACGGTTGCCACTGTATGGCATCAATCTGAGGCATCTGTTTAACGCATACATTTGGGTAGGCTGCTGGAACGGTTTTGTGTCCTGCAGCTGGCGGGAGCTGTAAGGAGGAGGGGCTAGCCCCCGAGAGTTGCTGTATCAGGAGAGTAAGGGGTGTGGTTCACTGTGCCCAAGGACACTGGCCACCATGGTGGTTTTGAAGCTGAAGAGAATTCCAGAGCGGTGGATAACTACAGCCTGGACATCAGTACAAGGTGACAGCGCAGCGTATGATGCATAGAGCATAGTGTGGAGTGAATGCAGGCTATTATAGCCAATTGAGAAAGTACAGGGAAGATACACTATTTGACTGTACTTTATCACTTTGCTATGATAAGCTGATGTTATTAAGACTAGTAGTGGGGGGGAGGGGGGGTTGGCATATGTATGTAGGTTTTACCCGCAATTATTCCTGGCTCAATTTCCAGCAGCGATATCTCTTGCTTCTCTTGGGCTAATGCTGTCATTTTACTTTTGTATGAAAGCTTGGAAAGCCAGCTTTCAAGATCAGGCCCGTTCTTCTATCTGCTACCAGTCAGGAGATATCAGCAGCTGGGCATAGCATATTGGGGATTGAACTGATGCCATATCTGTGGAAAACCTGCAATTTTTATTTTGCACCATCCCCTGCTTAATCCAAAAGCACTCTTTCCTTTTGAGCCCTGCAGTGTGCCCATATAGCACACGTCCACATTTATGGTATTTCTATACCAAGTAAAACCTGCTTAAGAATTCAAGAAGTGTGGTGTGAGTAAAGTATACGTCAAACAGAGGCATAAGTGTGATGTGAACCAACCCTAAGAATTCAGCATAGCCAGTGAGTTATTCAATAAAATGTATCTGTATAGCACCACTTGCTGTTTTTTTTCTTATTTCTGTGTCCTGCTCACTGAGATGGCCGCACATGCTCAGTTTCATCCTTCATCTGCTCCTGAGTTGAGATAGGGAGAGAGCTGGGACACGGCCCCTGAGCTGCAGAAAAGACACTCCCCTTGAGCTGTCAGCGTGATATTAATCTAGCAGAGCACTGAATGGGGATATCTCTGGATCCATGTGAGGTACAGGGCTGGGTCTAGGTTTGTTAGAAAGAGATTGTCATGTACTATATAATGATTTTCGTTTTAACATTAGTCATGGGACAACTCCTTTGATGAGCGGCATTACTTCCAAAATGTAGTCACTTCTCAGGGGTTCCTTTTATTTCACCCCAAAACCACTACAGTTGTCAGCACAAGCTGCGTAAATCACCATATTGGGACTCAAAATGCTCATGGTCCTCTTTTACTCATGAGCCTTCTGAAACGTTCAGGTAAAAGAATAGGGTCACATACAGTGGCATGCAAAGGTTTGGGCACCCCTGGTCAAAATTACTGTTACTGTGAACAGTTAAGCAAGTTGAAGATGAAATGATATCCAAAAGGCATAAAGTTAAAGATGACATATTCCCATGGTCTTTTAAGCAAAAAGTAAATAAAATAGTAAAAGGGCCCAAAGCAAAACTTTGGGCACACTGCATGGTTCGTACCTAGTAGCACCCCCTTTGACAAATATCACAGCTTGTAAATGCTTTTTGTAGCCAGCCAAAAGTCTTTCAATACTTGTTTGAGGGATTTTCATTCATTCTTCCTTGCAAAAGTCTTCCAGTTCTGTGAGATCCCTGGGCAGTCTTGCATACACTGCTTTTTGAGGTCTATCCACAAGATTTTCAATGATGTTCAGATCAGGGGACTTTGAGGGCCATGGTAAAACCTTCAGCTTGCGCCCTTCGAGGTGGTCTGTTGTTGATTTTGAGTTTTAGGATCATTATTCAGCTACAGCTTTTTTATAGTTGGTGTCATGTTTGTTTCGAGAATGTTCAGGAATTTCACTGAATCGATTCTTCCCTCTACCCGTGAAATGTTCTCCATGCCATTGGCTTCAACACAACCCCAAAGCATGATCCACCCTCATGCTTAATATTTTTTCTCCAAACATACCTTTTGTTCATTGTGGCAAACCGTTTTATTTGACATCATCAGCCCACAGGATTTGTTTCCGAAATGCATCAGGCTTGTTCAGATGTTCTTTTGCAAACTTCTGATGCTGAATTTTTTTGGTTAGAACACAGGAGAGGTTTTCTTCTGATGACTCTTCCTTGAAGGCAATATTTGTGCAGGTGTTGCTGAACTGTAAAACAACAACTCCAGAGTCTGCTAAATCTTCCTGAAGGTCTTTTGCAGTCATCGGAGGTTCTTATTTGCCTACAAGCAGCTGTCTCAGTCTTTTCTTGGTCTTCCAACCTTCTCTTGACCTCCACTGTTCCTGTTAACTGCCTTTTCTTAATTACATTTTTAACTGAGGAAATAACAGCCTGAAAATTGATTGCTATTTTCATTTTTCAGAGTGTTCGGGCAGCTGCTTAGAAGAACCCATGGCTGTTGTTTTTTGGGATAAGGTTAGGGGAGTCTGGGGATTAATAATGCTTTGAATTTTGCATCACCTGGCCTTTCCTAACTATGATTGTGAATAAGCCTTATTAACCTTAACAGGCTATTTATTTAAGGTTTGCAAAATACATGTCCGATGAAAATGCTCGCTACATCACTTGGTAATTTTTTTGTGAGGGGTGTGGTTTCTAAAATGGGGTTTCTTTTTCGCTTCACAGCAGAGTCTCTGCAGTTGTCGGCCAGTGCAGTTTAAATCCCCAAACTAGGCCTTGAATGCACATGTTGCTCTTCCCCTTCTGAACTCTGCAGTGTGCCCAAACAGCAGTTTATGACCACAGCAGGTCATGGTGGAAGTTGTAGTTCTGCAACAGCTGGAGAGCCGCAGGTTGGCTATTCCTGACATATGGTGTAATGCCCTACTTGGGGAAAAATATGATACAAAATTTGGGGTGCAATTACCACTTTTGAAAATTAATTATCTGGGGCTAAAGCAACATTTGATTGAAATGTTTATTTTCACAGCCAAGTGTGCATCCGTGAAGCTGTCTGAAGTATCCGAGTTGGGTCAGTGTGTCTGTTTTGTGCTGTCCGTGTGCCATCCGACACAGACACTGAACAGCTGATAAATAATTTTCAAAGCTTCTCTTCTTAATGTTTTTCATGGACCCATAGACTATAATGGGTGTGATGGATCCGTGAACACGGACAAAATAGAGCATGCATCCGTGCTGAAAAAGCTGACCCACGGACCGTGCTAAAACACTGATATGTGAATACACACATTAAAATGAATTGGAACGTGTGCTGTCCGTGGAGAAGATGTACAGCAGACGTCTGTGAAACACTGACGTGTGAATGAGGCTTAAGAGCTCTGCTGATTAGACAAAATTGATTCTATAAAATCTTTTAGCTCGTCTCTAATCAGGGTCTCTTCAAATGAGACATGGTCCCCAAAAACCATACTAGCAAATCTGGCTACCAAAAACCATATGGTGTTCCTTCCATTCTGAGCCCTCTGGTATGTCCATATGGCCGTTTATGGCCACATAATGGGGGTTTCTGTAAACCGCAGAATTAAGGTAATAATGAGGTTTGAAAAAAAAATGTAAATTTTAACCTTCATTTTGCTTTAATTCTGTGGAACACCTAAAGGATTAACAAAGTTTCTAAAATCAGTTCTGAGTAATTTGAGGGGTGTAGTTTCTAAAATGGGGGTCATTTATGGGTGTTTTTTATTATACAGGGTGGCTCACAAAAAAGTAGTGTTAGTGTGACAAGATGAAGGAGCAAGTGGATTGTTTTTTTTGTTTTTTTTTTTATACCCACAAGTCACAAAAGATGCTGAAAGTGGTCCCTGTTCACGTCTCTGCATTATGTTGGCTGATACTGCTTGTAATGCTGCAGGTAGTGATTGTGATTAGAGATGAGCGAACGTGCTTGTAACGAGCACTGTAGCGCTTGGCTCCCCTGCGCTCGCATGGGCGCAGGCATCCGCTTCCGTTGGGTGAGGAGGATGGAAGCGGATGCCTGCGCCCATGCGAGCGCAGGGAAGCCGAGCGCTACAGTGCTTGTTACGAGCACGTTCGCTCATCTCTAATTGTGATGTTCTCCTTGAGTCCATCCAGTGGATGTGGATTGTTAGCAGACACTGTCTGTTTTAAATTTCCTCACAGATAAAACTTGCATGTGGACCAGTCTGGGGAACGTGGTGGCCATAACCCCTTGTTCACAGGTTGCTCCTCTGTAAACATCTCATGAAACCGTGCCAGTGAGATCCATGAGGTGCGGCATGTTGCCTCATCTTGTTGGAAAAAGTAGGACATTTTTTCTTCTGGTGTTAGTTGGTTGCAAAACTGTTCAAAGACGTCCAGGTAAATTGTGGTATTCACAGTGGATCTAAAGAAAATTGGGCCTAATGTTCATGTTACACTGTGCATCAAATGGCAACACCGGAAGTGGTGTTTCATGAGTCAAATAGGGACTTTCAGCAGACCAGTACCTCATATTCTGGGAATTTACATAACCTAATAAATGAAACCAAGCTTTCTCCGTCATGAAGTACAGCAATGGGTCCAAATGTCTGCATGTAGGATTTTTTTTCCATCTAAAAAAACGGATCTCAGACGGAAATGGCTAAAACAGATGCAAAATGTGCATAACTGATTTAGCTTTAAATTACAGGATCTGTTTTTTTTTTCTTTTAAAGGATCAGAAGAATGGAAAATGAAATTTTGCCTAAGGAGTTAAAATGCACTTCAGTCACCTCAGCCCCAACTGGAGGGTTATATTTTTCTAACCTTTGAAGTGGTTACCAAAGTTTCTGTCCCCCATCTTTTCTGCTGCCTGGGCGTGCTGCAGTATTTGGTACTCCGCTCCCAGTATCTGAGTATTATTCCTGTCTGTTAGAGACACTGGAAGGTTGTATCTTTTAATTATGTCTACTGAACAAATCCACAGGCGACGTCTTTCACCCTGCAGACTTGCTGAAGCGAGTTCTGGCGCTTCACTCTTGCGTGTGATTGGAAATTTGTGCCAAAAACCCTAATGAAGTTTTTTTTGTTATTGTTGACACAGCAGGGGTGACAATGAAAGCCATTGTTAAGTCCTTATAATTGAGGAGCTTGGGGCATTAGATTATTTTCCTCTCCTTAATGAAGCTGTTTGTAGAGGTATTGCAGCTATATTCTTCTTAAAGGAAATGTCTATGTAATATTTAATTTTCTATGATTGATCTGATTTCGCTTAATCCTATAATACTGAAAGCGATGTTGACGTTCGGATCGACTTATTGTTAAAACACCTTTTCAGATGTATTTCCACTAATCATTCAAAATGAAAATGACCATTAATGAACAATGAAGCAGATTTACTAATAGTGTTGCCCTTTATACCTTCTAAGGGACCATATTTTTGCGCTCCGTTTTGGTGCAGACAGCCACTGCAAAATTCAGTCGCAATCCCACCAGCAGGCAGCACTGAAGATTGCAGACTGGTGGCTTAAAGCGGATTCCGGGCCAAAAAGGGACATGTCTGTGACATTCAGCGCTGTCTCTATCATTCCTGCTAGAAGTTTATGACTAAAGGTACTAGTGGATGTTACCAGTTGGGAGTGTGTCCCTGCATAGTATGACACTATCCAATGAGTGCTGTGAGTACTAGATTATGCAGGGACACACCTCAACTGGTCACACCCAGTTCTACTTTTATTAAAGGAGAACTCCCGCAAAAATTTTTATTCCATGTCCTGCTAGAAATGTACATGATGTAATCTGTAGTGAATGTCATTTTCTTACCAGTAGCTGAATTCTTGAGTTACATGATCCTGAAGTTTCTTATCTGTGTCATGTGACTAAGAATTAGACCCCCCAACTCACACAGCACCTTATGTGTGGACAGGAAGTCTAATTTTCTATGCATTCCTATGGGAGCCTCACTTTCAGTCTCATAGGAATGAATAGAGAAGTGACTGGCTTGCTGTCCTGGGTCAGTTGGAGGTCAGGGAGTTGGTCACATGACACAGCTACAATAAGAAGAGAGTGGAAACTCTCAATTTCAGCCTCTGATAAGAAAATGACATTCACTACAGATTATATCATGCACCTTTCTAACAGGTCAGAGAATAAAAAATGATGCGGTAGTTCTTTAATAAACTTCTGTAGGCATATCAGAGGAATAGCGCAATATACAGGTATTACAATATACGCTCCAGAATTGTTATTACATGGGGAATGCTAGTAGTTACTAAAACAGACATGTCAGGAATGATGACAGGTTCTATTTAAGGACCGAGAGAATTTTTTGCCTACTCTTTCTGTGAGCCATGAGGTTGTGTGTTTTTTTTTCTTTTTGGTTTGTTTTTTTAAATAAGGCTACATTTTTTTCACGGAAAGACATATAAGACATATATGTTTTAGGCATAATTGTTGAGTACATATATTTTATTTTTAGGATTTTTTTTAGTATGTGTGAGGAATGTATAAAAAAAGGCTAATTTGCACTTGTTCTTTTTAACAGTGTTCACCAATACAATCAATGGAGGACATAACTTTATTGTGGCGAGACCTATTTTATAATTTAATTAAAGTGCTTTTTTATTTTCCCTTAGGGGGCTTCACATTTATCATTTTTAATTATTTTTCTTTTTTTAAAGGGTCAGAAAGGGTTATTTTATGAGCTTTTCTTTATTTAGGCAGTACTATACCATTGAAAATTAAAGACAAAATATAGTCCTTCTGTAGCAGACATGACAGATAGAGAAAACTCCTGTATAGGTAATCCATTATCTGTTTACTACTGCTGTGCAGGGAAGATGTTATCTGCTAGTATAATAGTAGGTGTAGAACTATGGTGATATTTTGACAGCTCTGTTCTCTTGATAGCTTGTTCTCTTGATACACCTGGATAAAGATGCCCACAGAAAAGCATTGCATTTATTAGTGTAGTGTGATACACTAATTAAGTCACTCCCTCCCTCTTTTCACTCTGGCCTCAGTGATGGTCTGACTGAGAGAGTTAAGCCAGGCCAGGTTCACCTCTGCGTTGTGAACTCCGGCACTCTGATCCGGTTATTGTATGTGGAATATATGCTGGCTTTTGGCCGGACAAAATATGCGTATAGCGGCCGGGTCCCATTACAGTGAATGGGGATCCGGCAGTACATGGTTGTATCCGGCTATGCTGGATACAGGGAACACCGGCAGTCTGTTCCGGCAGAGGAACAGACTGCTGACATTCACAGCACATATGTGAATGGGGCCTAAAGCTGTTTGCTGTACTGTGTCTTGGAAAAAAAAAACTATCCAGAAAACCATGTTTATTGTAAAAAAACAAAAAAAAACAATACATAGAATATTCACATGTAGGCTGTTAATGTGATAAAAAAAATGGGATGATACTGTCCCTTTAAACATAATGTAAGAGTAACTTACTGCCTGTGCATGTAAAATGCATGTGCCTCCGTTATGCAAGGGGCCTTCACTCGATCCAGAGCTGTCATGATTACAAAGGCATCCCCGGCGATCATATTGCCTGAGCTGATAGTCTGTGCGATGATCGGTATCATCCATTTGGCTGCGGTGGGTCAGTACTACAGGCCGCCACTCCATTTCTACAGTAACAGATAAAACCCGCTGGATGTCTGAAATACAGTGAAGGCTCGTACAGCACTCTCTGTAGAGGGTAATAGCGCTTTTAAGGTCATCCTTTCTTGGCCAGCGCTTGTGATTTTCTGCCCAGAGAATAAGACGGAGCAGAGGAGACGCCTTTACGGCACACTGTCTTCACCGATAATCGTTGCCCTTTCTTTGCTCTGCCCATTTACTGCTTGTGATTCTTCTGCTTTTGTGTTGTAAAATTGCCTGTCCCTGGCATTGTGCTTGGCACTGAACTCTTCTGCACAATTTAGGTGGTTTGTATTGTAGGTTTTTATTCTGAACTATAAGGAAGCATGAATTGAACACATTATTTTAAATGATCTGCAATTTCATAAAATTACAGCTGCAAATACCTTTGTGGAAGGGATTCTCCAAGTTCACGCAAATAACTGCTACGATGGTCACGCACATTAGGTAGCTGTCGGCCAAATGCTCTTTTTACCAACGGCTGCCTGTCCAGACTCCACCTAAACATTTTACTGTTAGCCAAGCATTCATTCTAATGGGGAAACAAAGAATCACATAATCCCTCTTTCAACAAAATCAACTGCTGGGACCCCAACGATCACTTGACCCGACACGGCCACTACGCAGCGCCTGACATCGCTTTCTGCTTCCACCTCTATCCACTGTGGTTTTTTTTGGGAATGGTATCGGGCCTCCACCACTGAAGGATAAGGCCATAAATATCTAGAGCTGGGAAAACCCTTTGAAGGGGTTGTGTGCCTTTTTGTGGGGTTTTGGCAACCCCCATCTGGGTAAACCTGCAAAGGGAACCATACCTACCTGTTTCCTGGTTCTAGTTCCCGGCATCCTAGTTCCCGGTCCTCAACTGCTTTTCTGGGCTTTCTGAATGTAAACGCCACCGCAGCCAATCACTGGCCTCAGCATTGACATGCTCCTCTTGCATCATGACAATTCGTCACGTGACGCAAGTGATGCAGGTCACCGCTGCGACCAGGGATTGGCTGCAGTGGTGTCAAACAGGAAGTTTACATCCAGGGAGCCCAACGGGGAGTGCAGATGTCAGGAAGCAGGTAAGTATGCTCCCCTTTGCAGGTCTGCCCAGGAGGGAGGTTGCCAACTCCATCTCCCTTCTCCAAAGGTGCAAACAGACTTGGTCAAGGGGTTAATAGTGCTGGCTGAATGATCTCCAAATACACTGCCAGCCACATAACAGTGCCAGCCACAGGATCATCATTCCAATAATGATGATGATATACCTTGAGGGGTGCTGACTCTTAGAGGAGAAACTGTGGTCTAGCAGAAGAGATGATGATGTTCTTGGGTTTTACCTCTCAGCCCCCGATGTGTCATGTGTTCGTCGGCCATAGTGTAGTCCATGTAAACTGAGGCTGTTCAGGGTACTCATCTCTGGGGACGTCCAGAGAGGAAGGCCAGAGTGTTCCTAGGATTAAAGAAGAACTCCCGACAAAAATTTTATTCCATGTCCTGCTAGAAATGTACATGATATAATCTGTAGTGAATGTCATTTTCTTACCAGTGTCTAAATTTTTGACTTCTATCATCCTGAAGTTTATTATCGGTGTCATGTGACAAGCAATTAGACCCAGCAACTCACACATAGACTTATGTGTGGACAGGAAGTCTAATTCTCTATGTATTCCTATGAGACTGAAAGTGAGGCTCCCATAGGAATGAATAGAGCAGTTACTGGCTTTCTGTCCTGGGTCAGTTGGAGGTCAGGGAGTTAGTCACATGACCCAGCTACAATTAGAAGAGGTTTTTACTCACAGAAACAGTCACTGATAAGAAAACAACATTCACTACAGATTATATTAGGCACCTTTCTAACAGGTCAGAGAATAAAAATTTTTGCGGGAGTTCTTCTTTAAGGAATGTGAACCATAATAACAAGCTGAGGTGTACATCAAGCACGTTAACTACGCTCATTTTATTAAAAGGGTTCTCCAGGAATTATTTAAAATGGCTGCCATCAACCTGTCCTAGAATGTGAGCAGGACTGGTTGCTTTCACCTGCAGAGCTGCCTAGGGCGTGAGGGGACAGAGCCTCACTGCACTGCTCTACAATACGTGGTAATGATATGATCCTGCTAATGATATGCCATCATGGCTGAGCAGCCTGACAGGAACACTCACCAATATGTAGTAGATGCAAATGAGAGAAGGTGGTGTGTAGTGAGACCTCACCTACTAGGCAGCTCTGCAAGTGGTGGCAGCCAGCCCTGCTCACTTTCTAGGAGAGGTTGCTGGCAACCATTTTAAATCATTCCCGGAGAACCCCTTTAAGTTGTATAAAAGTGGTGTCTTGGCCAACCTTGGAGTAGCTTGTTATATTTCCCAAGCTGCCCTTACATAATTGTCAAGGCTAGAAGAGGCTGTATGATCTGAATACTTCATGAGGAGCCTTGCAGTAAATAAATGGCATTCATTATTCATTATAGACGTCACACTCCTGTTTTACATTGGTAATCAATTTGCTTTCCATTCCCATTCTATGAACCTCTGAGGCTGTGTAGCATGTAAAGGAACCCTCTGGAAGCTTAAACCTTGTGTTATGCCTGGTGCAGGGCCTAGAGGGCGCCTTTTAATCAAAATTCTGCTGGATTCCGGTTACCAGAGCACAGTGCATTGTGGGAGCTTATATAGAACATGACATATTAACAATGCACTGCGGTCTGCATGCAACATGTTATAGAGCAGGAGGAGCTGAGCAGAGATATAGTCTTATAGGGAAGGCTTCAGTATAACTTGTATTGTATGCATTTAAATCCCTGCTCTTTTTATGCTTTGGAGTCCAGCGGGCGGTCCTACTTGGTGATTGATAGCTGTTGCTGTATCACTCATACAGGGAAGGCTGTCAGTCACTGAGTGGGACCGCCCACTGGACTCCAAAGTCTAGAATGAGCAGGGAAGTAAATGACAAGTCACACTGGAACACCACTATATATAATTCAGTTCTATAGTGCTCAGCTCCTCCTGCTCTATAGCATGCTTCCTACAGACTGCACTGCTTTTTCCTTGAAACTGGTTCTCTCTAAAAGGGTTAAGTCGCTAGCATAGGTCCTTAGTTTATGATCAGAATGCTGTGTCCCTCTTCTACGTTTTTCTTGCAGAGCAGCGCTCGCAGCCACATAGCCGTGCAGGAAACCGCAGCACGGCCCTATTCACACAGTGGGTCGCTGAGCTGTACAGGGAAAAGCTGTGAAGGGAATGCAGCACTACACTAGTGCTTTAGTTCCTTCATCCTCTGGATCAGTGGGGTTTTCACACATCAGACCCCGACCTATCATATGGCTGTCCTATCATTATGTATAGAGAGAAAAATGCTGTCTTGGCCACTGGTAAAACTTCCGAACAGAAGAGGAAAAATCTCCAGCACTCAAGGGAAATATCTTTTAGTATAAATAATGGTTTCCCAATATTCCCCACGTAGGGGTTTAGAAACCTTTTCCATGATTAGAACCTTAAAGGGGGTTGTCTCACATCAGTAAGTGGCATTTATCATGTAGACAAGGTTAATACAAGGCACTTACTAATGTATTGTGATTGTCCATATTGTCTCTTTTGCTGGCTGACATAATACACTGCTCATTGCTGTGGTTATGACCACCCAGCAAACCATCAGTGGTGGTCATGCTATAGGAAAAAGTGCAAGCCTCTATGGTGGCTGGGACTGTGGGATTGCACATAGGCTGGGGCTTTTTTTCTAGTGTGCAAGCACGGCCACCACTGCTGGATTACAGGGTGGTCGTAACCATGAAAATGAGCAGTGTATAATGTGATGGATAAATGAATCCAGCCAGTAAAGAAGGCAATATGGATAATAAAAATACAATAGTAAGTGCCCTGTATTAACTTCCTCTACATGATAAATGCCATTTGCTGACGTGACAAAAAGTAGAACTGGCTTAATTGCCCATAGCAGCCAATCAGATTCCACCATTCATTTTTGACAGCTCCTTTGGAAAATGAAAGGTGGAATCTGATTGGTTGCTATGGACAACTAAGCCAGTTCTACTTTACACCAGTTTGATAAATGACCCCAAAAATGTTCTGCTCCACCAGATAGATTCCTACTTGCTGGATTATGAATATCATATAAATGCTTTCCTATGCATTTCCTGACTGTTCTCATAGTACTACTTACATACTGTACCTGACAGTGATCACAAAAACATGACATGAATAGCATGTGTGGTGTCACATGACAAAAAGGATTTATCCTAGCATTATACCATCACTTTAGAAGATGAGAAAACTCCCTTTTAAATGTCATGACCTATTACATCTAGAGCTGAGTGGTTCAGGCACATGACTGTCTGCAGAGTACGGAACATTGATTTGGTTGTGACTGGATGAGAATAAATGGCATAAAATACAAGTGCTTACAAATAATCCGCTTCTTACGTAGATCTTTCATGTGAAATGTGTTTCCCAATAAGGTATTTTTTGTATTTACTTCAAGAACATGATTAAGACTCTGAACATAACGTAATAACGTATCTGATGATATGCGAGTAAATACATTGATTTTAGATTTTTTTAAATTTATTACGCAGTTGGCAAGACATAGTTAACAAAGTGAATGCCAAGATGACAGAAGCAGAGAAGAAAAATGGCGCCAATAGCGCTGTCACAAAGTCTGACAGCCATCAAGTTAGTGCACCAACTGAAAATCGGAAGCCTGGGCTACCACAACAGGGCTACCACAAAACGGAAGCAGAAGATGAATCGGAGATGGGTAAGTGATGCTTAACGCATAAATAAGGGAGACTGGGAAACGCATGGCACATACGGGGAATTTGCAGTGGGACCAATCAATGAGCAGCCACAGATTTGTACCTATAAAACGTGCTGACCTGTTACATGTGCACTTGGCAGCTGAAGACATCTGTGTTGGTCCTATGTTCATATGTGTCCGCATTGCTGAGAAAAATAATGTTTTAATATATGCAAATGAGTCTCTAGGAGCAATAGGGGCGTTGTTGTTACACATATATAAGATACTGAATAAAGAGAACAGATACTGAATGAGCCAGGGAGCTGGAACAGGGCAGTGGAGAGTGGCGAGTATAGAGCTCTGTTCATTTAAAAAAAAAAAAAAAAAAAAAAGCTGGACAACCCCATTAAAAAACAGAAGGTTATGATGGACACAATGCGAGGAATGAAAGATACACACGTTTCTTGATCCTTAGGGCCAAAGATGGCGCATTCCTTCAGGGGTCAAGGTGAAGGGCTCATGTAAACATTTGCATGAAGCTTCCAGCTACAAAAAGTGAAGTTCCCCTTAAATTTCTACATTTTCTTTACTTCTATTGGAATATACAATATACCTAATCTTACCATTTCCATCCTCTGAGTCCTGTCCGTATACTTGAGCCTCCTGTTATAGTCCCTTGTACCTGTTGTCAAACTTCCCAAATGTTAATTTGCTGTAATCGCAGGGAGCAGACGGCGGGCAGGGGTGCAGCCAGTGGGGAGCTTTCTTACATCTTTTAATGAGAAATCGCACACCGGGTTAGTGTATCTCTATTCATGATCTCTCATTAAAACTTTGCTTGTGATTTTACATTTTAGAGCCGTTCACTGAATCGAGGCCAGGTACAGCAGGGTGCTGGGTTTTTTAGCCTTCTTCACAAAGCTGCCCTTGCAAGTGTCAGCCCGCAGCCGTGAATTATGACTGAAGTGCGCTGGCTATGCCAATCTGTCTGCTAACAAAGTTTAGATGTTTAAATCCATAACTTGTTCTGCGCATCGAAAAAGCTGATTTTTCACAATTAGATCAGCCATATGTATGTGTGTGTATATTGACTGCTATCCAGCCATTCATTTCCACCCTGCCCCAGCTTGTACACCTGATCATTGCTTGGACCTTACAAATTCATTCAAAGAAATCCTGTATCCCAGACTTGAGTTCATACTCGAGATGAGCGAGTCAGTCCTAACGAATCAGCCCATTAGCAGGATTTCTTCATTAGATTTAGCCCAGCCCTGACCATTTCCTGCCTGCACTACTCCAGTTGGCCAAGCAAGGGTAGAAGAATTGATTCACTCATCTCTACTACATACCCTTCACTTCTCCACTAGAGGGCACAATTGTGCCTTTATCTTTTGAGTCTTTCAGCCCATTCGTGAGCGCCATGATGGCTCATGTGTCCTACTGGATAGGGGAGCATGATTGATTGACCCTTTCAGAACCATATGGGGGGGGGATTAAGGAAAAATAGAAAAAAAAAAACAATTATCTATATGGCCATTTCTTATTCCATTATATGTGTGCTTTTTTTTTTTTTTTTTTTTTTTTTGGAGACGCTGTATAAAGTGCATCATTGTCTTAAAAGTTTAGGTTCTAAGTGCCCAAAAGAAATGTTTTTTTCCTAATTTTAGGTAGTGGTTGGAAGCACAGGAGTCCTTCCTTTTCACTTATATGGCTATGTATCTAGCTATAGATAATTAACTAGCGGATTGGTGGGGGGCCCAGTGGTCAGATTACCACCGGTTCCCAGTTAGTTATCCACTAATTGAATAGGGGTCCAGTTCACCTATCCTGAAGGTGCGACAGATTGAGCATATGCCCTGACGCTCCACTCATTCTCTGTGGGTCTGCCGGAGATGGGTGAGCTCTGAACTCTGCAGTCCTCTAGAGCAGGGATCAGTAACCTCCGGCACTCCAGATGTTCTGAAACTACAACTCCCAGGATGCTCCACTCTCTTCTATGGGAGTTGTGAGAACAGTTGTGTATATTTACATGCTGGGAGTTGTAGTTTCACAGCAGCTGGAGTGCCGAAGGTTGCTGATCCCTGTTCTAGAGAATGAATGGATAATTGGGGCATACGCTCAATCTGCTGTTGCGTCAGAGTGGGGGAACAGGACCCCCCCATTCTTGGGATCACTAGCGGTCCCAGCAGTCAGAAACCCTCAAACAGTTAGTTATTCCTTATCCTGTGGATAGGGGATAACTTTAAAACTTGGCACAACCCCTTTTAGCTGAGCTGTAATTCCAGACATAAACCCTGCACAGGTTGGGTGTAGTTTTTTTAGAAGAAATAAGCCATGTTTTTCTGATACTAGACAACCCCTTTAAGTTATCCTTAGAAGTGGTCATCAGTATCACATTGGTGGTGGTCTGACTTCAAGCATCCCCACAGATAATCTGTCTGAATGGGTCCCTTCATTGTTCACCAAGTACAGCACCATACCATATGGAATGGCTGTGCTCGGTATTAAAGCACATAGCTGCACGAATTCCATGTGACCAATGGATGTGACATCACATGTGGAAGAGGCTGGACCCCAAAAATCTTGATGACCTATTGTGAGGATAAGGTCAGAGACATTTATTCAAACTTGCAAACTGGGAACTTAAAGTGGCCCTGGAAAAAAAACTAAAAGTGGCCCTAAGTTGTTAGGGAGTCCAGATTGACAGAAGGCGGGGAAACACAAGTAGGCAGGGCCAACACAAGCCACAAGTAGGTAGATACAACAAAAGCAGACGGGGCCAACCATACTGTAGAGCAGTACAAAATATCTCCCCAGCACAACCAAATACCACAGTGCAGCATAGAATACTGTCCGAGCACCATACTGAAGACTGTGATACAGTTGAATTCAGGAGGGCACCTGCTGGCCATGTACATAAGTACCTGATGCTCCTAGCATTAATTAATGCTGAGAGCCTCAGATCCATATGTACTTGGCCAGCAGCCTGAGGAGGACTCGTGTGACCCTCTGGGCACTGGCCCACTGAGAAATTTTCCTGTAGGGTATAAGGTCAGTCCACCCCTGCCTATCAGTGATTGTTGTTGACAGTAGTTCTGTAAAACAAATGAGCTACCTTCATATGATGAGGTATTAGTATGGCACAAACTGTAGTTTGGCATTTTTTAAAGGGTTTGTCCAGTCACTTAAATTTTACCAGAAGGGTAAAAAAGTAATATTTTTCTTACTAATCCCTGATGCTCCGATGCTGAAGGTTCGTGGGTCCTTCGCGGTTTTCTACTTCTGGGTCCCTCTTGATAGATACCTTTGACCACTGCAGCCAGTGGTTACAGATGTGAAGTACAGCGACAGGCTGAGAACTGGGAATCGACTGAATGGGAGCAACAGGGGATCAGCAAAGTATAATTACTACTTTTACATTTTACACCATTCTGAGAGTTTATAATACAATTTCAAGTGGATGGGCAACCCCATTCTTTTAAACTGTTTTTCGGGAAGCTGGTGGACTACCAGTATGACTACCATTACAGTTCCCACCAAGGTTTCCTCAAATGTTCCTGGAGAGGGCATTTGACCGTTGTACAAGGATGCATGTTTGCTATTCAGAAGTCTGGGAAATGTTTTAACATTTAACCCCTTCCCGACCAGCGCCGTACTAGTACGTCGATGGCCGGTCTTTAAAAACGGCTCATGTCCGTGACCGGCAGCAATGCCGATTGCGGACATTTAACCCCTTGGGTTCCGCGGTCAATCCTGACCACAGCACCCGAAGGCAGCAAACGCCGGAAGAGCGCGCTTCCGGTGTTGCTCCGGCTCCCCCGTGTGGCGATCGGAGGAGCCAGAGCAAGCCTGCAGCAGCCCCTGTCATAGTGAATGACAGGAGGCTGCTCCATAGGCTTCCCTATGGAGCCCTTCTGTGTAATAGTGCATTGGAGTCTATGATATCAGCAATCAAATGATTGCTTCTTATAGTTCCCTATGGGAACTATAAAAAAGTGTAAAAAAAAAATTTAAATAAATAAAATTTAAAAAAAAATAAAATAAAAAAACGTAAAAGTTCAAAACTAAAATAAAGGTATTAAAAAAAAATACATATCATGGGTATCGCTATGTGCGAAAACGCCCATATTATAAAAATTAATTTCCCATACGGAAAACAGCGAAACGGAAAAAAGTGTCAAATGGCCAATTAAACATTTTTTGTCGCTTTTTTTTTTTTCTAAAAATTTTTAATAAAAAGCAATCAAAAAGTCATACACACCCCAGAATGGTATCAATAAAAAGTTCAGATCGCCCCACAAAAAATGAGCCCCCATACAGCTCCGTATACATAAATACCAAAAAGTTATAGGGGTCAAAATATGACAAAAGACATTTTTTTTCCAACTTTATAATTATTTTATCACTATCAAAACGAAATAAAAACTATACATATTAGGTATCGCCGGATTTGTACTGACCAGTAGAATGAAAGTAACTGGTCAGTTTTAATGAACATCGAACACCGTAAGTAAAAAAAACCTGTAAAACTGTGGCGGAATTGCATTTTTTTTTTTTTTGCAATGTCACCACATTTGGAATTTTTTTCCCGCTTGCCACTAAATAATATGCAATAATAAATGGTGGCGTTGGAAAGTACAACTTGCCCCGCAAAAAACAAGCCCTCATACAGCTATATGAACAGAAAAATAAAAAAGTTATGGCTGTATGAAGGCAGGGAGCGCAAAACGAAAAGGGGAAAAAAAAAACAAAAAAAAAAAACCCGCAGGGTAGAAAGGGTTAAAAAACATAAAAAAAATAAAATAAATAACCAGTGAACTTGAGCCACTAGCATACTTGTCAACAGTCCTTATTGTGAACCAGGCCACAAAATGGGTTGGATTTATGAAAATAACCATTAAAGGAGCCTATGTGTCAGTTTTAGGGGCATTGCCTAAATTGTCCTGCAATTTGGAATTGAAGTGTTGCCAATAATGTTCTTGTCATTGTCTATTCAGCCATTTTATAAGTTCTGCTTCTGGAAAGGCTGATTGATAACCAATATGTCCACCATTACAGCTTGCACAGGAGTGGTCACTTGGCATTCCTTAAGGGGAACCGCTTGCCCTGAAAATGCAGTGCAATCTGTAGGCAGCATGTTATAGATCAGGAGGGGCTGAGCAGATTGATATATATTTTCTGAAAAAGATTCCATAAAGGATTCAGTAATTGCACCACTGTTCCACCATAATGCTACCTTGTACCTTTTCCCTATTGTTTGCTTGGCATTCCCTGAGACTTCAGAGGTGGTAGCAATGACACAACAATACAGGTGCACAAAACAGAATGACCCAACCCACAGTGCACCGAAAACCTCTTTCTTAGAAAAATAAAAAGACCCATCTCTCAGGATTACAAGAGAAGTATGGTTATGTTCCATGGCTCCTACATGGCGGTATGCTTAGTTTGAAACTGATTTAGGTCTCCTCAAGAGCTTAAGGACGGACATTGGATGGACTTTAATACCAGTCTACATCAGTTGAAAACGTTTGGCACAGACTAGTTTTGCACAAAAATTAGTGATTTTTTTTCTTTCTTTCAATGTTGTGCCACTTTAGCTAAGCATGATGGGTAGAGCCTCCATACATGGGTTGTGCAACCAGTAATATTGATGATCTATGCTCAGGATAGGTTATCAATATCTGATCGTGGGGGGCTGACAGCAGATCCGCTGTTTGAAGAGGTATGCTACTTCCTCTTCAAGATTACACCGCGTGTCACCTCACTTGCAGCGTCACAGTGTACTGACAAGTGCTTGGTCCACTCAAGTGAGTGGAACAAGCACTTGTAATTACACTGTGGCACCGAGACGATGCACAGGGTATTCTTGAAGAGGAAGTAGCGCTTGTACAAGCTCCTCCTCTTCAAACAGCTAATCGGTGGTGATGCCAGGAGTCGGACCTCTAGCGATCAAATATTGATAACCTATCCTGAGCATACTGTAGGTCATCAGTATTACTGGCTGCACAACCCATTTAAGCCAGACAGATTTACTATAATTTACTCCATAAATTACAGCTGAAAGTTTCATCAATTAACAGCCTTTCTGGTATTCTGACTGCCAAAAAATATGCCCGAATTATTAAGAGGCGCAAGCAGGCTTTTAATTAAGACTGGCATATGAAATACTAGTGTTAATAAATCCCCCTCCCCCCATGTGTCTGCAGTTACAGTTCCCACAGAGGTTGCCATCCAGATATGTTAGCACCGCAGAACAGTTATGAAAAAGGGGGTCAGTCAGCACATGCGCAGGTGCACGCTACTGTGGCTAGAAACACATAGAAAAAAAATACAACGCAACAGCTGTCTGCAAACCAAATAAAGTACAAAAATGCCATAGTAATAGAAAGTATTCTGGTGCTAATGCAGAACAGTTATATAAGAACACAGATAAGAGGAATGCATCTCTGCATAAACAGATAGCTTTCCCATTCAAGACTTAAAAGGGTGGTCCGAGATATTTGAAAATCTTGGGCAAGCCCTAAAATGGCTTACAATAAAATCATGTTATACTCCCCCCTTACTCCATCGTGTTTCTCTGTGGTCCATTCTCCTGCCGCTATTTGTTTACAAACAGTTGCATTGACACATGACTGCTGCAGCCTATCAATCTTCTCAGCTGTCGACCACACATATCCGCTTGTAAACAAACAGCAGGAGAGCCACACTGGAGAAAGGGGGGAGTATAACATGATTTTATTGTAAGCCTTTTTAGGGCTTGTCCATAATTTTTTACATATCTCTGACAACCCCTTTAAGTCTTGAATGGGAAAGCTCTCTGGTCATACAGAGATGCATTCCTCCTACCTGTGTTCTTATATTACTGTTATGCAATTTTAACAAATCTGGATTGCAACCACTGGTGGGAACTGTAAGTGCAGACACATCTGTCAAAGTGGAGGGAGATTTATGGTGTTCTGGTGTTTTATATGCCAGTCCTAACTGAACGTGTGCTTGCACCCCTTAATAAATTCGGCATATTTTCTGGCAGTTTAAACACCAGAAAAGCTGCTACCTGGCGAAGATTTGAGCTGTAATTTATGACAATTTCCAGAGTACGTTATAGTAAATCTGTCTTGCCCTCATGCTATATTGGCATAAAACTGGGTAAAAAACAAATTACATTTTTTTGTGCAAAACCAGTCAGTGCCAAACTTTTTCAAATGATGTAGACTGGCATATTAAATTCCATCCAATGTCTGTCTTTAAGCTCTCGAAGACGCTACTTGACAGCAGAGGACGGCAGAAGGATTTATATTTACTAGGGCTTTCTAGAGGTAAATGGGAAATGCTTTTTAAACTGATGATTTATGAGAATATCTAGTTGCATTACTGTCTTGCAGTGAGTGATGTGAGGGCTACGTGTCTCCGTCTCACACTGTGCGTGTTCATGGTACAAAGATGGGAAAAAAAAGCCGAGATTAATAATTGAATCACCTTCTTGCAGATGCCGGGATGATTGACAGAGAGGAGACCCTGCAGTCTCAGAAGCAGCACGTAGGGCAGGATACGCTGGTAAGGAAAAGGCATTACTGTTCAGTGCTCTGCTTCTCAGCCCCAGCCATTGTGCTCTGATAATCCCCAGCTCATTGACATGCAGCAGATATGTGACTTGTAGCACGCCACAGGCCGCTTTAATCCCTGTAGATCACTATCGTAGATTGTCCTAGAGATTTAGGCTAATACACTGTCGCATCTTCCTTTTTGTTTGGAGTCTGCTGAAAAGTTGTTCTTCTGTGTGCGTGAAGCATCTCACCCACTAATAATCCCGTCATATGTCTCAGTTGTCATTGAATCTCAAATATACAGCCAATTTCAACAGGATGTGCCAACGACTCAATTAAAATCTATGGCAATGCCAATGGTCCCCGGCATCTCCTTGTAAAGAAATAAAGGATCCAATAAGTTAAATTTTAAAGGATATGTTCCAGCAGGACAACCCTTTCACATATGCAGACGGTCAGCTGATATGGCTAGGGGTGTTTGAGCTGAAACACAAAAACCTTTCTTAAAGGGGTATTCCTGTCTCAAACACTTATGTCATATATATTTATGCCATACATTTCTGATATATGCATGTCTGACCACTGGAACCTGCATGTATCTCTAGTCCAAGCCACCTTTACCGTGATTACAAGAGAATGGGAGATTCTGAGATGGGAATACTACTTTAAGGCCCCATTCTCACGATCGTATATATTCCGTGATCCGTATAAAAACGGAACGGAAGACATACGGAAAGTCTTCCGTAGTGTTGCGCAATTTTGCGGACCCATTGACTTTAATGGGGCTACGGACGTGATTTTGCGGCCAAGTATAGGACATGTTTCATTTTTTTTGCGGAGGAACTTCTGTGAGATACAGGATGCGGAATGCACACCGTGTGCTTTCCGCATTTTTTTTCTCCTATGGAAAAATGAATGAGTCTGTATGGTTCCGCATCTTATCCGCAAAAATGCGGATAAGATGCGGAAATGTACATACAGTCGTGTGAATGGGGCCTAAGAGTCAAAATGCAACCTAGAAATGCACAGTTGATAGAAGTGTCCACACAGCTTGAAGATCTTCCGCCCCAACGTAAAATTTGAACATTTGCCTGCCTTAGTCTTCTGTGCTTCCATGAAAGTGGTTATTTTATAGAACGTGCTCAGAAACATACATGGAAAGGATTTCTATATCTACATCTGTCCATGCAAATAACCATAAGTGGTAGTCAATTTATTTCAGCAGGTTCCAGAGGAAGTGGTTGATCCAGCCAAAGATCCCAACAATCAAGGTGAGGACGAATTTGAAGAAGCTGAAATTGACAGACCGGAATTTGAGCAGAAAGGGGAAGTGGGGAAAAATGCAGTGTATCAGAAGGCAGAACAGAAAGTAGTGGTAAGATCCTGACGGTGGAGTCCTTTGTAAAGCTGTCCATGCATGGAGTGTCTTCCTTCAGTTTCCTTAGACCTTAAAGGGGTTGTCCAAGTTACTGTTTATTGATGACCTATCCTCAGGATAGGTCATCAATATCAGATCAGCGGGGGTTCAGACAGCCGACACCTCCGCCAATCAGCTGGTTGAAGAGAAGCACATCCTTTCCTTCATTGTTTACCTGCTCGCCGTCACAACAGCATTAGTAAACAGGTGTAATTACGAGCCGACCCATTCATTTCAGTGGGGCGGCTTGTTCCTATTCCAGTGTATAGGAACGAGCCGTCCCATATAGGTGAATAGGGTGGCTTCTTGTAATTACATCGGCTCACTGCTGCACTGTTGACGGCAAGCAGGTATACATTAAAGGGAAGGCAACACTGGCATGGGGCGCGGCCTTATCTTCATCTAGCTGGTGTCGGACCCCCGCCGATCTGATATTGGTGACCACCTGTCCTGACGATAGGTCATCAATAAAAATAACTTAAACAACCCCTTTAAGCTACCCATACACCTTCAATAACTGTTGGCCGAACAACTGTTTGGCCAATAGCCATCTGTCTCCATTCCCTCCTGGCTTCCCCATATGCATACACATTTAGCTTGGCCGAACGTGTACAGTATGTGTATTCTATGGGGAAAGTGGAGAAAGCTGCAGCCAGACACGTTTGGAGTTGGTTTATACACCAGGAAAACAAAAGGATTGGGCGAAATATTCATTTTGCCCCGTCCTTGTCTTCCCGACATCATCTGCCGGCAGGAGTCAGGAGCTTCCCACACACAGTGTGTCAGTCAAACCCGCTGTTCTCTGTGAATTTGGCTGACAAAAGACTAATGTGTATGGCCAGCTTTAGATTAAAGAATTCATCACGGTGGCTCAGTGGTTAGTGGTACCTTGCAGCGCTGGGGTCCTAGGTTCAAATCTGACCAAGGACAACATCTGCATGGAGTTTGTATGTTCTCCCCGTGTTTGCGTGGGTTTCCTCTGGGTTCTCCGGCTATAGAAGTAGTAATAGTAATTTACACATTTTATATTTCGGCTTTTTCTGCGCCAAGGTTCTAATTAGTGACTGACCGTCTTCCTGTGTGCGTACACAGATAACTGTCAATCACTGATAGGACCGCCCACAGGACTCCTTGACTCAGAATGAGCAGAGATTTAGATGAATAACATACAAATTATACTTAATCTTTTCCCATAAAATTATATATAAATCTGCTCATCTCTTTCTGCTCTATAACATTCTTCTGCAGATTGCACTGCATTTTCATGGTGACAGATTCCCTTTAAATGGCTTTCCTCTTAAGGCCAGCCTCTGTCCATATGTCTGGTAGGACATACAAATATCAGAAATGGCAGTCCCATATTCGGAGCACTTCTCCTGCTCCGACGGACTTAAGCCATCCTTGTAATTAAATACTATGTTTCGGCTTTGGCTGGCTGCGGCTTCAAACAGCTGATTTTGCCAGGGTTGCTGTGAGCATGTTGAAAGGCAATGTCTCACATGAGATAAATCATTTAAAGTGTGACTCTACAGCTACCTGCACATGTGGCGGATTTCTAGGCAGAAAATCCATGTGAAAACCACATAAAAGAACTAGACATAAATCGGCACTATTTATCGCAATTTTTGTGCCTTTTTATGCTGTTTTTGTTGTGGATTTTCTGTTTACATGAGATTTAATAAATCTCATTCACTTTGCTGGTATTGTTTCTGCATTTTTCTTCATGAAAATCGGCATGGTAAAGAAAAAGCTGGTCCTCAAGAACCTTGAAGAATTGACTTTTAGCATTGCAGTTTATTCCTGAGAGTGTCATCAGAAGTCCTTCTAAACAGCCGACAACTATTAGCATAGAGGGGTTTTCTAGCCACTGATGGTATATTAATAGGTTAAGCTGTAAATATCATTGCTGGGGCCCCAACATATTGTCAGTACACAGAACATAGTAATCCCTTTATTTTAGGTATTTTTTAGCAGTCAGGTTCTCACAAATAAGACCCCCATACAGATTAGTGTATTGTTAGCTGAAATTGGTGAGTGTATGGGGAGCTCTGGATCTGGTGAATTGAATATTTTCTCCCAATCCTTCTGTTATGCCAGAAGATAAGCCACCACTGAGTTGGGAGAGACAGCTGTCGATTGAAGTTATTGAACGAACAATAGCTTAAATATTAGTAGAAAAATCAGCCTTGACTCTCCCATTTAAAGTGACCCCAACCCAGGGGCGGATTGGCCATAGACCTTACAGGGAAATTTCCCGGAGGGCCGATGCCCAGGGGGCCGCCTGAGCCCTCTTCATGGGCGGCCAGTGGAAGTTTTTGGGGATGTATTTTGTGCTGCTGGCAGTATTTCATGATGGACTGTGGTATTTGCCTCTGTTGGGGTGGTATAATGTGCCACAATATGGTATTGCTGGCCCTGCCTTCCATCAATTTAGATCTGACTACAAAACTGCTTTTTGTATTTTTTCCAGGGCCACTTTAAGTTCCCAGTCTGCCCTGCCCTGCCCCAACCAAAGCCCATACACTGACTATACACTAGAAATGCATAGTCATTATGCTTGGTGCCCTCTGTTTGAATTATGGCATCACTGTTGCTGAGATTTGGTTTGACTTCACCTGTCCAAAATGGGTGTCGGAGTCTTGCCAGTGGAGGTGCTCTCAGCAAGTCTAAGGCAACCCTTCATTCCACACTGTGCCAGTGTCAGGGGACCAAATCTCCAGAGTTGAGACACCATCATTTCAGGAGAGGGCACCAGGTATGATAACTGTACATTTTCAATTGTAGTTTGGGGCTGGAGGGTCGCTTTAACCCCTTCCCAACCAGCGCCGTACATGTACGGCGCTGCGGGAAGTGACTTCCCGCCCAGTGCCGTAATACTACAGCGTGCTGATTGGGCGGGTGCAGGAGCTTGCGCCTGCCCGATCAGCTGCGGGGGACCGGCTGTGCCCAGTAGCCGGACCCCTGCTGTATGCGCCTGCATTGGTGAAAACACTGATGCCGGCGCATTAACTCTCAATGTGCCGTGGTCAGCGCTGACTGTGGCACATGCGATCCTTGGTGCGGGAGGGGGAGTCCATAGGGTCCCCGCGCTGCTGTGACAGTGACCCGATGGCTTGGATGGCAGCCCGATGCCTTCCTTAGGCATCCAGCTGCCATCTACGGAAGCCTGTGAGATCCAGCCCCCTGGATCTCATAGGAAGCAGGCTGTAAGTGTATTACTGTGTGTAATACACTTACAGCCAATGCATTACAATGCAGAAGTATTGTAATGCATTGTAAAGGGGACCAGACCCCCATAAGTTAAAAAAAAAAAGTGTGGTAAAAAAGTGAAAAGTTTAAAAAATAAAGTATAAAAAAATAAAAGTTTCAAGTTAAAAAAAAAAGCGCTATTCTCCCAAAATAAAATAAAAAAAATTGTAAAAAAAAAGAAAAGTAGACATACTAGGTATCGCCGCATCCGTATTGACCGGCTCTATAAAAATATCACGTGATCCAACCCACCAGGTGAACGCAATAGAAGGAAAAAAACCAAAAAAGCCATTTTTTGGTCACCTACCCTCACAAAAAGTGTAATAGCAGGCGATCAAAAAGGCTTATTTACCCCAAAATGGTACCAATCAAACCGTCATCTCATCCCGCAGAAACTGATACCCTACCTAAGACAATCGCCAAAAAAATTAAAAAAAAAATGGCTCTCTGAAAATGGCAGCACAAAAACAAGATTTAATTCTGTTCAAAAATGCATCTAATATGTAAATCTTAACAAAAATAAAAATGTTAGACATATTGGGTATCGCCACGTCCGTAACAACCTGCTCTATAAAAATATCACATGATTTGCCCCTTCAGGTGAATGCTTAAAAAAAAAAAATTAAAAAAAAATATGCCAAAACAGCCATTTTTTGTCACCTTGCCTCACAAAAAGTGTAACACCAAGCGATCAAAAAGTCTTATGTACCCCAAAATGGTACCAATGAAAACGTCACCTCATCCCGCAAAAAATAAGACCCTACATAAGACAATAACTCAAAAAATAAACAAATGGCACCCACAAACCAATCCATCAAATTCTGTGCCGCAAAATCCATATGGTGCTCCTTCCGTTTTGAGTCCTGCCATGTGCCCCCACAGCAGTTTACCACCACATATGGGGTGTTGCCGTTTTCAGGAAAAAAGGGGATCAAATTATGGGGTGCTTTTTCTCCTGCTAGCCCTTGTGAAAATGAAAAATATGGGGCTAAAGCAACATTTTATTGGAAGAAATGAAACTTTTCATTTTCACAGCCAAGTGTTTCCAAATTCCATAAAACGCTAAGTGGTCAGTACCCCCCTTAATATATTCTTTGAAGGGTGTAGTTTCCAAAATGGGGTCACTTTTTGAGGGTTTCCACTGTAGGGGTACGTCAGGGTCTCTGAATTACAAAATGATGCCTAAAAACCATTCTAGCAAAATCTGCCATCAAAATCCGTATGGCGCTCCTTTCTTTCTGACCACTAATTAGCGCAGGGCAAAGGAGGGCATCGGAGCATAGGATGCTCCGATGCCCTGTTCAGGCGGGCTGTCTGGGTGAATTGAAAGGTATGTCTGAACCCGGACAACCCCTTTAAGTCTATTGGACTCCATTCCTAAACCTCCACAAAAAAAGCAGAAGCCTGGAGGATTGTGTTGCCTTGTCCTTTTTGAAACAGACTCTATTGAAGCATATGGGTCATCTGTTGTTTGGCCTAAAGCTATTCCTTCCAACCCCTTCCTCATAGACTTGCACACTCAACTTCGTGTTCTCAATAGTGAAAGGAGAATCTGCCACTTCTAGTGGCAGCTTATTTCACTTGAGAACAAGGGGATAGGGCTTGTTGAAATCCAAAATGCCGACCCTTCTTACTGGACAACACGTGAAATTGCACACCCCCATACACATAGGAGGTTGGCTGTTCCTGCTAAAATTGGCTGGTTTGGCCGAGATTTATCTAGTGTGTTTGGCCACCTTAAAGGGGTTGTCCTCAGGATAGGTCATCAATATCAGATTGGTGGGGTCAATTGCTGGTACCCCTGCTTGAACAGCTGTTTGAGGGGACCGCAGAGTTCACACTGCCTTCTCTGTTTACCTGCTCACCGTTGCATTTGCAGCAGTGACCAGGTGTCATTACACCTAAGCCGTCCCATTCACTTCAATGGGATGGCTCCAACCCATTCACTTGAACAAGAGGGAGCCATCCCATAAATGTGAATGAGGACAGAGCTGTTGTAATTGTGATGGAGAGCAGGTAAACACTTAAGAGAACAATAGGATAGGTCATCAGTAGGGATGAACGAACTTGAGTTTTACAAGTTCAGGGTTTGGGTTTTATTACAATTCTGTTATGGATTCCTTTACCATGGGCCATAACGGAATTCTATGACGAAAAGACAGAATGCAAAATGGAATGCCTCTTAACCCCCTGTTTCCCAGAGTGGAGCTCCAGCAGTGGGAAAAGTAGCTACCTGGAGGGGGGAGGTCTGCTTTAGATGCTGCTACATCCTCAATGGTAGCAGCTAGAAACGTGCATCTGAACTTGTTTGAAAGCAGACATTCAAAGCTTTCAGACAATACCAAAGTGACAGCAATATGTTCAGGATAGAGAAAGACATCACTGATAGAAATCTGGATGCTGTGAATGCAGCTGAAAATGAAAGTAAAAACAGGTTTCACTTGTGATTTATTCCCAACTTGATTTCTAACAGCAATTTCTCCTCTGTTCCTTGGAGTTTAGCTGTTACCTTTTGTCTTGTATTAAAGCCTGGACTGTCAGCTTTCAAACAAGACCAGTTGCATGTTTCTAGCTGCTACTATTGAGGAGATATCACCATCTAAAGAAGCCCTCCACTCTCCAGTTAGCTACTTTTCACACTGCCTGCTGGACTCGGGCAGAACAGTTAGGTGGTTTAAGGCTTCCGTTATAGAATTCCGTTATGGAATGTGGTAACAGAATCCATAACGGAATTGTAATAAAACTTGAACTTGTAAAACACAAGTTCGCTCATCCCTAGTCATCCGTTAAAAAGTCTCAGAAAACCCCTTTTTCCAGTTGGAAACCACTTCGTATAAATCAATACTACTGGGGAAGATTTTTGTAGTATATTTTATTACAGAAAAAAAACGCCTCTTTTCTCCACTTTAACTCTTCTTTCCTCCCTTCTTATTGCATTGCAGTTCTTTGGTATTTCTACAAGCACTGCTAACCCTCCTCTCCCAGTTCAGTGAGTTTATACGTATTAATATTACAGAGAAGAAACCTAATGCTGTTGGGCGTATCATTCTTTTAACAATGTAGAAAAAGCCCAGTAGGTCTAGATGGTCCATTGCCATGAGTAGGACTAGTCTAGCATTTCACTAGGTGTTACAATGTGCTTTCTAGCGATATTTCAGTATTTTCTCTCTGAATAACATGATCCTTTAGAACTTTTCTGTAACCCACTGGATTTCTAGTAATTGATTCTTTTTATTCAGTTCTTACAGGCAGCTGATGCCAAAATGAAATCTAGAGAAGAACCTGGAGAACCTTACCAGGATGACCAAGAACAGGACATTGTAAGATAACATTTCTTTTTTTAAAGGGTTTGGCATGGGTAGTTATTCTCCTGTTAATTTATTTTCGGTGAATAGGAGATTTATCAAGACTAGTGCAGGGGAAATAAAGGAGTTGTCATTAGCAAACCAATCAATCACACCTGCAATCTGATTGGCTTCTATGGGCTGCTCCTCGGGTTTCCCCTTGCACCAGTGTTGATGAATCTCCTGTTCATTAGTGGTGCTGTGCTCCCTTATTTCTCTGCCGCCAATGCAGAGAGTGGCCAGAAAAGTTCTCTGGTCTATTGAATGTGGCACGTGCAGTATTATTCTGTGCCCTGATTATGTATGTCTTGTAATAAAGTTGTGCTGGTACTGTATGTTTAGGAATAGAGATCAGTGCCTCTTAGAAAATGTAGTATTAGGTCATGCTCGCACGTAATGTCCCGATTACAGATGCTCACCATTATCTTCTAACATGTCAGCTCAGAGACTCAGCCCATGGAGTGTTCTAAGACCCTGATCGACCTTACTTGGAGATTTCCGAGGTATGAACGTCAAACAAAAATGACTGCAACAGCAAAAATCGCTGTATATAAATTGGCTTGATCAATGAAAAGCAACAAAATAATCAATTTTTAGGTAAAGGGAACTTGTGACCATGAGAATGCAGTGTAATCTTCAGGCAGCATGTTATAGAGCAGAAGTACGTAGCTGAGCAGATTGATTTACAGTGCCTTTGGAACGTCTTCAGAACCTTTTTGTTATGTTGTGGCCTTGTGCTAAAATGAATCTGCACTCAATACTCCAAAATGAGAAAGTGCTTGAAAGAACGTTCAATTATTGCCATTCTTCTCTGCAAATCCTCTCAAGCTCTTTTAGATTGGATGGGGGCCGTTGGCAGACAGCTGCATCTGTGTTGTCTTGGCTGTGTGCTTAGTGTCATTGTGTTGTTGGAAGGTGAACCATTGAGCCCAGAAGTTCAATCTTCAGACCAGGGAGTCTTGTTTATCACAGTCTGAAAGTCCTCTAGGTGCTTTTTTTTTCATGTGGCCACTTACTGGCCAATCTGCCATAAAGCCCAGATTGGAGGAAAGCCACAGTGATAGTTAACCTTCTGGATGTTTCTCCCATCTGGACAGGATCGTTGGAGCCCAGCCAGAGTGGCTACTGGGTTCTTAGTCACTTCTTTTACCAAGGCCCTTCTCCCCCAATTACTTAGTTTGGTGGAGCTTTAGAATTATGGAGGCCACTGTGCTACAGAAATGTTTTATACCCTTCTCCAGATCTGTGCCTCCACACAATCCTGTCTCTGAGCTCTACAGGCAGTTTTTTCCTCCTCATGGCTTGGTTTTTGCTCTGATAAGTATTATCAGCTGTGAGACCTTATATAGACAGGGGTGTATATTTCCAAATCATGTCCAATCAACTGAATTTACCACAGGTGGACTCTAAAATTCTGTTTTCACTTTGTCATCATGGAGCATTGAGTGCAGATTGATGAGGGGAAAACCTATACTGCAGCATAACAAAATGTGAAAAAAGTAAGCGTCTGAAGAGTTTCCATATTCATAGTATAGTTTTATGGGAAAGTATTCAGTTAAACTTGTATTTCATTCATTTACATTTCTGCTCATTCTGGGCTTTGGAGTCAAGGAGGCGGTCCTATCAGTGATTGACAGCTTTTTCTGTCTACACAGTCATATTCACAGCCTTCTCTTTATGACCGTGTAGACAGAAAAAGCTGTCAATCACTGATAGGACCGCCTCCTTGACTCCAAAGCCCAAAATAAGTTAAATACAAACATTGCTGAATCTTTTCCCATAAAACTATATCACCCTGCTCAGCTCCTCCTGCTCTATAACCTGCTGCCTGCAGCTTAAACACAATGTTCAACATGACAGGTTCCCTTTAATGAAATTCATGATTTATACATAATCGTTATAGCTTTGCGAGAAATCATTCAAATTGTTGTTGATCATCTTATGTAACCCCTTTCAAGACCGTGTGATTTTCTGTTTTCATATTTTTACTCTCAGCCCTCCCAAAGCCATAGCTTTTTTATTTTTTCATTCACATAGCTGTGTAAGGTATTGTTTTTTGCAAGATAAGACGTACTTTGTAATGGCACCATTTACAGCTGCATGCAATGTGGTGGGAAACGGGGGAGTTCTATGTTTGTTTGTTGTTTGTTTGTTTTTTTGTGTTTGGACTTAACCCCTGGATAGTTCAGTGGATCTGCAGTTGGCTGAAGGACAGATACCAGAGGGTGGTTGTTAATGGAGTGTATTCTGAGGAGAGGCTGGTTACAAGTGGGGTGCCACAAGGATCTGTTCTGGGTCCTGTTCTGTTTAACATGTTTGGAAGTGACATAAGGGACGGCTTGGTAGGGAAGGTTTGCTTGTTTGCTGATGACACAAAAGTGTGTAATAGGGTTGATGTTCCAGGAGGTGTCGGTAATATGGAGAATGATTTCTCTTTATTAGATAAGTGGTCAAAACAATAGAAACTGCAGTTCAATGTTTCCAAATGTAAAATAATGCACTTGGGGAGAAGAAATCCTCTATCTGAGTATCGTATTGGCAGTTCTGTGCTAACAAAGACCTCAGAAGAGAAGGATTTGGGGGTAGTCATCTCTGACAGACTCAAAATGAGTAACCAATGCAACCAGGCGGTAGGGAAAGCAAATCGTATGCTTGGCTGCATAGCTAAAGGTATAAGAAGCAGAAAGAGGGAGATTGTGATCCCTCTGTATAGAGCTCTAGTAAGACCACATCTGAAATACTGTGTTCAATTCTGGAGACCTCACCTGCAAAAGGATATTGCTAAAATAGAACGGGTCCAAAGAAGAGCTACAAAAATGGTGGAAGGTCTAAAGCATAGAACTTATCAAGAAAGACTCCGAGTTCTTAATATGTATAGTCTGGAGGAAAGAAGAGAAAGGGGTGACATGATTGAAACCTTTAAATATGTTGAAGGACTGAATAAAGTTCAGGAGGGAAGGGTTGTTAATAAGAAACTGAACACAAGAACAAGGGGGCACAATCTGAGGTTAGTTGGGGGAAAAAATCAAGAACAACATTAGAAAATATTATTTCACTGAAAGAGTAGTAGAAGCTTGGAACAAACTTCCAGCAGAGGTGGTTGATAAATCCACAGTAACTGAATTTAAACATGCCTGGGATAAACATGTATCTATCCTAAGATAACAATAAAAGGATAATAAAAGGGCAGACTAGATGGACCAGGTGGTCTTTTTCTGCCGTCTATCTTCTATGTTTCATATGTGGTAAAACTGACATGTTATTTTTATTCTCCGGGTCATTATGATTACAACCATAACTTATTTGATTTTTATGTGTACGGCGCTGTGTGAGGGCTCATTTTTTGTGGGACGATTGTTTCTTTTCATTGTTACTATTCTGGGGTTTGTATGATTCTTTGATCACTTTTTATTACATTTTTTGTGGGAGGTGAAGCGACCAAAAAACGGCAGATTGGCCATTTTTACTTTTTTTGTTTGCCGTATTGGATATTTTTATATTTTAATAGTTCTGGTGTTTTCACATGTAGCGATCCCCATGATGTTAATTTTTTAAAATTATTTATGTATTTTTATTTTGTGGAAAGGGGGCTGATTTGAATTTTTATAATTTTTAAAAAAATATCTTTATGTATGTATGTGATCGATGTTATCGTCGATCGCATACATTAGTCCTGGGTGCCTGCTGTTTAAAACCGCAGACATCCTGCAGCTATGTTGTCCACTATGCTCATAAGTGGGCGCCATTTTTAAATGCCCGACCGCCGACATATATTTACGTTGGGCGGTCAGGAAAAGGTTAAGGTGTTGTACAGGATTAGAACAACATGGCTGCTTTCTACCAAGAATAGCACCCCATCTGTCGACAGGTTATGTTTGATATTGCAACTCAACCCCATTCACTATAGTAGAGCTGAGATGCAATACCTGATACAACTCTTGGACAGGTGTGGAGGAGTTTTTAGAAGATAGTAATCATACTTTTCTAATCCTGCGGAGCCCCTTTAAATGAAGCTCTGAAGAGGAAGCTCCACCTTCACAAACCATGGTGTACTACTTCTTGCTTACCAACCAAATGTAGTGTATGCACGTAACAGATAGAGGAAGATAAAAATAAGTATGGCTGCAGGGTCAGACAACACAGGGTTGTTTGTAGTCTGTTATCATGGAGACACATAGGTCTGCATAGGAACTGCAGACACTAAATGACTTTTTTATTACTATTTGTTTAGTTGCCTCTTTTTCATTTTAGATTCATTAGAACAATTAAAGTTGGTTGTGAAGGAAAACTCTCCCTTTACAGTATTGCTAATCTGCAATTGCCTGTTAAATATTGTTTCTTGTAAAAAAGCGAATCTTCCACCACGATTCTGGTGCATTATCATCTGCATTAATTCTTGTGTAGTATTGCACATAAGGGGGAGAATTTAGGGTTCATGCACACAAATGTATTTTCTTTCCATGTCCGTTCCGTTTTTTTTTTGCGGACCCATTGAAATGAATTGTTCTGCATACAGTCCGGAAAAAAACAAAACAAAAATAGAAGTTACTCCATGTGCATTCCTTTTCTGTATGTCCGTTTCGCTAAGAGATAGAACATGTCCTATTATTGTCCGCATTACGGACAAGGATAGGACTGTTCTATTAGGGGCCAGCAGTTCCGTTCCGTAAAATACGGAATGCACACAGACGCCATCCGTATTTTTTGTGGACCGCAAAATACATACGGTCGTGTGTCCTTATCATAAGGGGAATATTTGAAGTCGATTTTGCTTGAGTCTGCATTGGAGTACCGTATTTTTCGCTTTATAAGACACACCTGATGATAAGATGCACCCCAGATTTTAGAGTAGGAAAATAAGAAAAAAATATTTTTCATCACACCTCATATCAGACCCCCATAAATTTTAGGACATCACATCAGACCCCCATATCAGCCCTCCATATCAGAACCCCATCAGCCCTCCATGTCACACCCCCATCAGACCAGCCCACTGTGCCCCCATATCAGCCCCCTCTACCCCCATCAGACCTCAGATCAGCCCCCATATTAGACAAATGTGCCCCCATCAGACCTCAGATCAGCCCCCATATCAGCCCCCACTATCCCCATTCAGACCTCAGATCAGCCCATAAGCCCCCATATTAAATGAATATGCCCCCATCAGACCTCAGATCAGCCCACCCAGCCCATAAGGATAAAATAAAAACCTCTTACCTGTCCTGTGTCACGACTCTGCTCCGGGTCCAGCGGTCCTCTGTCAGCAGTCCTAACAATGTATTTCAATGCAACGTTAAACGCTGACAGCGGGTTAATGAGGGGCAGTAGGAAAATAAAAAGCAGCAATCTGGACTGCAATGCAGCACTAATCATGTATTACAGCAGATAATAGTCATCATGGTTGCAGATTCTTTTTAAAGGTATTGTTGTTATGTTAGACTTTTTTTTTAGACTTTTTTTAACTTCATGTCATCTATATTCTAAATAAACTAAAAAAAGCTGCAGTTTTTACTCTAGGCTTAAAGTTTGTCAGGACTTCCTGTGCTTTGAAGCCATGGGTAATAAACACAGTAGACTATTGCTGACCTCATTGACTTCTTTGTGAGATTTTTCTAGACATGTTCTGTGACCTGTGCAGAATTCAGGAGGGAGTAGATGAGCTGTGATATCACCTACTGTGAACGATGGATCCTGTGTTATCTATACAGAGGAGATACCTGTCATTATAATTACAGATGTGCGAATTTCCTCTCCTGCATAACTTACACCGGACGGATCCGTTATGCACGCCATAGACTTTTATTATGACGGAATGAATAACGGAATGCACATTCTATAACAGACATTCCGTTATGCATTCTGTTATAGAATTGCGTTATGGTCCGTGGAAACAGAATCTATAACTCAATTCTACTTTTACCACTAGATGAAGCGGAAACTATTTCTAATTATGAAATTCTCATCTCTAATTTATAATCCTACCTGTGATGATGCGTTGGTTAGTGGCCAGTTCAAAAACTGCATGATTTTTGGTAAAAAAAAAAAAAAATTCTCTAAATATAGGGACATGGAAAATTAAAACAAAATCACCAAAAATTCTAAAAATGAAATTTAAACAATAGGTTGTTTCCTGATGATACATTACCTTTAAAGGCCTTTTGTAGAAAGAATATTGGAGCTCCTGACAACACTTTGCAGTGGCTCAGTTCTACCACATGCAGCACATTTCCCAAGTTTCCGATTTGTCCATGAGGTAAATAGAGTCCCCGTTTCTTTTCAATTTCGATCACAATCTCTTTACCTCAGCTAACCTGATTTTGCTGCATTATTTTAAGCTTGGGATCCTTTGGGGTCACTGTCGTTGAATGGTTAGGTGAAGCTTCAGCGTGCACATTATCATGCATCGCAGCTTCCTTGCACAGCACGTCTCATTCAAAACACGTAGCAGTTTCTCTGTCCTCTTGGAGATGACAGAACACATCTGCGCTGATTTCACTGCCGAGGGAATCATGCTGTTACAGTGCAGAGGAGGCAAAATCTTTGTGTCAAGTAGACTATGGCAGAAACACGGTTCTTACAGGGAACACTATGGGACTAATACAAGTTGACGTTCTAATACACACGGCAGAAAACCCAAATGTAGAATTTGGTTTTATATCACTTGGTAGCAACTGTATAAAAATACTGACACATTTCACATCGTTATAATTACACTCTACATTCATTTATCTATATATTTTATAGCAATAAAATTCCAGATAGACTTGATCCCAGATATTTAACTCCTTATTCCCTAACAGATGTCAATTGCATATTTTTTATGTATATTTTGTTATGTTTTGGCATATAGAAGATTTATCATCTAAAAAAAATCAAAACTTTTTTTTCTTTAAAATGACAGAAAACTGCCGAACTGCCACATGTAAACATACCCTAAGGGTATACATGGGCACCGGCCGTGTGCACCCTGCATCACGGACCCATTCACTTGAATGGGTCCGCAATCACGGAGATGCGGTGCAGAACGGATTCATGGATCGGAACCCCACGGAAGCACTACGGAGTGCTTCCGTGGTGTTTCTGGCCGTGCCTCTGCACCGCAAAAACATAGAACTTATTCTATTTTTTTGCGGTGCGGACAGTCAGATGCAGATCGCAGACCTCATTGATGTGAATGGGTCCGCGATCCGCATGTGGAAGGACCACGGTAGGTGCCCATACATTGCGGACCGCAGCACGGGCATGGCCGTCCAAAGGCTGTGATGGCTAACCTCCGCTACTCCAGCTTTGGTAAAACTCCCAAGATGTACACTTGCTTGGCTGTTCTCAGAACTCCATAGAAATGAATGGAGCATGCTGGGAGTTGTAGTTTAACTACAGCTGGAGTGTCGGAGGTTATCCATCACTGCCCTAAGGGTAGGGCTACATGGTGACTTCTGGCTGCCTGACATTAAAAATACAATATTGTGCTCAAAATCATGGTAAATGTGGTTGCCCCGAAATCCAACAATTTTAGATTTTTGTGTTGCAGTAACTTTCAGGTCGTAACGCGACCACATTCATCATTTGTTGCAACGCAGCAATCTTATGTTGCCCTATAAAAGTCGTTCTGTAGCCCTAGCCTATAGGTCCATTCACATGAGCCAAGGATCAGGGCAGTAGATGTTAAGAATGTTCCTAGCAGCACTCCTTTGCGGTAATTGGCCTGTGTAAAGGTGCAAACCATCACTTGACAAATGACCAAACTCCGATTTGTTTGATGGGATTAACTTTCACGCAGCACCTTGTTTGTTAGCAGCACTTTGCATGACAAACATGGAAAGTGGTTAAGAATGAATGATCGCAGAAACGATCATTCATTCGTATACATAAGTCAAACTCTTGTTAGTCTGAGTTCATCTCTCATGTGCCACCTTATATGCCTGTTTATTATCAGCACTTTGCATGACAAACATGGAAAGTGGTTAAGAACGAATGATCGCAGAAACGATTGTTCATTCCTATACATCGCATCACTGCTAATGGGCAGATAATAAGAAATGAACATGTCCATGTAAAAAGGCTCAAAAGGCTAAAGATGGGAGGAGTCCTTAACCCCTTAAAGACCGGGCCTCTTTCCATTTTTACATTTTGGATTTTTCCTCCCCACATTCCAATAGCCATAACTTTTTTATTTTTCCGTTCATAGACCATAATTTTTTTATATTTTGGCCTACAGAGATGTATGAGGGCTTGTTTTTTGCGTAACAAACTGTAGTTTTTATTGGCCCCATTTTTGTAGTATGTAAGACTTTTTGATCAGTTATTCAATTTTTTTTAGGGGGACAAGATGACAAAAAATAGCAAACTGCGTGTTTTTCATTTTTTTTTCTGTTACAGCGTTCACTGCACAGGATTTTTTTGTTATGTTTTAATAGTTCAGACATTTTTGGATGCGGCGATACCCGATATGTTTATTTTTTATTGTTTATATATTTTTATATGTAAAATTGGGAAAGGGGGTGATTTGAACTTTTAATATATTGGTGTGTTTTTTTTTGTTTTTTTTAACTTTTCTTTACTTTTTGCTCAATAACTATTAGCCCCCCCTTAGGGGCCTAGTATCTTTTGATCCACTCTCCTATTCACCCTAATAGAGATCTATTTGGGCAAATAGGATTTTTGCACTCTCTATTCTGAGCTCTGCCTCGTACACAGCTCAGTATGGAGAAAGCCATGTTAGGCCTAGATCGCTTCAGCAGCATCCAGGCTGCCATGGCAACCGATCAGAGCTGCTCGGAAGGGAGCTGCATCCCTCTGCCTTCATTCACAGATACAGCGATCAGCGTTGATCGCGGCACCTGAGGGGTTAAATGACAGGGGCAGCGTAATAGTCACTTCCTGTCAATGTGGGCGGGTGTCGGCTATATGATACAGCCAGCACCCGCCTTGTATGGAGCAAGCCTGCTGCAGAGGCCCGCTCAACACACATGCAGACGCCTAACGCCGTATATATACGGCGCTATGGGTTAAGGGGTTAAAGAGCACTTATCACTCCTGATATGTCAAAGAAAATTTTTGCAATCCCCATGAAATAGGGGAACAACTGTACATTTTCTTAGAATAATATTTGAATGAATTGACAATTGGGCCTTAGTATCCCAGTTATTTACTGAAACGGGCATGTCAGGAGAACTGACAGATCTTCCATAATAAATAATAGAAGAGTGCCCCTAGTGATGAACAAGTGACATGACAACACCGTCAAACGTGCCAGCTAATTCCAAAACTGTCTTCAAGTCGTGGTGGAAGCCTTGCATTATGTGTAAAAAGAGCAGCGTTTCAGCCCTCTTATAAATAATGGGTGCGTTGTTCTCATTAGCACAAGAGGCAGACAATGAGAGCTTTGTTCGTAATACCCTTTGAATTCAGTATGATCTTCACAGAGAAAAAGCAAAACCCCATCTGGTTCCTTTCCAGAACCACTTAAAGCTAATATGCAGGATTTGATTAAGGATTTTGCCAGGAAACATTCACTGAGCCAAGTTACCTTCACGCATCCAAGCCCAAGAAGATTAGGACTCAGCGCTGATATTGTGCGCAGTGGAGGAAACAGCTGTGCAGCCCCGAATTTCTGGAAGGGTTTAGTACAACAGTTGCTCTGGAGAAGCTGGAGCAGCATCTAAATTTTAACCGTATGTTTCCAAACTTTGTAACTTCATTTTGTGTAATTTCTATCTATAATGCAAAGCTTGTGATGTAGTAAATATTGGGTCTGAACTCTGCAGCTACGTGACTGCTCCTTACATTACAAATGCTAGCCATACACAGATGTATGTTGGCTAAACATACCCATTTTGGTGGTATCTGACAACCATCTAATGAGTATGGAGGCCACCAAATGTTCCCGTTTCAGCAGAGGTTGGTGGAGAGAAGGGTTGGACTTACTGGATGTCAACATGTCCATCCTTTTGTTCTCAGGGAGATAAGGTGTCTGGCAGTGGCCTTCTACCCTCTCACATTTACAACACATGCATGCTTGGTTGAATCAAGACTAAGTATATGAGTAGTGTTGTGCAAACTTCTGTTATCAGGTTCGGCGTACAAGGTTCGGGTTATCTAAGAATTCTGTTATGGATTCCTCTACCATGGACCATGGCAGAGGAATCCATAACGGAATTCTTAGATAACCCGAAACTTGTACACCGAACCTGATAACATAAGTTTGCTCATCCCTATATATGAGGGGTTTGGGAGAGATAGCTAGCAGCCTAACAAGTGTTCATCTGACAGTTATCTCGAGTATGGCCAGCATAACACATCTTGCATGCAGATGAAGTCCTCACACCACAGCCCTCAGTTTACTTCATGAACAAGCCTCGATCCAGATGCTCGCATGTACAGTGCCTTGCGAAAGTATTCGGCCCCTGGAACTTTTCAACCTTTTGCCACATTTCAGGCTTCAAACAAAAAGATAACATTTTACATTTTTGGTGAAGAATCAACAACAAGTGGGTCACAATTGTGAAGTGGAATGAAATGTATTGGATCATTTAAACTTTTTTTGTAATAATAAAACTGAAAAGTGGGGCGTGCAAAATTATTCGGCCTCCTTGCATTAATACTTTGTTGCACCACCTTTTGCTGCGATTACAGCTACAAGTTGCTTGGGGTATGTCTCTATCAGTTTTGCACATCTAGAGACTGAAATTCTTGCAAATTCTTCCTTGCAAAACAGCTCGAGCTCTTTGAGGTTGGATGGAGACGTTTGTGAACAGCAGTTTTCAGCTCTTTCCACATATTCTCAATTGGATTCAGGTCTGGACTTTGACTTGGCCATTCTAAGACCTGGATACGTTTATTTTTGAACCATTCCATTGTAGATTTTGCTTTATGTTTGGGATCATTGTCTTGTTGGAAGATAAATCTCTGTCCTAGTCTCAGGTCTTTTGCAGACTCCAACAGGTTTTCATCCAGAATGGTCCTGTATTTGGCTCCATCCATCTTCCCATCAATTTTAACCATCTTCCCTGTCTCTGCTGATGAAAAGCAGGCCCAAACCATGATGCTGCCACCACCATGTTTGACAGTGGGGATGGTGTGTTCAGGGTGATGAGCTGTGTTGCTTTTATGCCAAACATATCGTTTTGCATTGTTTCCAAAAAGTTGGATTTTGGTTTCATCTGACCAGAGCACCTTCTTCCACATGTTTTGGTGTGTCTCCCAGGTGGCTTGTGGCAAACTGTAAACGAGACTTTTTATGGATATCTTTGAGAAATGGCTTTCTTCTTGCCACTCTTCCATAAAGGCCAGATTTGTGAAGTGTTGGACTGATTGTTGTCCTATGGACAGACTCTCCCACCTCAGCTGTATATCTCTGCAGTTCATCCAGAGTGATCATGGGCCTCTTGGCTGCATCTCTGATCAGTCTTCTCCTTGTTTGAGATGAAAGTTTATAGGGACGGCCGGGTCTTGGTAGATTTGCAGTGGTCTGATACTCCTTCCATTTCAATATGATTGCTTGCAGTGCTCCTTGGGATGTTTAAAGCTTGGGAAATCTTTTGGTATCCAAATCCGGCTTTAAACTTCTCCACAACAGTATCACGGACCTGCCTGGTGTGTTCCTTGGTCTTCATGATGCAGAACCCTGAGACTATCACAGAGCAGGTGCATTTATACGGAGACTTGATTACACACAGGTGGATTCTATTTATCTTCATCAGTCATTTAGGACAACATTGGATCATTCAGAGATCCTCAATGAACTTCTGGAGTCAGTTTTCTGAACTGAAAGTAAATGGGCCGAATAATTTTGCACGCCTCACTTTTCAGTTTTATTATTACAAAAAAAGTTTAAATGATTCAATAAATTTCATTCCACTTCACAATTGTGACCCACTTGCTGTTGATTCTTCACCAAACATTTAAAATGTTATATCTTTTTGTTTGAAGCCTGAAATGTGGCAAAAGGTTGAAAAGTTCCAGGGGGCCGAATACTTTCGCAAGGCACTGTAGGTGTCCACGTACAAATTGCAAGTCGGGGCATTATGGTCCGCCTTTTTTATATTCATTTTTCTTTTTATAGCTCACTTCTGTTTGCAGGGGAAATAGGCAAACCATGTGTGGCACTGCAATCTCCGTGTAGGAACCTGGCGTAAAGCTGCATTCATATCGACTACTGCTGCTATGAAAAACAGTGGGGGGGAAAACTCTCCTGATATAGCAAATATGAATGTACCCTTACAGGTCAAAACATCCACACCTCGGATGTATAAATAAGATTGCTGGACTGCTCATTAAAAGGGATGTCCATGACCCTACAAAAATCAAATTGAGCGTGCACAATTCTCTACCAGGGGTACCTAAGTACTCGTCGTAAAAGTCCCCTTCCCAAGGTCTGCTGGCAGGTATGGATGAGCAAACTTGTGTTTCAAGTTTGGCATGCAAGGTTTGGGTTATCTAAGCATTCCATTATGGATTCCGCTACCTTGGACCATAAGTTATGGTTTGTGGTAACAGAATCCATAACCGAATTCTTAGATAACCCAAACCTTGTACGCCGAACTTGAAATACAAGTTTGCTCATCCCTACTGGCAGGCGAAGATCCACGTATATTGATACCAAATATATGTGTGTATATATATATATATATATATATATATTATATATATATATATATATATATATATATATATTTTTTTTTTTTTATTATTATTTTTTTTTACATTTAACCACTTTTGCATAATAATACTATTTTAGTATATTATGGGAAAAATTGTTCTGTAACTGCGTTCCAAAAGCATTAACTTTTTTTATTTTTCCATATATAAATTTTTTTGCTTAACTTTATTAGCTTTTTTTTGGGAGGGGCGGGGGGGGGTGAATGCAAAAAAATAAAGCTATTTCACAATTGATTTTTCATTCAAAATTTACACTGTTTGCAATGTAGAATTAATAGCATGTTGCTTTTATTCTATGAGTCAGTATGAATACACCAGTACTAATAGGTACAGTTTTTTTTAACGTTTTACTACATTTTCAGATGAATATCTTATGTCTTACAAAAATAATTTTATATTGCCACACAGGAGGAGAGTACGTTTCATTTTTACATTTTTTTTTTTTTTTTTTTAGGGAAGAGTAAAAAAAAAAAAAATCCTTTGTTTGTGTGCTCCCGGGATGCAGCCAAAAATCACGATAGACACCGGTGCGGATTTAAAGGAGTGCAGTATACAGCGTTTTCATTTTTAATGCCTGCACAATTATGCAGCAAATTGGCTGTTCACTGTGTGGCCATTAAAAATAGAAGCGTTCTAGTGCAGTGTGCAGATCCTCAATCATAATGTGCCTCTTGACAGGCGTATGGGGTTGCCAAATTCTCTGTTAGACCATGATTTTCTTAAAAAAAATTTACCTTTTAAATTGCCCCAATCCAGTTAAGGCATCCACAGACGTAAACCGGCACAATAAGACGGGAACGTGCCACTGACACTGTGAGGCAGTCCGTGTCTCTAGCGACCACATTCCTATTGTGGTCCTCCTCCCTGGCTCCTTCCATCTCACCCTGAAATGCCATTGGTTCCTTTGGTGGCAGCTGCCAGCCCTCCTCCCTTGCTCCAGAAGCACGAGTGTGTGCTTTGGAGATATAAGTGCCGCTGCAGCAGAGGAGGTTCACTTTGTCATCCTGGTGTTGGGGTGAACGTAGGTAGTGGAGCCATGCAGCTGTATGGCCACTCCCTGCTTTCTGGCGTGCATACTGCCCTCAGTGTGGACAGAGTGGGGTCCAAACAACTGCCATTAAGTACCACTGCTCTATACAGTGAGCACTGTAGCACGGGGTTTGATTCTGACCTGGAGAAACATCTGATTGGACTTCAACATGTTTCCTGCAGTTACTTGGTTTCCTAATACCAGCCAGAAGCCCACTTCGGATTCCTATTTTAAAATGTTTTTAAATATGGAGATAGGAATACCGTAGTCATTCACGGAACTTTCGCGCAACTTCGGCCAAGACTAATTTAGGCTACTTGGAGCCCATACATTTTAATTCGGTATGGAAACAGCATTAACAACAAAGTTTTTTTACTAATCGACTTTAGATCTATGATCTGAAGCTCGATTTGCTCAAGCCTAGCACTGGGGGGAAGTGGGGGGCAAGTTCATAAAAGACGTTTTGTCACCTGACTATGCTTCCCTATGTACAGGCAGAATATTCAGGTGATGAATCCACTTTGTCTTGTAAAGTTATGTTTTCAATGAAAGGCCTTTTTGATATTACATTGTCTCATATCCACTTATATTCTGTTGTCCTCAAGGACATTTTCTCCCAAACTCATTTTCCTCTAATTAGTCAAAGAGATAATTGAATAAATTGCAGCAATAAAACTCTTGAACCTGCCTCCCATCCTGTATGAGGTGCAGATCTGTCAGGACTCATTTACGTCTCTTATATTGGATGTCGTGAGGCTATTTTTTTACTCCTCTTAAAGACGAAGCCTCTGTGTTGTTACTCAGTTTTACAAGGCTATAAAAGGCTGCTTTTACCGTTCCTATCATTACACGTGTCTATTTTCTCGCCGTACGTCTAAATATACTTTTGGCAGAATCTGGCCATGTTGAGAGCTAGTATAACATTTATGGGTGGATAGGGAATGTGATTTAAAATTCCACTTTGTGGCTTCCTTTGCTAGAGAGGGAACAATGGAGCCATTTATTTATTGAGGCATGTCAAATTGCCAGCGTGCTCGGCTCCTGACTGTGCTGCCGTCACAAGGCCTGTTCTGTAAAGTAATTGTAACTTAACAATGCGACAAATGGCCAACCCTAAATATGTGATTATATGCAGCCCAACCAATTTTCTGTCACCAAGTCAGTAATTATTCTCAGATTGTGACAAACATTTTTTAATCTATTTTTAAAGCTGAGCTACAGCTGACATTTATTACAATTTTATTATTTACAGCAGAAGATTAAAGGGGATGTGCAGGCAGTATTTATTGATGACCTATCCTCTGGATCGGACATCAATATCTGATCGTCAGGGGTCTGTCACCCCCACCAATTAGCTGTTTGAAGAGGAGGTGGCGCTCTATGCGAGCACTACTTCCTGTCATTACACTGTCCGTCATCTCTGAGACGATGGGTAGTGTAATGAAGAGGAAGCAGCGCTCCTCATCAAACAGCTGATTGTGCATCCCCACCAATCAGATATTGATGACCTATCCTCAGGATATTGTGCCTGCACAACCCCTTTAATATGAACTTTCTTTTTTTTTATTAAATTATTTTTAGGGAGTGATTAATTTATTTGAATAGCGTTTGAGGTTCAGTTTTTCTTATACATCCATCCAGGGCCCTGCGTATCCAATGAATTGATAGAATTCTGTCTGTTTGCAACCACCACTAGAGGGAGCTTACTGTATTATGTTACATTGACCTCAATAATAATAATAACAGCATGTAGTAAGCACAACAGCTCCCTCTAGTGGTGGCTGCAGGCACCTAGAAGTTTGTGTTAAAAGGAATCTGTCATCAGCAGGTCCACTTGATTAAAAAGCTGTTTTTCGTTTGTTGATCCGAGGCTCCGCTTCCGAGTTCTACTTTTTTTCTAATGCAAATGTGTGCAATGAGGGCATCACCATTGCTCTTGTTGCACTCAGGCACCACTCATTTCTGTGGTCAGCTCTTCCCTAACTGCTGTGCCACTGCCTGGCCCTGTCAAACAAAGCAGTGAGAGAGGGGCTGGCCACAGAAATGAGTGGAGCCAGGTTGCAGTAAGAGCAGTGGGGATGCCCTCATTGCACCGAAGACCTAATTTCCAGTATAACTCTGGAATGGAGCCTCGGATCAACAAAAGAAAAACAGCATTTTAATTAGGTGGACCACAACTGTTTGCCTAGGAAAACCGTTTGATGGAGAGGTTGCTGGTGGCAGATTTTCTTTAAATGGTATTTAGCTTTTCATACAACTTTATATAAATCAATAGTACAAGCGACCATAAGACTCTTATCAGAAAAAATGTCAAGCCCTGCCTAAATCTGCCTCGGGGAGCAGTAATAATAAGGTGGGTGAGTGCTCAATATGGAATCTAAATATTTTTTGTGTAAATGGAATTTAGAGGACTTAATAAAAATAACACAATAATTAGTTTAAATGATATTCTCTGCTATAATATTTCTATATAAATATTGTCACAGCTTCCACTCTTCTGGGAAGGCTTTCTATAAAATTCTGCAGTGTGTCTGTGGGAATTTTTGCCCTTTCATCCACAGGCATTTGTGAGGTCAGATACTGATGTTGGATGAAAGGGTCTGGCTCTCCGTTTTTGTTCTAGTTCATCCTAAAGGTGCCCTTTGGGGTTGAAGTCAGGGCTCAAGTTCTTCCACACCAAGCTTGCTCAGCCATGTCTTTATGGACCTAGCTTTGTGCTCTGGGGCACAGTCATGCTGGAACCGAAAAGAGCCTATTCCCCAAAAAGTTGGAAGCATACAACTATCCAAAATGTCTTGGCATGCTGAAGCTTTAAGATTTCCCTTCATTGGAACTAAGGGTCCAGGTCCAACACTTGGAAAACAACCCCACAGCATCATTTCACCTGCACCAACCTTTACAGTTGGCACCGTGTAGTCAGGCAGGTAACGTTCTGCTGGCATTCACCAACCCCAGACTCTACCATCACTGCCAGAAAGAGAAGCATGATTGATCACTTTACAGAACACATTTCTACTGCTCCAGAGTGCAGTGACAGTGTGCGTTACACAACTCCATCCAACACTTGGCATTGTGCTTGGTGATGTAAGGCTTGCATGCAGGCTCGGCCATGGAAACCCATACTATGCAGCTCCTAGCACACAGTTTTTGTGCTGATGTTAAAGTCGGTGGAGTTCTGAAGTTATTCAGTCAGTAGAGCTTTGACAACCCTTATGTACTATGTGCCTCAGCATTTGGTAACGCTGATCTGCAACTATACATGGTCTCCACTTTGTAGATGACTTGCTGTGGTTTCTAAACACTTCCACTTTGCAACAATATCACTCACTTCTAAGAGGGAAGAAATATCATGAAGTGACTTGTTGCAGTGGTGACATCCTAATACAGTACCATGCTGGAAATCTTTAAAAAGACCCATTCTTTCACCAATCTTTCTAAAGGCAGACTACAAGACTAGTGGCTGGATTTTATACACCTGTGACAATGGGACTGAATGAAATGATTAAGAGGTGTGTCCCAATACTGTAGTCCATATAATTTATAGCATATCCAGAAGATAGAAGTTCTAAAATGGGAAACCACCACAGATATCCATATTGTTACAGTGTAAGTTTGGAGGAGCTGTGAGGACCTCTCATTCATTTACATGAAAATTAGGACTGTAGCATATGCTATAGTATACAGTATTTATGGCAGGTGTATTTTGTTTGAATTCTTAGACGAACACTGAAGCAGACTGTGCTTCCCTGTGAAGATTGATCCATATTTAAAACCATGGGTAAATGGAGAGGTTTTGCGTTGGGAGGAAAATGCTTTAGCCTTCACTGTGGGAGATGTTGATCTGCTGGAAAAGGCTAAATATAATTTAATGCCACCGCTGATCAGCTCGAGCAGAAAAGAACAATATGGTTAAAAGAGTCCTGGTCAGGCTATGTGGCTGCACAGGGGAACACTTCTGAGGGCTCTTCCACCAGAGACCATGCGTCTAAAGCCACATTTTGGCTTTACAACTAGACCAAGAAAGCACCTCTAGTTGTAATCTAACTTAAATAAGAACAGGTTGACGTGAGGGATGTATGTACTGTTCTTACAGCTGTCTCTTCAGCCTGTGTGGAAGAGGAGGGGAGGTGGAGGGAGAGGAGGCTCACAGAGCTTCATTAAAGGAAACCTGTCATCAACTTTTTGCTGACCATACTAATGGCAGAATAAAGTACTGACAGGTGAGTTGATTTCAGCGATCTGTCATTTAAAAGTAAGTAGTGGTTGCCGAGAACCAACATCACAATCATTGCAGACTGGGCCTGGAAAAGAGTCACGGCCACCTGAGAAGAATCCTGGTCATTCATGAATTCCTGCTGATGACTGACAGACTTCTACCTAGTTTTCTCCCTTTCTCTCTAGGAGAGAACTGCCAACCATCAGCAGATGGGCGAGAGAGCAGGAGATAATGAATAACCATGACTCTTCTCAGGTAGATTTGACTCTTTTCAAGGCCTGGGCTGCAATGATTATGATGCTGGTTCTCTGCAACAGCTTACAGTTAGCTCATGAGTGATACACTACTGAAATCAGCATTTCTGTCACTATTTTATGCTGCCCTCAGTGAGGTCATCATAAAGTTGATGACAGGTTCCCTTTTAAGTCCCATTATGGGTTTAGACATTAACACTTCATGTTCTAAATACCCCCCCCCCCCCAATCAGATACTGATGTTGGATGAAAGGGTCTGGCTCTCCGTTTTTGTTCTAGTTCATCCTAAAGGTGCCCTTTGGGGCTGAAGTCAGGGCTCAAGTTCTTCCACACCAAGCTTGCTCAGCCATGTCTTTATGGACCTAGCTTTGTGCTCTGGGGCACAGTCATGCTGGAAGAGAAAAGAGCCTATTCCCCAAAAAGTTGGAAGCATACAACTGTCCAAAATGTCTTGGCATGCTGAAGCTTTAAGATTTCCCTTCATTGGAACTAAGGGTCCAGGGCCAACCCTTGGAAAACAACCCCACAGCATCATCTCACCTCCACCAACCTTTACAGTTGGCACCGTGTAGTCAGGCAGGTAACGTCCTGCTGGCATTCACCAACCCCAGACTCTACCATCACTGCCACTGGAAGAGGAGGGGAGGTGGAGGGAGAGGGGGCTCACAGAGACAGGTTCCCTTTAAGTCCCATTATGGGTTTAGACATTAACACTTCATGTTCTAAATACCCCCCCCCCAAAAAAAAAAAAAAAAAAAAAAATCATAAGTTACTTAATACATTATATGTAGCCCTATATGGTTCATATGAAGAATACAACTCATGTCACAAAATCCAAAGTCTCATATAGCTACACTAAAGAAAAAAATAAAAAGTTATGATTCCTGGAACAGTGTGTAAAAATGTTACTGGTCCTTAAAATGGGTTGTCCAGCTTTTTGGACTTTTTTTTTTTTACACTTCTATACTTTGCTTCTCCACTCCAGATTCCTGGCTCCCCTCAGTGGTCTTCAGGCCCCTGTCCTGTAAACTTCTGTATTTCATGTGTGACGTTGCAGCTAGTGATGGGCCTCGGAAGCGACATGTTCCAGCAGTGATGTGTCGCTTGGGGGCATAATACTGCTGAGACCATTCCTTGGCTGCAGTGGTGCACCTGATCCCATACATGCAGAAGTTTATAACGGGAACCAGAAGACTGGTAAAGGGATCCAGGAACCTGTGGAGCTGGAGCAGATATGATTTGTTTTTTTCAATAGGCATAGCAGGCTGGAGTTCACAGTTACAGTCCAAAAACCCCTTTTAAGGCTAAAATTAGTTCAGTTTGTAAGGGGTTAAATGCACTTATAGCATCTCAGTTGTGCAGCAACTTTATTTGAGACATAAATTCAAAATCTTCAATAAAATCCTGAAATCTTCAGGAGGCTTTTAATGTGACTGCTAGGCAGTTAAAGTTCTTTTGAATGGGCAAAGTCGACTGTGCTATGAGGCTGCAGGATGCTGAGTAGCTGTTCTTCTGGATAGTGGAAAGGGATGAGGCAATTAACAGCTTGGAAGGGGAATGCTAGATCTTTGATGTCGCTGACTGAAGAATTAGTGGAGCAATAAAATGAATTTTATTGAAGATTGGATAAGCAGTGTGTTGACGTCAGATCAACATTAGATGTTATGGCAGCAGAGATGCCCTTTAGGGTGACTGATAATTGTGTGTAAATCTTTTTTTTAATCTGTGAATAAAAAAGACCAAAGGAGCAGATATCCAACCCAAACTTTTTAGTTTGTGTGCATGTGATTTGGCACTGGTTTTCATGTAAATTTCTTAACCTGTTATTGATTCAATCATTGGTTCCTGTCCTCATGGTTAATGTGTCAGGCATCTTCTGTCTCATTGGATTACAATCCGGTGGCTTTAAAGGGGTCTTCCCATCTCAGACATTCATGGGTTTCGCTTATATGAGAGTTATGGAAACACCATAGAACAGTATTTTTTCGCATTTATGGCATGTCCTATGTCTGAGATGGGAGATATCCCTTTAAAAATGTGGTAATGAAATTTTTTGAAAAGTTAGTTCTCTCCCACCTTAATGAGATACTGGTGGAACAAGGTGGACCATCTTCATTTTACTTAAAGGGGTTCTCCAGGAATAGGGATATTTTATCTAATGCCTGCTGCCTGTCTCCGGGAACCAAAGGATTCATACATGCCTGCTCCAAGCTGCTCCAATCCTCTGCGCTGCCTCCACTGTGTCAATCTAGCAGTCCCCGCAGTGTTTATATTGGTGGTGCATCGGCATCGTCACATCCTTTGCTGCAGCCAACAATTGGCTTCAGCAGTGACATGCTGCTTGTGGTCACATCACTGCTGAAGCCAGGTATTAGCTGCAGAGGAGCACGTGATCATACCTATGCACCGCCTAAATACTATGGGGACAAGAATATGAACATGGCGTGGGTGGTGCAGAGGACCAGAGCTGCTTGGAGCAAGTAAGTATGAATCTTCTATTTCAGAAGACAGGCTGCAGGCCTTAGATAAAATGTCCCTCTTCCCAGAGAACCCCTTTAAAGCTTCATTCACACAGTCAGTGTTTTGGTCAGTGATTTCCATCAGTGATTGTGAGCCAAAACCAGGACTGGAGCCTCCACAGAGATAAGGTATAAGGGAAAGATCTGCTCTGCTATTTTTGGCTAAACTTGACAATGCAATTATCTAATTTGTCTGGGGGAGCTACAGATTCTCCTCTGACAGATTATGTCAGAGGGGAGAAGGATTGGGCACTTTAAGTTTCGGTGCCCAATTTTTTTGTTCTCCCCGGAGATAAACCTCCACCAGCAGTGTCTTAAAGGGGCTTTCTCCTCTCTTCTGACAGCGTATGGGCACCTTTTATAGGGAGGGTAGAACTACAGAACATGCTGTTGCTTTGGCTATTTGCACAACTTGAAATCACAAAGCTGTTGGGGATAGTTATGTAAAACGTTTACTTACTTACTTACTTCCTTACTTCTAGTACGGCCATGTTTTTGCATGCAGTTTTGGAAGCTAAAATCAGAAGTGGATCATAATTGGATAAACAGTATACAGGACAGATACAACACTCCTCTTTTTTTGAATTCATTCCTGACTTTCGCTTCCAAAACCGCATGCAGAAACCCGACTGTGTATCTGTAACCCTTAGCTTGGTTAGAGTTGAAGAGTTACGTTTGACATGAAGGATGTGAAATTTAAAGGTATTGCAGGGGTGCGGTTTGCTTTATTCTCCCTCTATAGTTCAGACTCTATAGTTCAGACAAGGTTACCGTCTTGTTGAATTATGCAACTGATATGATGTTGAATGGACTGATTACGAACGAGCTTGAGCCTGTCTATTGACAGAAAACGTCTTGATAGGTCGTCTAGGGAGAACAATTTGTTCCTGAATGTGGAAAAAAACTAAAGAGATGGTTATTTATTTCAGGAGAAAAGCATGTAATCATTCCTGGCTTAGGTTGGGGAGAATCAAGTACAGGTTCAGAAAGAATTTAAAGGGGTTATCCAAACCTGGAAAACCCACCCACAATGCCCAGGCCATTCTTACAGAGAATACTGACCTGGTCCCTGACGCCTTTGTCCTTCCAGATCCCTCCACTGCCGTCGCTGCATCTCTTCAGCGTGCAGATCACAACATCCATTGACAGGGGCTGTAGCCAATAGCAGGTCACCTTCCCCCTTACGACATGTGATGCAAAGGAAGCATGTCCGCTGCACCCCATAGCCCCCATCCCTGCCCATCAATGGATATTGTGATCAGCAGGCCGGGGAGATGCAGCAACGGCCATGGAGGCATCCGGAAGGAAACAGGTGTTGGGGACCAGGTAAGTATTCTCTGTATGAGATGCCCGGGTATTGTGGATGGTTTTTCAGGTTTGGATAACTCCTTTAAACTTCTAGGCATCTCTGAGGATCTTACATGGTCTGCCATCTTGTATGCCACTGTAGAGTAGGCCCAGCAGCATATTTACATTTTAATCAAGTTGGTATTAAGAGTATTCTAACCTACGTTATAATAGTATAGTTCAGTATGTCAACGCAGAAAGAACAGAGCTTTCTATTTAGAGTGGTCTGCCGATTCCGTAATTGGTCGCAGTAGGACTTTGCAGGATGAGCCATTGAGGTATTGGGTTTGGAGAGTGTTGTTTTTTTTTGTTTTTTTTATCTATTCGCAGTACATCTTTTAAACATGCTTAAATAAAAGCATATGCATGATGCGGTAAACCTACTGTGTTTTCACAAATTTTAAGATTTAAAATTCAAATCTATCTTTTATCGATCGTATCTAAGGCCACTTTCACATTAGTGGCAGCACGGATCCAGTGGGTGAAGGGTGCCGCCGGATCTGTGCTGCCGCAGGTACACATAAGGAGCCGGAACAGCGCTCTGGCCCCACGCGTGTCACATACACATATACACACACACACACACACACACACACACACAGACATACACACAGACATACTTACATGCTCCCAGCAGCTCCGCACAGGATGAGGAGGATGGCGTGCACATAGGAAGATTCCCCACAGCGCCCTCTGCTGGAGGAAGAATCTTTCTATGTGCGCGTAGTCCTCCTCCTCCTGTGATGTGCGGAGCTGCTGGGAGCATGTAAGTATGTCTGTGTATGTGTATATGTATAAACAGTACGGAGAGCAAACCGCAGCATGTTGCGGTTTGCTCTCCGGTCTGAAGACTGAACGGAATGCTTTCAGGAGCATTCCGTTGTCTTCAGTTCAGTTTTGTCCCCATTGACAATGAATGGGGACAAAACTGAAGCGTTTTATTCCGGTATTGAGCCCCTATGACGGAACTCAATACCGGAATTCCAAAACGCAAGTGTGAAAGTAGCCTAAACTATCTATTGTCTCCTTTTGGTTTGATATTTACATGTTATCCCGTTCTTAGTTCATCTTCAAATCTTCTCACCATCTTTGCAAAGTCTAACGTTTTGCTCTGTTCTATTTGGTAGGAGGAACATGGTGAAACAGACAATGCAGATGATCTGGAACTCGCACACGATGAAGGAACAGATAAGCTAGATGCAAAGAACATAAGAGATGGATATTACTGACAATACTGAATAAGAGCCTTGATGAGAACCATATATGAGGAGTGGAACAAAGACCAGAATAAACAGGCCATATGAAGTCAGCTAGATGCTGTTATGGCTTTGGGCCTTCATCAGAGAATCATTCTAGACTGTAAGGTGCTCTAGAAATATCAGAAGCACTGGTGGTGAACCCCTCCATGAAATATGTCTTTCTCTGTTTTGTGACTGCTAATGAAGAATATACATATTTTTCATTAATTTTATGCAAGTCCTACCGTGCTCTTCATCTCTTACCGAAGGTCTTGAACCAGAATGACTGTGCTGAACTAGACCTGTCTGATCTGTAGACCTATTTTGGTGGTACAGACAAAATGAAGAATGTTATGGTGTAAAATATAGGACAAAGTTTTTTATATGGTCATTATATTATCGACTAATGCCATTAAGGTTTTATGACTTCTCCATCTGTGTGCGGGTGGACTGCACAGAACGTGCAATGTTCTGCTTTTTATGAAAACATAACCAAGGCTTTTCCACTGATTAAATAATGGTTGGGGGGGTATAGCTGATTTTTTTTTTCTTCTTCTCATTTATAAATTGCATTATAGGAGGCTGAGTGCTGAACATTTGCTTAGGGCAATATGTCTGCTCCATTACATTTTTAAAATAGATGGCCCAGACCAGGCTGCACTTAATTGGACAAAAGAAAAACCTTCCATTTACACATATCCAAAATAGTGGTTCCTTATTTTTTTTCAAATATTTTGCACAATTGAAAAAAAAAGTAGGCTGACCAGGCTAGGGGCCGTCCACTGTCCTAGTATCTCTGCTCACTTCCCGCTAATTCTGGTCTCCACAGGATGGAATGTGGCTTGGTCCAGTGACCACTGTGGCCAATCACTAGCTTCAGAGGTCACAGGTGCTAGAATGGGATGTCGCTGCAGTCAGATTCAGCCAATACTAAATTATAAAATATCCTACAAACGTGACTTTTTTCACCTTGTATAGAGGTTAGACAGCACACCAATTTTGGTGTGGTGGATCTCAGGAGATGGTTCCCAAGCCAAACTCAAGAAATAAAAAAGACTCCTGTGTTCCACTGTGTTGCTTTGCGTGCTGTATTAATTTATCAAGGTGGGTATTTCAGTAAATAATCACAACTGAATGTTTTTGGCCACAAGGTCTTCTTCAGAGTACTGGATGGGCCGCACCAGGGGGTCTAGGGGTACAAAGGCCCAGGGTTAGTTTATCGCGCAAAAGTGCCCTGTTTGTATGGCGCTCTACAACAGGGCAGTTGCCCTATATACTTTAGTGTCATAAACTAACCCTACCCCAAAAAAAGAAAAAAACGCATGAATTACATACCATTTTTTTGCAAACTGAAAAAAAGCTTGATAAAAAGCGGTATGTTGGTACCCTTGAAGTGTCTAGGGGATCACACAATGAGCTTCCTATACTGTATCACCTCTCAAAAGCCATTTTAGGGCACGTGCTTCTTGAACATACAGTGAATGTACATCAATGGGATTTCAAAGTAAAAAATGACAACTATATTTTTCATAGCCCAAAAAGCACAACATAGTCATTCTGATCTACATTATAGTGTATGAGGGTAAAGGTCCACGCCACGTGCACAGAGTCTGAACCGCAGCACAAGGAGTCCCTACAGGTCTATATTCTTCTATATCATGATGCACTGTATTTTTAATTATCTTTTTACACCTAGGGCTCTAACGATAACTTCACCAGTTATAGGTGGGGGTCTTTTCTGTAAGAGCAGTGAAACCATGGAACCCTCTGCCACAAAAAGTTGTGATGGTTCGTTCATTAAACATTGTTCAACAGAGGCCTCTCTTATGAGTAATAGATTTCTGGAGATGGGCATTGATCCAGGGATTTATTCTGATATTCACTTTTAGAGTTTGGAAGGAATTTTTCCTCTGACATGGGGCAACTGGCATCCACCTTATAGGGGGTTATTTTACCTTATTCTGGAGCAACACAGTAGTATTATAGGTTGGATTAAGGACCCATGTGTTTTTTCAACCTGATCACAACTGTGGAACGCCTCTAGAAGCATTACTTCTGACTAAGAATACCTGTGTATTGAAGGGGTTTTCTGGCATCAGAGGATTGGTCATCAGTATCTGATTGGTGAGGATCAGACACTCTGAACCCCCACTGATCAGCTGTTTGAGAAGGCACTAGCACACACAGTTGCGCTGTGACGTTCTCACAGCTCATGAAGTACAGAACCCAACATTGTACAGTGGCTGTGCTTGGTAGCTCAGCTTATTCCTTCAATGGGGCTGAGCTGCGCCCTTTAAGATGATGTGTACCGCCATATAAAATTAGAAGTACTCTTGAGTATGGGTGGATAATGTTTGTGCAGATAAGGCCCTTTAAAGTGTTGATATGCTCCTCAGTCATGCAGATCATGATCTTCACCCTGATGTAATTGAAAAAAATATCACAAATAAATGGACATAATGTATTGTAACAGACTGAGGGCTTCCAAGACCCAGTGTGGTTTAATTGAACTGAACTTGGATCACCAGACCATACTTTGGTGATATGTGTTCTGTTCAGAAGAATTTTACCTGTAATCCGATTTCTAATATATGGTTGTCTGAAATTGGTCTCATTCCCATATGCAAGCTAAAATATGGAACCAAAGACTGACAAGAAATACTGCTGATTATATCTGCATTTAGCGCAGTAGTGTCAGTATGTTGTCTTTTAAAGGGAACTATGAAAATGCAATGCAATCTGCAGGCAGAGTGTTATAGAGCAGGAGGAGCAGAGCAGATTGATATATAGTTTTATGAGAAAATATTCAGCAAAACTCTTATTCATTCACATGAACCTTTGCTCTTCCTGTGCTTAGAATGGAGTTGTGTGGGCACTTACTGACAGCTCTCTATGTATGCTTAGTCATGCAGAGTTAGCAGTCACTGATTAGGACCGCCCACCTGACTCCGAAGTATAGCAAGAGCAGAGATTTAAATGTATAAATTACAAGTTTTATTTAATCTTTTCCCATATATATATCAATTTGCTCTATAACATTCTGCAGATTGCATTGCATATTCATAGTGTTGTTACAGCAGGGGCATGGGATCTCATGGCTCCCTGTCCTGCTGTTGACCTTAATAGACCAGAGGCCACTATATTTTTTAGTGTACAAATGGCACAGGGATACAGTCATGTCAGGCCACAGGCCTCGTCATTACTAGAGGGAGTAGAGGCAGCTTGGTGTCCCTTGCTCCATATTCAGATAATTGGAGGAGGACAGAACATGGAAGGTATTAAAGGGTTATTCTCATTTTAGACAATGGGGGCATATCGCTAGGATATGCCCCCATTGTCTTATAGGTGCGGGTCCCACCGCTGGGACCCACACCTATATCGAGAACAGAGCCCCCGAAGTGAATGAGGGCGCACTGCGCATGCGCAGCCGCCCTCCATTCATTTCTATGGGGCCGCCGAAAATAGCCGAGCGCTGGCTCGGCTACTTCCGTCGGCTCCATAGAAATGAATGGGAGCGCACCGCGCATGCACGGGCCGGCTCCCATTCATTTCTATGAGCGCCGCAGGGAGCTGCGCCTGGTGGTGGCCGGACCCCCGGAAACCTGGGGTCCTCCAGGCGCAGCGCTCCCCGCTCCGTTCTGGCTATAGGTGCGGGTCCCAGCGGTGGGACCCCCTGTATTACAGTGTCATTAATCTGTATTTTCCCACAATGAAGATATAAATATGGATTTGTATTGTGGTTCTCATTTTTCAGGTTCTTTTGACTTTCATGGGGTCCATGTGGCCATCATATGCCATATGTGAAGCCAAAATACAAAGGTGTGAATGCTTAACCAAAGTCACTAAAGCCAAAGCCTCATGACATTACTCCACCTTCTAGATCTGCTCTCAGCCTTGAACATACTAGACCACTACTTCCTACTGAAACTCTCTCATCTCTTTCCATCACTGACCTTGCCCTCTCCTGGATTTCCTCATGTCTCACTGACCAAACGTTGGGGGAATTTATCATGAGGGAAATATTTGAAGTCAGCTTTGCTTGAGTTTTTGTTGGTGTCCTTTATTTCACATTTATCAAATATATGAGGACTCATTCGCATGTGCTGGAGCTGTTAGGATGTAAAAGTGAGGGCAGCAGAAAACTGGTGACAGATTCCCTTTAGTCACCCACCCACATTTCAAAACTGGAGTGAGTGATGTAAAAATGCAAAAAGTAGCAAAAGCCCTATTTTGCAACTTTTTGAAGCCAGAATTCTGGCAAGAAGACATGATAAATCAGGATCATTGTGTCTTCTACCACCCTCTCTCTGTTGGGGTTCCTAAACGCTCTCTCTCATCTAGATTTATACTTGGTCGGGCACAGCTCATAGAATCCAATGGCTTTCACTACCACTTTTACAGGGATGACACTCAAATTTATCTCTCTGGCCTAGATGTTGCAGCTGTCTAGAATTACAGGGTGTCTATAAGCTGTATTTTGCTTCTTCTTCACCCACTTTCTAAAACTCAACATGAAGAAACCACAGTTAAAGGGGTATTCCGGTAACGTAACTTAATTTTTGATAAACTGCATTAAGGCTGCAAGCTGTGACCCAACCAGAACCTATACCTCTACATATAACCAGAGTTTCATTTTACCTTGCAATCCATTTGTCTAGCTCCTGTGACACACTGAGTGGGTCATGGCTCCTGATCTTCCCTCACAAAACTACAATCCCCACAATGCCTAGCTTTCCTGCTGTGAGTTTGTGCTTGTTCATGAGTGTTGCTGTTCACTGATTGGCTGCCTGATATCACAGTGCAGACACACCTCCTCTACTCAGTAAGCTCCAGCACACTGACATTTAGCTAGAGAACTGATAGCAACACACTGAGCATGCCTGACCTGGCAAAGGCTCAGAACTACAGGTTGGTGCCATGGTAACTCATGAGGAAACACCGTGGGTAGTAAAGAAGAAACTACTTTATAACTACTGAACGGTAAATATGTGAAACTGACATTATATTAGGTAATGATTGATGATGAATTAGTCTAAAACCAAAGTTATATTTATGGTAACCGGAATACCCCTTTAAAGGGGTTGTCCGAGTTAGTTTTTTGTTCTTTATATGTTACTAACTTGTCAGGTATAACAACTTTCCCATATACTTTGTGTTTCTAAAGCTGCTGGTTTCTCAGAGTTTACTGAGGGTCACATGACCTGTGATGTCACCTTATCTCCCTGGTCTGTGATGTTTCGTGTACAAGCCTCAGAGTTCAGATAAGAGTCTGTACACGAGACGTCACTGGCCACGCCCCCTTTCTTTGCCGGGCTCCTGCTATCTTCTCTCTCCCTGGATTCCTTCAGATAAAACATTAACCCCTTCAGCCAGAACACACTGAGGGCTCAAGGCTTTATAACAAATAGTAGCTGCAGCAGTGAGAGGAGACAAATGCTGGGCAAGGAGCTATAGAAGAATTGTATTGCACAAGAACAGGTAGGGAGAATTTCCTGTGTGTATCAGCAGTGTCATTGTACAGCTGGGAATTGTAGTCCTACACATACAACATGCTGCTGAGTATCCCAGCAGGCAGACATGTACTCAAAGCACTTATATTCACTGCCTTTGCAGAGAAGGGGGGAGGGGCTGAGATTGTTGTTATTGCATGTAAACAAAGGCCAGAAGAAAAACAGGGAAATGAGGAAATATAGATTTTTTTTTTGCCTAAAACTTGCTGAACTTAGTTATATATTGTTGCCCATCAGATTTACAGTGCTATATTTTTTTTTTTCATAACTTGGACAACCCCTTTAAGGCTGAAAGCTGTCACCCAACCAGAACCCATACCTATAACCAGAGCTTCATTTTACCTTGCAATCCATTTGTCTATCTCCTGTATGAGCCTGCAGCACACAGAGTATCATGGCTCCTGATCTTCCCTCACAAAACTACAATTCCCACAATGCCTAGCTTTCCTGCTGTGAGTTTCTGCTTGTTCATGAGTGTTGATGATTACTGATTGGCTGCCTGACATTCCAGTCCGGTCACGCCCCCTCTATTCAGTAAGCTGCAGCACACTGACATTTAGCTAGAGAATTGATAGCAACACACTGAGCATGCCTGACCTGACAAAGGCTCAGAACTACAGGTCGATGCCATGGTAACTTATGAAAAACACAGTGGTTAGCAGGGGAAGAAAAGTACTTTATAACTACTGAACGGTAAATATGTGAAATAGACATTATATTAGGTAATTATTGATGATTAATTAGTCTAAAACATAAACTATATTTATGGTAACCGGAATACCCCTTTAATGACTCCTCATGTATCCCAGTCTCACAAGTCTACTACCTTAGGGTAGCCTTTAGTTTCACATCTTTCAAACCACAAATCCAAGCCCTTACCACATACTGCTGCTTTCAACTCAAAAAACAACTGAAAAACATTTCATAAAGCTGCTTTTTCTTTGACTTTCAATATAAAAATGTGCATTTATGCCCTCATCATCTCCCGCCAAGAATATTGCAACATCCTCCTCTGTGGCCTCCCATCTAACACTCTTGCACCTCTGTACATAACCTGTCCCCTCCATAAATCTCTGGCCTGATCTTCCGATACCTCCCCATATGTAATTTCCAGAATAACAATACCTCCTTTGTTCTCCTTTTCTCTGCTCCTCACTTAATTGTTTCTGATTAGAGATGAGCGAGCATGCTCGGGAGCAATTTTCGCGTAATAGCGTACGCATCTTCTAATCTGTACGTATCTTGTAGTTTGCACGCATTAGCGTACAAATTTATAAGATGCGTACCCATTAGTGTACAGATTAGAAGATGTGTACCCATTAGTGTACAGATTAGAAGATGCGTACGCTATTACGCGAAAATTGCTCCTGAGCATGCTCGCTCATCTCTATTTCTGATGCATCCCCAGTACTCCAGAAAATGGTATCCCATCCACTACCACTGCCTGGAAACACTCAAAAGCAACCCAACTCTTTATGGAACACTACAACCTACAATAAATCTGCTGCCACTACACAACACTATAAGCAGCAGGGGCGTAGCTATAGGGGGTGCAGAGGTAGCAGTCGCTACCGGGTCCAGGAGCCTGAGGGGGCCCAAAGACCCTTGTGCCGCATAAGAAGATACACAGAGCACTAAGGGGAGGGGGGCCCAAGCTGAACTTTTGCACCAGGGCCTATGAGCCTTTAGCTACGCCCCTGATAAGCAGCTTTCACTTCACCTACTGTCTACTTTCCTCATTTCTTGTAGGTGATCAGGGCCCTCTCTCCCTCTGTAATTCAGTTTGTTTATTGTACTTGGTTTTTTTTATCTCATGTTATGTACTGAAACCCTTTGTCATATGTATATCTCCTTGGAATTTATGGCGCTTAACAATAAATAATAATACATAGTTACCAACATCATAATTGCAACATGTAAGTCCTCCCTGGGCACACCCAAATCCATGCGGAAACACCCATTGACATATGGGGCTTACATAAGCTCTGCCCATTTTTGCCAAGACTGTCTCTGAATATTATAGACAGTCTCTACAGATTCAGGACTATAGCAATTTATGATAATATATGACAAACTTACTGAAACTCAATCCCTTAGATATAGGGCAAAGACAATTAACATAAAGGGCAGTAGTAACATGCCAAACTACCCACAAAGTGTCCAAGCAAGCATGACTGGTATGATTATACCGCATCTTTAACTCAGACCAGTCAGTTTATGAAATATAACACTTTTTAACTCCATAATACTAGACATGACCGGGTCCTTCCAGCAACTTCTTCCCTGCAACCCTCACTCCTGTGGCTAGTCAATATCACTCTGTCAGACCAGGCCTGGCAGCCGCTCCATCCGTTTCCTACACATATATGCCATATGTCATCACTGTATATAATGTCAATGTATAATACTGTTAAGGGGGTCCTGACAAAAAATCTTTTAGTCCTCTTCTTTCTGAGTTTGATCCCTGTAGCAGCTGTTTCCCCTGATTCCTCTATAGCCATGTCACTGATAATACTGTTTGCTTCATTTTTTTTCTCATAAAATGTCCTTAATATGACTGAAGCAGGGGTGGACTGGCCATGGACTCTGCAGGGAAATTTCTGGGGGGGCAATGACAGGTGACCACCCAAGCCCTCCTTTCTGTCACCGACTGGATACATAATGAGCTCTCAGTAATTAACACTGAGAATCAGGTACTCATGTACCCGGCCTATGACTACACATGCCCTCCTGAATTGAACTGCTGTGGTCTGCATCTCACTTGCTCCATAGACAACAGGAGGAGGACAGAAGAGGGTAGCTATTGGTGCATCATATTGTGCTGCACTGTTGTATTTGGTTCTGCTAGGATGGTAGTTTGCACTAAGGTATTGCTGACCCTGCGTTCTATCAGTTAAGACCTGTCTACAACATGGGGACAATTTTAGTTTTTTTTTTTTTCCAGGGCCACTTTAGGTTCTCAGTCTGCCCCTGGACTGAAGCCTTACTTTGTCGCAACGTGCATCAGCCAGAAGCCATCACATAGTTACATGGAAATGCTATTTATTCTACTGTGTAACAACGTGCCTCTTCCCGCCTAGTCCAGGAAATAAAAGCCATGAGAAATATCAGTTACTCAAACTGGATTTCCCGCTATGGCAGCTTTCAAGCTTTTTACCTTTAACATTGGGGATGTGATGACATGGGCTCACGGAGAAGACATTTGCTATGCCCTTGTGCCTGGTGGTAAAAGAGTGCCTCATGTTTCATTTCTAGCAGCATTAACTGAGAGTCTCCATAGTGCTATTTAACAGGGCAATATAATGAACGGATGGCATGTCTCTTCTCATGAGTGGGGAGGTCACTTTGTAAGACCATAAAATAACTCGTATCGCAAACAATCGCTGCTGTCACTGAGCAGATGCATGTTCCCCCGAGGAGTTCCCTTTTTTATGTATGGTGACATTTGGCAACGTACATGAAGATCATCAACCTCTGCTAGAGGCAATAAATGCTTTTAAATATCCTCCTGTAAAGACAGACATGACTGACGTCTCATGTATCCTGATTTCATGATGGTTTTCTGTGACCTTGTATGTTGTTTAAGGTGTGCTCGGTTCTAAATTTAAGAACACGTCTGTATAGACAAAAGCACAGAAATAATGACAACCTGTAGAGGCGGCTTCCCATTTTGCTTTTAAAGAGGAGCTGTCACAACTCCTGACATGTCTGTTTTAATATCTTAATGCATTCTCCATGTAATAACAATTCTGGAGCATCTATTCTTATGTCTGTATGTTGTGCCATTCCTTTATTATTTCTACTAGAAGTTATGAAAGAATTGCTAGCAGTCTGCAGTAAGGGAACAGAGGGGAGGTGACCAGTTGGGGGGGTACCTGCACAGTCTGACAATGGCAGCACTGATTGGATAGAGTCAGTCTGTGCAGGTACACCCCCCCACCCCCAACTGGTTACCACCCCTCTGTACCCTTACTGCAGAGCTAGCAATTCATTTATAACTTCTAGTAGAAATAATAAAGGAATGGTACAACATAGAGTCATAAGAATAGATGAAGCTATTAAAGGCATGTCAGGAGTGGTGACAGGTCCTTTTTAAAGGGACTGTGGCCTGTCATGTTAATAGGACCTCTCCTGACATGTCTGTTTCAGTAACTACTTGAACTCCCCATGTAATAACAATTCTGGTACATCTGTTGTTATGACTCTGTCAAGTGTCATTTTTACTAGAAATTCTGAATGAATTAGCAGTTTCCAATGAAGGCCCAGATGGGTGTTACCAGTTGGTGGTGTATCCCTGCACAGGCTGACACTGCTGGAAATGCATTCATGAACTTCTACTAGGAATAATATAGGAATGGAGTCATAAGAATACATGCTCCAGAATTGTTCTTACATGGGAAATGCAAGGAGTTACTAAAACAGACATGTCAGGAGCGGTGACGAGGCCCCATTAGAACAAGTTTTCATGTTAAAAAGATTTCTAAAGATTTTTTGTGCTTAATTTATTTGTCCATGTCGATATCTATATGCGGTTTTGTGTCCGGTCATAAAAACAGAAAAAAAACTGATCCGGCACTGAAAACAATGTAAGGGTGTGTTCACATCACCGTTTAGCTTTCCGTACTTCTGATCCGTTAGAAGAAGAGAGAGAGAGAAAAAACAGGATCCTGTAAAAAGAAAAAAAAAAAAAACAGATCCGGTTGCATCAGTTATGCATAGTATTGCATAGGATCCGTTTTTTTATTGGATCCTGTAAAAAAAACGGATCCTATGATCCTGTTGCATGAGTTGTCATTTCTGTCTGAGATCCGTTTTTTAGATGGAAACAAAAGTATTGCGTGCAGGACTTTTTTCCCCCTTTTAAAAAACGGATGACAACTCATGCAACAGGATTCTGTTTTTTTTTCTCTTTCTCTCTTCTTCTGATGGATCATAAGAACAGAAAGCTAAACGGTGATGTGAATGCACCCTAAGTCAATGGTGATGGATCCGTTTTTTATGGAGCCTTAAAATCGGGATCCGTCACCCATTAACTTGCAATGTATCTGGGGTTTTTTTGCATTTTGATTTCACACAGCCGTATACTAACGGAACGGATGCATCCTGATGTGCAAAATCAAAACAGATCCGTTTAATTCCGGTATCTCTGCCGGATGTCAATTTCGGAATTAACAAGTGTGAAAGTATCCGTGCGAATACTGAGAATGTGAACACAGAAGATGCAGCGTGCAACAATGTTTTTGTGGGAACCTGGCTTTGCCACTCTCATTGGGTAACTTACTGGTTCATATCCATTTGTACCAACAAGAATTCCAGTCCTGAGTGTCAAGCAGAGGAAGATGGCTGCCAGAAAATGGCTCTGTATTGCCTAGCAATGTGTAAGAATTCAGCTCTCCACCTGAAATAGAATGTGATTAAATGGCGCCTTGCACATAAGAATGCACTGCAATGCAATGCTAATGTATTCAGAAATACACATTGCATTCCTGATCAGCCAGCATTGTGTGCAGAGCATATAGATGAGCCCTTTGGAGAGGATACGTGGAGGGAAGGTGTCGCTATTATCACTTTTCAATAAGAAGCTCTACGACATGAAGACTGGAGGCAGCTGAATGCAATAAACCTACGCAGAAGACACTCGCCTGAGGTGTGCGAGGAGGAGGGCACAGGCTGATTCAGACCCCTCCAGTGCGAGTCAGACAAGCGGGGGTACGTTTTTCTAGGAAGTGCTTTGAGTAATCTAGACACAGTGCTTGGAAAGAAACTATAGCAACCTGCTCTTTGCATCATTATGGACCCTAGATTACTGTGTACGTACCAGGGACTAGTCACAGACCTTAAAGGGGTTGTCTCACTTCATGAAATGGCATTTAACATGTAGTCAACGGCACTTACTAATGTATTCTGATTGACCAGATTCCCTCCTTTGCTGGCTTCATTCATTTTTCTGTCACATTATACACGTCTCGTTTCCAGGAGTTATGGCCGCTGCTGTAGCGCAGGTGAGGAGGTATCTGGGACTGAGCTGCTGCACATGCATGACTATGCACGCTCCCAGCCACCAGAGAGGCCATCGCTTTTTCCTATAATGTACAAGCACGACCACCGCTGCTGGATTACTGGTTGGTCGTAACCCCTGGAAAATAGCAGCGTATAATGTGATGGGAATATGAATCCAGCCAGCAAAGGAAGCAATATGGACAATCACAATACATTAGTAGGTGACTTGTATTAACTTTCTCTACATGAAAAGGGGCCATTCAGATGCCCGTATCAACGGGTCCGCTCCCATGCCACAATTTTGCAGAACGGCTGCAGACCCATTCATTTCAACAGGGCCGCAAAAGATGCGCTCAGCACACCGTGTGCTGAGCGCATCCATAGTTCTGTTCCATGGCTCGGCGGAAAAGATAGAGCATGTCTTAGGGCTCATTCAGATCACCGTTCAGCCGTTCCGTTCTCCTGCTCCGTTTAGGAGTAGAAGAACGGAAAGGACGGATTCGGCACATAACTGAGCTGAACAGAGCCTAAGGACCCCATAGACTATAATGGGGTCCCTTAGGTTTCCGCTCAGAAGATTTTGAAGCAGAGACAAAAGTTGTGCATGCAGGACTTTTGTATCCGCTTCAAAAAATCATCTTCTGAGCGGAAACCTAACGGACCCCATTATAGTCTATAGAGTCCCTTAGGCTCCGTTCGGCTCAGTTATGTGCCGAATCCGTCTTTTCCGTTCTTCTACTCCTAAACGGAGCAGGAGAATGGAAGGGCTGAACGGTGATGTGAATGAGCCCTTAGTCTTATCTGCAATCACCAAACACTACGGCCGTCTGAATGAGGCCTAAATGCCATTTCATGAAGTGAGACAACCCCTTTAAGGCAAGACGGCAGACAGTCTTTGATATGGATGGACTATGAAGCTCATGTTTAGGAAGAAAATGATAGTTTTCCACAACAAAGCATAAAAATTCCCAGTAAATATCAATCATTGCACTCTTTCCAGTCATAATTACTCCAAAAATAACAACCACTATAGAATGAGAAAAGCCTTTGCTAAAAAGGATTAAAGAGCATTTTGCCCCAATATAATGGGTCAGAATGGTAACTACATATCATAATAGACAAGCACCCAGACCACTAAACATTGCTCCAAAAATTCAAGACGACAGGATTCATAATCTAATAAATGTTACTTAAAGGGGCTGATTGTGATTAGGAAAAAGGATCTGCTATCCGTGGACTGTGTCTGGGCATTGTAGCTTAGCTCCATGGAAGTGAATGGGACTGGACTGCAATATTAGTTGCGGTCAATGAACTGGAGTGGCGGTAACCCTTTTTCTTGATTTCAGAAATCTCTTTAATATTTTCTTGATGTCTTTTTCTGAAACGTTAATAATTGATTCTCAGATTACGTTGTATAAAACCTCAAGGCTGTGTTAGGCTCTGCTACCTTTCTTTTTTAATATTCTAAGTGGGAAAGTAGAGGATATAACGGCCTACTTTGTTTCTAGTGATCAGAGAAGATCCCCTTAATGAGGCGCCCAGTAATCAGACATATGTATTTCACTGATCCTGTGGATAGGTATAAATCTCCACTGTGACACAACCCCTTTAAGGAGTAATTCCTCATGCAAGTGACCTTTCAAAATCAGCTCTTGTGTATGTGAGGAATAACACTATATGACTTGTATCCTGCCTTTATCACACGTTTTTCTCTTTGCAGGCTCTGTCTCAAATTCCTAGCTTTCCCTGAGCTAGTGGATGTAGACTAGCTACTATGACGTCTCCAATACATTAAAAGGAATTTCTGCTCCCCCTCTCTGCGTAGCATACCTTCGGAAGTAAGAACATCATGGAGGACATGCTACACAGGGGTAGGGAACCTCCGGCTCTCCAGCTGTTGTGAAACTACAACTCCCAGCAAGCATACTCGCTCTGCTCTTCTAAGAACTCTCATAGAAATGAATGAAGCATGCTGGGAATTGTAGTTTCACAACAGCTGGAGAGCCGGAGGTTCCCTACCCCTGTACTACAGCAATACTAAGCATTTTAGATGTGAATCGAGCAATGAAGACATTACATTACTTACTAGCCCACAGCAGTGTCTATGCTTCCATCTCCCTCCAGCAGCTACTCCTCCTATTCACCTTCTCCCCCTCCATACATTTATATGCAACCTGATCTATCTGTAAGCTGCCTCAATGCATCTTAACAGTTAACTGAGCAGGAAGGGGCGAGCAGGATATAATAAGTGGATTGCTAAGTGGACAAAGAGGCAATTTACAGCAAATTACTTTGGTTTTCGATGTGCAGCTTTACAGGCGAAACATTTAATGTAAATGTGTTTCACCAGTAAAACTGTGCGGTCGAAAACTACATTTCAAAACTGCGTATTTCTCAGTAAAACCAAATGTGTTTTTTTTTTTGCTTTTTTTCATGTACTGTAAAAACACGGTAAGTGCTCATTCACATGGAGAATTTTTGTGTGCAGATATCCACATAGATTCTGTTCAGAATCCACCACCTATTGTTAATGGGAGTCCACACTGGCGTTCATATGGCCACTGATTATTTCAATGTGGATTTCCAGAACAAGTCAACAAGGGACAAGTCCCCTCTTGGTGACCTTACTGCAAATACACCGCTGTTAACTGAGGTGGGTGTCCACATGCGAACTGGCTTCTGTAAAAGGGTCTAAAGCCACAGGCGGACCCACGGCATACAAAATCACAGCAAAAACCTGTGTGAGAACATACTCTAAGGGCTCATGCACACGGCTCCAGTCTGTATCTGTTCTGCGTATTTTGCTGATCGGATGCGGACTCATCTACATCAATGGGACTGCAAAAGATGTGGCCAGCATACCCGTGTGCAGTCTGCATCCGCAAGTCCTATTCTTGTCTGTTTTGAGGACAAGGATAAGATTTTTACAAGGCGTCTTGCACTTGACCAGAATTTGTGTTTTGCGGATCCGTGATTTGCGGACCACAAAACACTTATGGCAGTGTGCATGAGCCATACGGGATACTACCTACTTGCTGTCACTCTGTCGTCTGAGACCAGGTGGAACAGTGAGCTTTTGTGATCAGTTCACATAGTGTCGTGTCTGTGAGATGGTGTAGACCAGTGCTCTTGGGTGCCCCACCTTTTGGCACAGTGCTGTGGTGACCATGTAGTGAACGTGCAGTCCATGTGTTTTGGTCTACAATTTTGGTGTCTGTGATGAATGCTACTGCACTTATTCTCATCTAATAAAACCATGGTATATATCGCTAAGATATGTCCTTACGTTATGATTGGTGAACATTTGACCTCTGGGCCTCCAACAGATCTGGAGAATGAAAACATTATAATGTGGTCCCTCAAGTTGATCCATACCTCTATAGAAAACCAGTAATTGGTTCCAAAGCCCAAAAATGTCATCCCGGAATATGAAAAACTTACATTTTAAGAAAAATAAGCAGATAACCAAGGCATATAAAGCAAGTCCTGAACAGAAACAGACAGAAATAGATGTTGAAAGCTATAAATGACTGCATATTGAGGGCAGGAGTTTCTTCATGGTCTTGCATAGTATTTACATAGATGTACCAGAAAAATAAAATGTCGCTGCTCAGCTGGTGCCCAAAGGAGCAGCTCATCCTGGCACAGACAAGGGGCAGTACAGAACATTTAGTACCACATAGGATCTGCTAGACAACCAATAAAGGTGTTTTACCAGTGAAATGGCCATATTGATTGGTTGGGTCTGAGTCTGAGTCATTGTATGTTGAGTCTGGTTTCAACTTACCATGGCCCAGAAAAAAAACATTGTGTTGAAAATATTGTATCCTGTGGCCATTATCTCAAGGGACCACTGTATGATCCACTGTTCTTAGAAAAAATGCCATTTCAGCTATGAAAAATCTTGCAGAGAAAAGTAACAAAGTAACATAGTTTATAAGACTGAAAAAAAAATCTGTCCATCCAGTTCGGCCTATTATCCTGCAAGTTGATCGAGAGGAAGGCAAAAAAACCCGTGAGGTAGAAGCCAATTTTCCTCACTTTAGGGGAAAAAAATTCCTTCCCTAATCCCAATCAGGCAATCAGAATTACTCCCTGGATCAACGACCCCTCTCTAGTAACTATAACCTGTAATATTATTCCCCTCCCAGAATACATCCAGGCCCCTCTTGAACTCTTTTAGTGAACTTACCATCACCACCTCCTCAGGCAGAGAGTTCCATAGTCTCACTGCTCTTACCGTAAAGAATCCTCTTCTATGTTTGTGTACAAACCTTCTTTCCTCCAGACGCAGAGGATGTCCCCTCGTCACAGTCACAGTCCTGGGGATAAATAGATCATGGGAGAGATCTCTGTACTGACCTCTGATATATTTATACATAGTTATTAGATCTCCCCTCAGTCGTCTTTTTTCTAAAGTAAATAACCCTAATTTTGATAATCTTTCTGGGTACTGTAGTCCACTCATTCCAGTTATTACTTTAGTTGCCCTCCTCTGAACCCTCTCCAGCTCTGCTATGTCTGCCTTGTTCACAGGAGCCCAGAACTGTACACAGTACTCCATGTGGTCTGTCTAGTGATTTGTAAAGTGGCAGGACTATGTTCTCATCACTGGCATCTATGCCCCTTTTGATGCAACCCATTATCTTATTGGCCTTGGCAGCAGCTGTCTGACACTGGTTTCTACAGCTTAGTTTGCTGTTCCTTTTCCATGTCAGTGTTACCCAGTGTTTTACCATTTAGGTTTGGGAATGAAAATAAAATGCTGATTTTTAACCATTTTTCATGTGATTTCCAGAACCTCTACTATTCTCAGAATGAAAAGGTTACAGTAGTGTGCATGCTTTTACGTTCTCTCTGCACAGTGGTACTCTTCTCAGAGGTCAGACCATCACTAATCATAAAGTGATGATATATTCTACCGACATCGATGAACAGTTAGTAACACATTGTATAGATACAGTGCCGCTAACTGTAATTGACAACGAACTCATTCTTAAAAAAAAAAAATCTACAAGAACTGCAAATGAGCACTGAGACACAAGCAGACATCAAAGTATTTCTGGAAAGGAGCTTATTTTCTCCAATTATATGGCACGGATCCATATAAGAGGATTTCTTACTTAAAGAGGATTCCTGCTTTATAGCCCGTGTTGAGCTTCCGCATAAACAGCCAAACCTATTGTTTTCTTCAAAAACCTCTTCTCCGATTTGGAAGCTATAACATTACGTTTCACCGTTACATAATGACCTATATTCCTGTCTTACTTGGCTCTAGTCTATGGCCAAGGACACTGCAATGTGCAGCAGTGCGGTTAGCAATAGAGAGACCTTCACGTACCCTTGTTTATCCCTTAATATTTTATAAAGCATCGGTAGCAGTTCTCTGTCAGGTTGTGCCAAGACGTCTGCAGCTACATAGAGGATGATTAAATGACAAAGTATACAATGTAATAACTGCAAGAAAAGTTTCATCACCAACCTGACTGGCCTTGAGAAAGTGGAAGGTTCTCCTGGCAGCATCACTTTTCAGAGTACAATCTTGAGGCAAATTAGGAGTTTAGCCATTCTGAAGGCAGTATGAAGACTACAAATATATCTGTAGAACCAACAGGAAAGTTGATAAACTGGAAAATACTTAAAGGGAACCTGTCATCTCCGAAACACCCCCTGAACTACAGTAAGCGGTGTATAGTATAAGTGATGCTGAATCCGAATATGTAAGTTTTATCTTCGTACTCACTTCCATTCCAACGCTGTGCTCCCACAAACCGGCTGTAAAATACAGGTAGTCCTCGACTTACGACGTTGATCCGTTCCTACGCGACGTCGTAAACCGATTTTCGACGTAAGTCGGAACATACGTACATACTGTACCATATACATGTACAGTACTGTATTACCAAGCACTTAGCCTATCCTAACACAGTACCCTACATAATTATCAAAAAACACATATAAAATACTGTACAGTACATTTAATAATGAAATGAAACAGTAAAAAAAAAAACAGTAGTGTACTATAATAAAAAAAAAAGAAAAATTCCTTACCTTTATTCCTATGGTTGGCTAGCGCACTGGAAGGGGCGTTGCAGGGGAGGGAGAGACAGGCTTATTGGGAGGAAGCTGCAGAAGGTGCTGGAGATACTGGTGCAGGTGAGTCAAGAGGGGCAGGTGCGGTAGAGGGTACAGGTACAGGATCTGTTGCAGGCCTCTCTACCTTCTTGAAGTACTGCTGCAGGTTAGGGGAAGGGGTTTATCTTCTCCTCCAAGATCTCCTTGTAACAACTAAGGGAATACATGACCCCTCTGGCAACCCTAGTGTTCCTCTCCATCCTCGGCCTCAAACCTTGACAACCCTTCCTCTATCAAGGCAAAACCTCCTGCCAAGCCCTGCCTTGTAAATGTCTTGGGCTCTGGGGTTGGTATGTCTTCTTCTTCCTCTATTATCTGCTTCTCCAGTTGAATAAGGTCCTAAGCAGATAACTCCTCTCCATGAGATGCCAGTAGCTCTGTGACATCATCATCCTCCACCTCCAAATTCATTGACTTACTCATAGCAACAACGTTCTTTATGACACTACTCACTGGCTCCTGAAACCCTGTGAAATCATTCACAAACTGGGGACACAGTTTTTTCCAAACACCATTCATACTAGTCTGCTTAACCTCATCCCAGGAATCAGCAATGTTCTTCACAGCATCAAGGATGTTATATGTTTTCCAGAAGTCCTTCAGAGTCAAGTCCTTATTCTTTTCAGTTGCCCCTAAAGCATTACTTATGACCCTTTGGAGGTAGTAGGCCTTGAATATCGCAATGACTCCTTGGTCCATAGGCTGTAAAAGGGCAGTGGTATTAGGTGGAAGGTAAACCACCTTGGCATTAGGGTGAAAGTCATCCAGATTGGCAGGGTGTCCGGGTGCATTGTCCAGTACTAGCAGCACCTTAAAGGGGATAACCTTGGAGGTACAGAACCGTTCCACGCCTGGCACAAAATGGTTGGTGAACCAGTCCTCAAACACTGCAAGTGTCACCCATGCCTTCCTATTTGACTATAGACTTCCAGATGACTGGTAGTTGACCCTTCCAAATGCCCTTGAGTGCCCGTGGATTCTCAGCCTGATACACCAGCATGGGCTTCAGTTTGTAGTCACCAGCAGCATTGCCCCCAAGAAGCAAAGTCAGTCACTCCTTGCTGACTTTATGACCTGGTGCTGACTTCTCCTTGGCGATGTACGTACGGTTAGGCAAACGTTTCCAAAACAAGCCTGTCTCATCCACATTGAACACTTGTTGAACATAGTAACCCCCCTCCCTAATTATCTCAGCCAACACTTTAGGAAACTCATGTGCTGCTTTCTCATCACCACTAGTAGCTTCACCTTGCACTTTAATATTATGGAAATTGGCACGATCCTTAAATCTCATAAACCAACCCCTACTGGCCACAAACTCTTCATTTTCACTTCCTTCCCCCTTTTCTTTTTTCAATGCCTCAAACAATCGTCTAGCCTTCTCCTGAATAACCATAAGGCTCACTGGGATACGCCGTTGATTTTGGTCTTCCAACCAAAGCACTAATAATCTTTCCATCTCAATAATAAGCCCACTACGCTGCTTCGTTATCACTGTCGCTTTGATAGGAGCAGATCCTTTCACGTGGTCAAGGATACGATCTTTATCCTTGATAATTGTAGCGACAGTCGAATGACTAAGTCCAAGTGACCGGCCAATGTTTGTGGCTGTTTCTCAAATCTCTTTATGATATCTAATTTTACGTCCATGGTGATGGCCTTCCTTTTCCTTGATGCACTGCCATCAGAAGAGTCTTCCTTACGTTTGGGAGCCATAATGAAGGGCAAAAAGAGTTAATGGCCTACTGGGATGCTGGTGACGCCGTCCTCCTCGGTCCAGAGTGGCGTACAGTACAATACGCCACTGCGTTACGACGTTTACGACATAAAACCGCGTAAGTCGAAATAAGGCTTTTCATAGTAAATGGGAGATGCGTCGTAACCCCGAAACGTTGTAACTCGAGACCGTCGTAACCCAAGGACTACCTGTACATTGAGAGGACTCTTCTTTGAGTCCTCTCCATTATGTAAGTGAGCACTATACACCACTTACTGTAGTTTGGAGAATTTTTCAGAGCTGACAGGTTCCCTTTAAAGGGCATCTGTCAGCAGATTTGTACCTATGGCCATGTCAATGTGCACCCTGAATATTGTAGGTCAGAGACCTTTTCTCAGGACTCCATGTGACTGCCTTGTTGTCTTCTTCCAGCTGCAATTTCCAGCACCACTGATCAGACACTGATGACCTATCCAGTGAATGCACATCCAAATGAATACCAAATAAATTTGTGGATGCCAAGATAAGGACATCTAATATCTATCTGGCTTTCAATGTTGTATTGTAACTACAAAATAGGAAAGTAAGCATTTGAGGCTAGCTAGCTCCAGATTATGAACTGATACATTTGCTTGTGGATTCTCTGCACAATATTTCACTTGTTAGAGCAGCAGCTTGTGCTCCAGAGCTGCTCTTCCTACTAGAAATGAGAACAGGCTGTTGAAATCATCATCAGCTGTTTTGGATTTCTGGAGCTGAGTCTTGCACTGACTTCCTTCCCATCTTTGACGGCTCTCCCCATGTACAAACTCATACAACAAAAGCTGTCAATCACTCTGTGTGTGGGGGAAGCAAGTGCCATAAGTTCACTCTGAGTCCTGGCAGCATTTAAGCAGCATTTTATATGACAATACTGAATCATATTACAGAAAGCAATGTATCCCTTAGCTCAGCATCTCCCCTCTATTCTATGCAAAAGCAGAAACAATCTCTATCCAGGATGTACGACCCTGAAATCCACACCTTGGGTTGGAATTGAAATCTTTGTTCCATTATTATTATCGTACGCACAGAAATGAATTGGACAGAAATCAAATACATAAAAATACCAACATATCACGGCGGTAGATGTAGACATAGTCTCACTTCATGGACCTAACTATAAGTATATGAACATCAAAGAGAAGAGTGTCTAGGCCTGTGATGGCTAACCTCTGGTACTCCAGCTGTGGTGAAACTACAACTCCCAGCATGCTCCATTCATTTCTATAGAGTTCTGAGAACAGCCAAGCAAGTGTACATCTTGGGAGTTGTAGTTTTACCACAGCTGGAGTGCTGGAGGTTAGCTATCACTGGTCTAGGCTCTCATTGAATATTAGAACCTTCCAGGTTACACTATTACAATAGTGGCAGTGGTCATCACTAGAGATGAGCGAGTAGTGAAATATTCGAAAGTTCGAAATTCGATTCGAATAGACCGCGATATTCGACTATTCGACCGAATATCGAATCCCATTAAAGTCTATGGGAAAAAAATGCTCGCCACTTGGAAATCTCAATTCGACCACTTGGAGGTCACCAAGTCCACCCTGAAACCTCAGAAAAGGATGCCAACACTGCTGGAATGCAACTGGGACAGCAGGGGAAGCATGTCTGGGTGCATATAACGCGCCCAAGTCGCACTATTACGCCACTATCACAGCCTCTCAACAATACACTCCAAAGACAATATAACCTCTCTGTAAAGTGAGACCATACAAGGAAACCTTCTTTCCTCTACATTGCCATGGACCCCAAGCCAAACTAGACAAAAAAGAAGATAAAATTCTGCACCCCTTAAAATCACGTTGCCTATGACAACCACAGATGGCATAGGCAAGGGGGAAAGCAATCAAGCCATCACTATTTTTCCCTCTGTGCCATCCCTGCCTTGCCCAGGCACATGTCCCAAAACATCATCCACGCCCGAGTAACACGGTTACTGCAAAAGGCCATTTGACCACCAACACTTTGGTTTGAGGCCGGGGATGCTACATCTCCCTGACAGCACACTGGGTGAATGTTGTGGAGGCGGGGACGGGCAAACCTGCTACCCCCACCCAAGTTTTGGGCCTTGGTTCTGTCTGGATTTCCGCAACCCTTACAGACAGCTCGGCAAACCCCTCCTTCTCCTTCTAGATTTGTTAAATCTGTCCACCACCCAGTCAAGTCCACAAAGTCCAGTCTCTTCGATAGCCTGCAGAAACTGCAGGGACCTCACTCTGACCCTCCTTCCTCCTACCCTGCCCAATGTTATCAACCCCGTGTTCCCACCCATGCAAGAATCGCAGGAGCTATCTGAGGATTTTGTTTGTTCTGATGCCCAAACACTGGAGCAAGCTCCATCTCTAGCTGATGGTGGTGTGGAACGGGCACTAAAGTGTAAAATGATTAGGGACGATGATGAGACATAGTTGCCAGCAAGGGAGGCTGTTGGAGCAAAGTGAGGCAGTGTAAGAGGAGGTGGTTGAGTATGACGAAGTCAGTGACCCGACCTGGCCCAGTGTCATGTCTAGCAGGTAAAGCAGTGGGGATGTTGAGGGATGCGTAGGACCGCAAAAGGCAGGAAGAGGCCGTGGGCTGGCCAGAGGCTCATGGAGAAGGCAGGCTAGAGCCCGCAGGGCCGCATCTCTTCCCTATAACAGGCCCCACACAAAGCTCTCCCATCGAGGGCTCTTAGGTCCTTGTTGTGAAAATATTTTAATGAGTGCGCAAAGTTAGCTTGAGGTGAGCCCTCGAAAAAA